>CM053407.1:33005746-33038159 GCA_028644305.1 Xerus rutilus
CGCGGTGGCTCAAGCCTGTAATCCCAGCACTTAGGGAGGCTGAGACAGGAGAATCGCGAGTTCAAAGCCAGCCTCAGCAATGGCGAGGCGCTAAGCGAGCAACTCAGTGAGACCCTGTCTCTACATAAAACACAAAATAGGGCTGGGGATGTGGCTCAGTGGTCGAGTGCCCCTGAGTTCAATCCCCAGTACCACAAAATAAATAAATAAATAAATAAATAAATAAATAAATAAATAAATAAATTGGAAGTTAAACAAATAAATCAGAACCACTATGGTTCCTTAACTGCCTGTCTGTGTCTCACTCTACAAGACTCTCCACAAGTCTGGGTTCTACCACTTTCCCCAGATCAGAGGTAGATTTGACCAGAAACAAAAAAGTAGAGGGCAAAAAATCATTGCACCCTTTCTAAATAGACATTTAAACAATTTTTCTTATTGTTATTCTTTCTCATGATTTCCAGAGCATCTTGTGAATTAGACAAAAATCCTTCACTGTCTTAATCTGGAAATATAGCCTATTGAGGCAATAGTCACCACAACTAGGTTATAATGCCATTTGAACAATTTAAGGTGCATCACTATTATTTCCAATAGCATGATAATTTTCCTCTGAAAAATTTTTGGATGTTTAGAATCAAAGGTGATTGGAAAATGTATGTACTACTTGTTACATCAGTCTATTCTGCATTTTATCAGATACATGTGTTCCTGAGCCATCTGTTCTTTGTGTCGTTTTGTTAATCTTATTGGAAACATATATCTGCATGTTTTTTGTTTGTTTTATTTTGTTTATTAGATGGGGTCTTGCCCTGTAGCCCATGCTGATCTTGAACTTCCAGGCTTAAGAGACACGCCTATGACCTCCTGAATAGCTGGGACTACAGGTGTATGCTCTTGTGCTCAATATACTTGAAACATATAAACAAAAATATCTTTATTTTGCTTTTAATAATAAATTATACATTTTAAACAAATGAATATTCATGTATTACTTGTCCTTGTGGTATTCACTGTTTTCAAAAAATAATGACATGTATTTTGTATTTATCAATCTTCACATTATTTCATTAAATTTGAGTATAGCCATCTGGAGATCACAGTTCCCACAAAAATCTACTACAGTGGCAGTTTAGCCAATTTACCTAACCATAGTTTGTAGACTTGGCGGTTGTATTCTAGTGTAGACCATCTCTTTGAAGTTGGAATCCCTAGGGACATGTTTGAGAGGGTGCCGAGTTGCTTCAAAAGTTTAGTATTTAACACCAGAAAAAATCCATTGTGAAGAGCTGGCAGTGCTATACTGCTGTGCAGAGATGCTTTTTCTGAGAGAGTAGAATTTTGATAGAAAGACAGAATAACAATGTACTGTATTGATTTGAGGTGGAAGACAACAGTGATTCTTGCATTATTTTTTCTTGTTTGTTTGCTTGTCCATTCTTTACACTGGAATACTGTTTCCATATTTTTCTACCTGAGCCCAGACTTGAATTAAATCACACGGGAAGCTAAGTTTTCATATTAATTTCAGACTATTTCTGAAAGCATCAATTCAAATGATAGAAGCTCATCTAAGTTCAGATTACACATGCTCCGGCACGCTTGCTGGGTCAACTTCCATTGTTTCAGTGTTCCAAGGTGGCAGATACATGAGCAATCCTAAATCTAACCTTGCTCAGAGTTCACAGATATCAGGGTTTTGATGAAACAAACAAACAAAAACCTTTGGAAATGTTCCTATTCAACACATGCACGCACAGATTTTTATTAAGTATACATAGATCATAAGTTGAGTTCTCAGAAAACTCAGTAATCAATTTAATATAAAATGACATGGAATTTATTTAGATTGATTTGCCTTGTTTGCCTTTTTTTTAATTTAACTTTTGTTTTAAACAGCTTTTCAAGGTAGTGCTTGTTAAAGGATATTTTTGGCAGGCTGTTCCCCAAAACTACGTGCAGAAGGGGAAAGTAAAATGGAGATGGCAGAAGTCGAAGGATGCCTTTAAATTGACTGACAACATCATTCCCTATTATTACTACCATGTAGAACTAATGTACTTCCAATAGCTAATGTTATTAATTCAGGACCACATACCCCAATCACAAATCTATATGAGGAATCAGCAGGAAAAAGAAAAATAAGGTCTGGAGAAAAAGAAAAACTCTTTTTTGTATGGCTACCTCTAATTTTAAACAGGGTATAAATTAAACATTCTTTGATAATAATATGCAATGACAGCATAATCATATGCTAACATTTAATCACCTTTTATATACAATATTACCCTGATTCTTCTTTAAAATTTTATGTTGTATATTGCTGTACATTTTTCTTGCTGATTGATTCTCTTTATTACTACTGATTTTATTTATGCTGCTAATTTTTTTCCCAAGCATATATTTTAATGAGTAGTTTTGTTCAGCTAAGGTCTACAGAATAAGAGAATTCAGCACACCTGCCTAAATAAGATGCTTGAGATCACTGAGGAAAGAAATTGACATTTCACTTTACCCTCAGCATGGAGCCAGGGGCAAAGTTTGATCTGAAAACTTGCAAATTAACCAAAACTGTCACTCAGGAGTTATGGGCCTGAATGCTGCAAAATATGTTCTTTGAAGTCCTCATTTCAGCAAAATTATTAAAAACTTTATATCTAATTAAAATTGTAACTGCATTCCCATTTTTCAAAATCTCTATATCCTCAGGGCCAATTGGGATGAGTGAATTTGCACCCTCCTCTCTGCAGCACAAGGAACTGCTCCTACAGCAATATCAGATCATTACCATCTCCCCAGCTGAGAGGGAGCAGCCATTATCATGCAGCATTATTAATCTTCTTGTCTTATCAACTTGCAAATCACAAGCTATTGAGCCTTATGGCATGGTTCTGGGTCCATAGTTATTCATTTTGTAGGTCTACCTAGCCTTTGAGTCTCCTTAATCACCTGAAGATTGTCAGTCTCTTACCTTGGCCTGCCCCTGTGGCCCTGCTCAGCTCCTGTGAAAAGTCCATGATGTTCTCTCTCTCTTAAAAAAAAAAAAAAAAGACTTTTTATTTTAAAAAGGGAGAGAGAGAGAGACAGAGAGAGAGAGGGAATGAGAAAGAGAGAGACAGTAAGGAGGATAAATTTCATTAATGGATGTGAATTAAAATCCTACTGCCAAGAGCTGACCCTTTCTCCTGACATGTACGTCTAAGTCATTCTTGTCACTCTTTCTCCCATTAATATTCTGAAAAAGACAGTGCATTGAAGAGAATAGAATAAGATAGTTCCCTTAAACAGGCACTGTTGACCTTAGGTTGGGGATTTTTCTTTAATTTGCTTTTCTTAAAAATAAAATATTAATCATATTGGAAAAGGCAAGCAGAGTTCCTTTACATTTTTTCAATATATTCCATTTCGAATATTGCATTCATTAAATGAAGTCATTGAACATTTTGAACATTTTTAAGTGCCAAAGGAAGATAGAAATGTAATTTCCAAGGGAAAGTAGATGAGACAGGCTGAGGTACCCTCATGACAACTCCTATTTCTGCAAACCTCAATGTACATGCCATAAACACTGTTCTTTGGGATCTCAAATGCCTCTTGATCATTTTGCTATTATAAGTTTTTAATTTTATGAAACTACAGTATGAACACGACTTTTAGCTGTTAGCAAAAATACACTCACAAGATCTTCACAATAAGTTGTTATGGCCACTACTATGGAAGATTTTCATTTATGACTTTTAGTTGATGCTTACTTTTAGGAGAGACACAATATAAACTAAAATGTGTATTTTACCTAGACTTTTCTCTGTTTGCATATTCAGAATAATGCAGAAAAATTTAAGCTTACGGTATATTTGGGTATACAATTAACTATCACTATCATATATAATGGTAACATTATGACATTATAACTAAAATCATTTTGCTGTGCAAAAATAATACTATATACCCATAATCACCTGTAAGTCACCATTGTCATCTTTGTCCTTCTATCCTTAAAAACAATAAAAGAGAATGTAAATGAGAGTCAGATATGAATTTGGAAAGAACTGCAATATACATTGGACTAATGCAGCTTTTTCATCTGTGGAAACCTGTGTGAACATTGCAACTTGGTACACTGCTGAAATGAATTATACAGTAATAATGAAACTCTGAGTGCATATTAATGTATATATATATATATGTGTATATACATATATATACACATATATATATAATATATATATATATATATATATATATATGTATCTTAAAACTTTAAAACACAACTAACTAGATATCTGGCTCCAAAGTAGCAAGGTGTATTTATAGAGTCCAGATGTGATGCACATGCATAAACTCTTATTTTTAGAAAGCATGAAATTCCTACACATTATTTATGATTGATACTATGTTTGAAATGACTAAATAAATGAGAATGCACATTTTAGTCTTTAAATTAAAAAAACTTCTTTGGTTTCTCATTTTAATTGTTCTAGATTGTACAAAATATATTAGTATTAGCTTAGGCCCAACTTAGCTAATGTAAATAGAGTAGTTGGGCAATATATTCAATTTAGCAAAAGAGCCAATGAGGAATTTTTTTCTCCAAATCTTTTTTTCTGAGAATCAGGGAATTAACTGGAAAATTGACTGGAATTAACATGAATTAACTTGAAAATCAGCACCATATTTTATTTTTCCTGATTAAATACAGCTTTTGGGAAAAGTAGGTTTGCAGAATTTAAGAAAAATCAAAAATAAGCAAAAGCACACAAATATTTAAACAGTGGTTACTGGGTCAGAACTCTCCTTTTAAAAGGCTACCATTTGTAAATTCTAGGATGAGTAGTTTCTTATAACATAAACTAAAGCTCCTGAAACACTGACATGCACTACTTCCATATGCAGTTACTAACATTTGAATTTAGTTTCTTATGCAGAAAATATTCAAGTCCTGAATGATAATAGTTAATGTTATATTACTCTTTCGTGAAGGAAATTATGGAAGTACACACTCTCAGCAGCATGGATAGGTATTATTTACTTAATCAATGATTCTTCAGTGTATTCCATGGGCCATTCACTGTCCTTGGTATGTATGATCCATCTTAAAACAAAACAAAGACCTTCCTCCTGCAGCCTGCATTCCAGCAAGAGGCAGGAAGTGTCAATAAGTCACACTTTGTAAGTCATATTGTAACTTAGCAGGTAATAAACACAAAATTAGAAAATACACTAGGGAAAAGACAATTGGGCATGCAGTAATGTAGGATGGGGTTGGGGTGGAATGATTGTTGTATTAAATAATAAAGTAAAAAGTGAGGAAATCAATCTAATGGAAATCTAAAAAAAAAGTTCCAGGCAAGACCACCACTGGAGGGTTTGGAGGAGGAGAGTATTGTGATCTAAGTAGTATTTTAAAGGGATGAGCTCAGCTGGAAAAGAGATTGTGAGTGCAAGAGTAATGACTGAGATGGCCTTGAGCTTCCCTTCAGTTCTCATAAACTTTATGGTACTTTCTATTTACAATCAGCCTCCTCCTTTTTCATAGAGAATTTACTTCAGAAAACTTGCAATTACAAATGCACCCTCTGCCTCTTTGAGATGTAAGTCTTTTTCCAATATCTTGCCAATCTGACTTCCCAGGAATATTTTTATCTAAGACCTGGGAATTGTAAACATCAAGAAAGATTGTGAACCTGGTGCTATCTGTAATCCCAGCAAATCGGGAGACTGAGGCAGGAGGATGGTAAATTCTGAGTCAGCCTTACCAACTCTGCGAGACCCTTATTTATTTTTAATAAAAAATAAAAATGTCTGAGAATATAGCTCAGTTGGTAAAGCATCCATGAATTCAAACTTCAGTGAAAGGAAGGAAGGAAGGAAGGGAGCAAGGGAGAGATTATGTCCCTAATTCCCAGTCTTGTAAAAGTGTAGGAGTCTAACTTCCATAAGCTTCTGTTAGGAAACACAGATGGCCCAAGCACATGGACAATCTGCCTCCTTAACCTCTTCCACTCTTTTCCCACTAACTCTCCTAGTACTTAAAAACTCTCCTGAGGCTGGGGACATAGCTCAGTGATAGAATGTTTATAAGGACCCAGGTTCCACCCTCAGCACCACAAAACAAAAGAAGACAAAACAGACTTTTCTATCATTTGTTTCAAGAGTGGATTTCAAGCTCTCTTCCATATTGTAATCTTCTGGAAATGTTTTTGTCATTTTTAATGATTGTTCAGTACAAATTTTTTTTTGTACAGTTCAAGCAGGCAGATCTATTAAGAGGCAACTTCAGTTGCCCAGGTAGGAGATGATGTTAGCTCAGATCTAGGTGATAGGTGTCCGAATGCACTTTAAAGCTAGGTAGGTAGACGTGACTGAGAGAAGGAACATAAGGTGTAAGAGAAAGAGAGGGGAAAAACATGTGATTAGAGGGCGCATTTACTTGTATATACCATTTTTTACCCATCATGAGTTCTTGCACAATTAAAGAAAATATTTAGATCCTCTATCTTCAAAATCAGCAATTCTCTTTACATTCCCATCTGTCATACAACCGATTATTATTATTTCTCTCCCAAATTAAGAAATATACAGCTTTGAGTGACTCAAATTATTTATTTTTAATTATGTTTAATGCCAGAATCATTTTATGTGATTAGTTTTTATCATGGATTCTGTAATATATACAAAACAGTATATAAAATATATTTCTTAAGTTTAAAAAATAATAATAAAACCCTAATCAATCAATTGCACAGATTAAAAAAAAACCCAAAACAAAACTTATTGCTGGCTGTGGTGGCACATGCCTACAATCCCAGTGGCTCTGAAAGCTGAGGCAGGAGGATCAAAGCCAGCCTCAGCAACTTAATGAGGGCTTAAGCAACTTAGAGAGACCTTGTCTCAAAAAAATAAATAAATAAAACCAGGCTGGGAATGAGGCTCAATGGTTTAGGGCCCCTGGGTTCAATCCCTGGGTCCAAAAAAAATAAAAAGCTTATCAATAACTCTGAGGATCTATTATGTTCTTTCCCAGTCATATTCCCTCCTTTCCCACAGAAATAATCAATATCCTAAATTTTGTGTTGATCCTCTTTTTGGCTTCATTTTTAAAGTTCATTTTGCAATGTGGTAGATATTATGATATGGAACCAAAATAAACTTTCAAGAGAAAGGCACTATTTCACTGGGCATGGTGGTACACGCCTGTAATCCCAGTGGCTCAGGAGACTGAGGCAGGAGGATCACGAGTTCAAAGCCAGCCTCAGCAAAAGCAAGGTGCACAACTCAGTGAGACCTCATCTCTAAATAAAATACAAACTGGAGCTGGGGATGTGGCTCAGTGGTTGAGTGCTCCTGAGGTTAATCCCTGGTACCAATAAAAAGGGGGGGGCAATATTTCATTGAGTTTATATATATATATATATATACACACACACACACACACACACACACACACATATATACACACACACACATAAACTACTCATATATATATACATGAGTATATATAGATCATGTTGTATACCTTAAACATTAAATTTTATTAAGAATGAAAATTAAGTAAATAATTCCTACAGTTTTAAAGACCTCCTGTTTTTGTCAGTTTTTTCATTGCTTCTACCAGAAGACCTGACAAGAACAATTTTAGAAGAGGAAGAGTTTACTTGGCACTCATGGGTTCAGATCTCAGTCCATAGACAGCTGACTCCATTGCTTTGTACACAAGATGAGGCAGAACATCAAGGCAGAAGGGCATAATGGAGGGAAGCAGGCCAGGATATGACAATCAGGAAGCAAGAGACTCCACTCACCAGGGACAAAAGCTGCATGCCAAAGGCATGCCTCAATGACACACCTCCTCCAGCCACACCCTATCTATCCACAGTTACCACCCAGCTTATCCATTCAAGTGGATTAATGCAATGATTAGTTTAAGGATCTCATAACCTAATCATTTCACCTCTAAACTTTTTTGCATTGTCTCACACATGAGTTTTGGGGGACACCTCATATCTAAAGTATACCTGCTTCCAAGAGTGTCAGCTGCTAACACCTGGCATCCATGTCTCTCTGAAAAAAAGTGCTGGCCTGGCAAGTGAGAAGAGGAGATATATATCAGAGCACAGCATGCACAAGAAGGATCCATGAAAATATATATGGATATGAATGCTGAAAATAATGAATTATGAGGGGCAGAATGTAAAGTTGGAGAAAAGTTTATCAATATGAGAGAACTCATTTGGTATATGAAATAACATGTTCACAAGGAACTTAAGAGAATTAATGTATAACATTTTTAAAATTCTACAACAGGTGATGATCTACTCTAAGTGGAGGAGAGATGCCAGAAGTACCACTGCAGATTGTAGAAGAAGGGATCAAAGACATGGAAAAGGGTATGCTCTAGGGTATAGACATGAGGCTGGAAAACTCACTTGCCTACTGTGTTCCAAAAGAAGATGTAAAAAACAGCTTATTGAGCAAAATAATCAGAAATGTGCTCATGAAAGGAGTAACAGAATTGTTGAGAAGTTTTGGTGAATGCTCTCTAGAGACTAAGGTTGGTAGGGATATGGTATTAAAGAACTGGGGTACCTCATACATTGAGATTAAGGGTGCATAAGTATTGGTAGTAAAATGGGTGTAATTACTTTAAGGTGTAGCAAAGCTGGAGTAGCAACCAGGATAGCAAGACCTGCAAAGGGCACATGTTATTAAGGTAAGGTTAATAAGAGATTACAGCAATGATGTTCAATTTATGTAACCAAAAGAAATCAAAGACATAGCAACAGGGACTGAAAACCTAGCCCAATAAAAAGGTACAATCTCTTGCCAATTTCCAGACTTAAGCCAGGTCTGACCCACAATTCCCTGAGTGAAGAAGATGCATCCTCATAAAGAAGAATCTTACAAACTTATGGCAAATTTATATAAAAATTCTCCCCCCAATTCTTCTATAAGGGATCCATGGACATTAACTCAGGGAACAACACATTGGAGAAATGAGAAAACAAGACATTTTTGAGGACAATTAGACTCAGGGTCTATGGTGTCATTAGCTGACATTCTCAGCAGACATTGATGTCCAAGGATGTAAAGCATCACAATGAGTCTTCTGCAAGACTAGGGTCACATGTAGCGAAGATAATAAAATATCTGACTGGGAGTGAGTCTATGAGCTCCACTAAGGGTATGGACACACTCCATGTTTATTTCTCAATTCTCCAAAATCATAACTAGCATGGATATACTTGGTATTTATCAAAGCACTCACTTTCAGTCCTTGGCTTGTGTGTGGGTGGTCAGAGGTATTAAAAGTCCAGATAGCGTAATCCTAGCACTTAGGGAGGCTGAGACAGGAGAATCTCGAGTTCAAAGCCAGCCTCAGCAATGGTGAGGTGCTAAGCAACTCAATGAGACTCTGTCTCTACATAAATCACAAAATAGGGCTGGGGATGTGGTTCAGTGCTCGAGTGCCCCTGAGTTCAATCTCCAGTACCAAAAAAAAAAAAAGTCCAGGTAGAAGCTTCTACACTACAAACCTTTGGTTACAATAGTAAATCAGAAGCTTTTTTCATTCCTGTCAGCCTGGTGAAGATAGCTGCCATATATTACAATACGGGAGAGTAGAGATCACCATTACATCTCATTTAATTCACAAACCTGGCTCACAATTACCAAATGGATTACATTTTATAAGAAGGACTACTACAAACTCAAACATGGTTGCTATGTCATCATATGTCGAATTTTGTAGCCACAATTGCAGCTGCTGTGCTGTCATGGTGGTATATTTTCCAGAGTAGTTTAATAGTCTCTGTTGTATGGTTGGCAGCCATTGACGGGAAATGTATTCTTTCTCATCACTATCAGAAAAGAGAACCATAAATAGTTTACATTTATGGGGTGTGAACAATAATAGTATCTCTATTAGTCTGCTCATACTGCCATAACACAATGCCTCAGATCAGGTGACTTAAATAATAGCAATTCATTTTCTCCATAGTTCTGAAATCTGAGTCTAAGATCAAGATGCTGGTAGGATTAAGTTTTAGTGAAGCTTTTCTTCCTGCCTTCTACATAGCCAGTTTCTCACTATGTCCTCAAATGAACTTTCTTTTCCTAGTGTCTCTTCCTCTTTTTATAAGGAGCAACAGACCTATTAAATAGAACCCCATCCTTATGATCTCCTTTTAACTAAATTGCCACCTTAACATCTCTATCTGCACATTGAGTCACACTGGATGTTAGGGCCTGAGCATAACGGATTTTGAGGGGACACAATTCAGCCTTTAAGTGTATTCATTTGCAGTCTTGTTCCAAGGCCATGTTAACACTTCCATCCTCTGTTACAAAATAGTCTGGTGGGATCTGAAGTGTATTTCCATGTTCTATAGAACATTGCATCTCTCTGCTGCATCAAAGACATCATGCTAATTACACTGATGATGAAGAAGTGATGAGTCAAAAAGAAGTACACAAGATGGTGCACTAAGTAGCTGGATTAGCCATTTCACAATTCATACATGTGTCAAAACACTACTCTGTACAAAAAAATACATAAAATGTTCACTTGTCAATTAAAAAATGAAATAGAAGTGCAAAGCCATCTAAGGCTCATGATAAGAGTGGGAGGTAAACCTTAAAAAGGAATCCACCACATCCATGAGGTCTTAAGAAATTCATTGAAGGAAGAATAGCAGAAAATCCCTTTAAATAAATAACTATTATATTTTATAATTTTTATTTCTAAGAAGGAAACAGCATGATTGATAGGCTTTTCTCTAGGTGCTAAAGGCAAAAAATTTCACCAACAGTTGGGTATACTGTTCTAACTCATGTACATAATGAAACAGAGGGTTTCCTGCTTTGAGTGGAACCCAGAGAAGAAAAGTGTTTTATATTCTACCTAGGCTGTGTTGCAACTAGTCCTGATGTTTGAGCTATGTAACCTTGTTTTATTAGAAGTAGCTATGATAGGAGAAGTTACTATGTTGAGTGTTACTTTTTTTAATGGCAAAATCAAATAGAAGATGGTATGCCATCTGCATCAGAAAATTCTTAAGTCTTTAGAAAAACATCTCTTAGAATGCTACTGGGCCCTGGATGCATTGGACCATAAGGTATCAAATAAGGATGCAGCCAAAACTGTGCATCAGTTTCAGGGTCTATCAAATCTGCAATAACATAACGACTAGCTGCAATCCATTTTAAGTTTGCAAGTGGTAAAATTGGGGCTGTGTATAAGCAGAGTCAAAGTACACACATAATTCCATACAAGATCACTAACCAACCATGTAGACAAAATTTCTTGTTGGATGAAATTAACCAGTCTATTATTTACATTACCTAATGCTAGTACAATGAACTTAAGATTGGAGTAGCCGTAAAGGTAGTATGGAGGATAATGTTGGGTCTAAAGTATGGGCTTACATTCACAAAGTCTGAGCTCATTTCCTGTGCTTCTGGATAACTAACCTATTAACAGGAATAAATTCCAAGATTGAGTCCCATGGCACCTTCCATTAGTCACTTAATGGCAAATTAATTCCAATGGAACATTTCCTCCTTGGAAGGGATAGTGATTTATTTAGATGGAAATGACATATATTCTACACATGGATTTGCCTGTCCTATAATGTTACCCCTCATCTTATAAGGGTTTACAGAATGATCTTCTGCCATTCTACATAATACCTCCTTGGACTAAGGGACCCACTTAACACCAATGAACATGTTATAGTAGGCCTATTATTCCTTATAATCCAATGGTCCTATTAAATACAGCTCACTCAATAGAATGATGGCATTGTTTTTGAAAGGACAGCTAAGATTATGTCTTGGAGATGATATCTGAAAAGATAGGGGTCCATCTTCCATAATGTGGTGTTTTGATTTGGATGTGAGGTGTCCTCCAAAAGCTCCTGTGTGAGACAATGCAAAAAGGTTTGGAGGAGACATGATTGGATTATAGCCTTGGCCCAATAAGTGAGTTAATCTCCTGATAGGGATTAACTGAGTAGTACCTGAAATGGAAGGTTGTGGCTAGAGGAAGTGGGAGTTAGGGGCATGGCTTGAGGTATATATTTGTATTTGGCAAGTGGAGACCTCCCTCTCTGCTTTCTGATCATCATGTGAGCTAGTTCTCTTTGCCACACTCTTCTGCCTTGATATTCAGCCTCATCTCGAGCCCTAAGGAATGGAGTCTTCTCTCTATGGATTGAGACATCTGAAACTGTGAGCCCCTAAATAAACCTTTCCTCCTCTACAGTTGTTCTGGTTGGGTCTTTTAGTCACAGTGGTGAAAAAAACTGAAATTGGTACCAAACAGTAGGGTTGTTGTTGTGATTAAGCTGACTATGTGGTTCAGAACCTTTTTGAAATTTTTGGAATTGGTAAGCAGAATTTTGAGATATTATCATGCAAGCTGGAAATGCTTTGGATTGCTAAAGGCAGAGCTTAATGGCTAATTCTGGTGGGAGCTCAGAAGACCAGAATGCCAATAGGACAGTGGACAGTGTAGACAGGGCTCAAGAGGGTTTAAGAGGAAAAAGAGGACACTATTGGTAATTTTACTAGAGTCCATTCATGTTATGTTCTGGATGAGAAGTTGTCTTCATTTTTCCCATGTCCTGAAACTTTCTGTGAAGCTGATTTTAAAAGTGATGAACTTCTTAATCTGGCAGAAGAAATGTCTAGGCAGCATAACATTCAGGCAGTGGCATGGATAATGCTAATGGATTTTAGCCAATTTTATTGTGATAATCAGGAGCAGAAAGCAGAGTAGAAAGATTTGAAAAACTTAGATTTGAAAGATGGGAGTAAAACTGGGTCTAAGAAAGTCACAGTTGTTAAAGACTTTACCTTCACTAAAGAAATGCTAAAGACTACGCAGAGACAAGAAAGTTGGCTGGAGGGCATCTCAGGAGCTTGCAAGACCACATCCATCTCAGGCTCAACAGAGTAAAAGGGAAAATTCTCTTGAGAAGAGAAAAGAATTCTCTTGAGGACTTTGCATACATCTTCATGTACATTTGTTAACTGTACATGCCAATTCAATATAACAACAAAAGTTAATGAGTTAATGCATTAGTTCAAACAATATTGAAACTTCTTTCTCTTTCACTACTAACAGTCTAGGTAGACAAGTAGCTGTTCTAAGGAGCTATCCATTCACTGCATCTTAACCATGATACTCACTTTCTCCTTCAGATTCTGATTTCTAGTGAATGAGAAGAGACAAGTGGGAAAACCTTCTTGCATAAGGGGCCTAGGAAATTTTTTCAAGGTGCTCAGCTACCCAAACACTTAGAGGATGCTACAACAAGGGTTCCCAGAGGCTTGGCTACTGATCAACATGAGTGGTGCTGGTTTTACAGAAATGCAAGTTGCTGAAGTTAAGGGATCATGGAGGCTTTCATCAAGATTTCAAAGGAAAGCCTTGGAATTCAGGCAAAGTGCAGCAGGAATGGAGTACCTGCAGGCACTCCCTAAGAAGACAAAGTGTGGAGATTTGAGGAGAAAGCTAAAGCTGCAGTGGAGATCCCCAAGATTAAGAAATGCCAGCAATGTGGGCATCATCCTAGAAAAGCTGCAGGAATTGAGCAGAGATGAGGCAACAGAAAGGTCACTTGGGTTGCAACCAACAAGGCCACAGCAGTAGAGCTACACAAGTCCTTTGTTGAGGACATCATGCCATGTGCTCCAGATGCTGAAAATAGAACTCCCTGACTTGTTTGCCCAGATGGATTTCAGTCTTGCTTTTGGTTCTATTCCTTCTTTTTATGCCCCTAATTTTGTAAATGGAAATGTTTACTCTGTACCATTATATATTGGATACTTGTAAATTGCTTTTAATTTTACAGAAGCTCACAATAAGAGATTGCCTTAAGCCTCAGACAAAACTTTTGACTTGAACTTTGAGCAATCTTGGATTGTTGAGACTATGGGGACTTTTGGGAACAGACTGAATTCGTTTTACATTGTGAGATGGTTGTGTGCATTGAGGGGCCAGGGGTGGAATGTTATGGTTTGGATGTGAGGTGTCCTCCCAAAGCTCATGTGTGAGACAGTGAAAGAAGATTTGGAGGAGAAATGATTGAATTATAGCCTTAACCTAATCAGAGAATTAATATCTGATAGGGTTAACTGAGTAGTGACTGGAGGCAGGTGGGGGTATGGCTGGAGGAAGTGGTTCATTGGGGGTGTGGCTATGGGGTATATATTTGTATTTGCAGAGTGGAGTCTCTCTGTCTCTGCTTCCTAATCATGTGAGCGTGTTCCCTCTGCCACACTCTTCTGCTATGATGTCCTGCCTCAGCTGAAGTCCTGAGGAGTGGAGCCAGCCTTCTACGGACTATGATCTCTGAAACAATGAGCCCTCAAATAAACTTTTCCTCCTGAACAATTGATCTGGTCAGATCTTTTAGTCAGAGCAGCGTAAAAGCTGACTAAAACACGTAGTATATCTCCTAAGTCAAAATCAGTGTGTAGTGTGGGAGATCCAACAGATAGATGAAAGACTTCTATTATACCACAGAGATAGGAAAGAATACACATAGCACTTATTTCACCAACTTGAGGCCTTTTCTGGTGCTCTTCCACTCTGTTCTGGAGGTAAATGGACATGGGAAGTAGGCCCAGCATGTGAAGAACATTATGACAAGAGTTTCAGGACCTTTTGGAATGAAAGTCTGGGTCACATCATTAGAAATGTCACCTGGAATAATAGGAGTGTGAGCTGAGAATTAGAGGTATCTAGAATTATTAGTACAGTAGAAAGATAATAAACTGTGAGTTGTAGCCTTGGGATGAATTATAGCAATTTTCATTGACAGAGACCATATTTCATCACCATTATCTTAAGTTTCCTCATGAATGAGTCACTGGGATCAGCATGGAAGTTGACCTATAAGCCAAGGGAAGCCAGCATCCATTGTCTAAACCATTCAAATGTGGATTCGAAGTCTCAACTCTTCTCTTTGTACTTAGGCCCACTCTGCATGGTCACCCCAACTCTAGAGCCCTGTGTAAAATTTACTGGGTTTGTTCCACCTGTATCATGGTTCCATTCCACTTCTTCACCCCATTCATGCTTCCTTCATTCTCTTACAAGTTTTGTTTCTGACATCACTTTCCAATAAATTTTCTGCACATTTCCTCCATGGAGCCTGATTCCTTGTGAATCCAATTAAGACACTACCAATAATTGCATTCTCAAACAAACAAAAAAAAAACATTTAGCTTTGCTTGCTTTGGAACTTAGTATAGATGGATGTTTATAGTTCGTATTCCTTTGTGCTTTTCTTCTTTCGTTCAGTATTATGTACTTGAGATTCATCAGTTTTGATTCATTTGGTGATAGTTCATTCATTTTCACTGTTACGTTGTATCCAAACAATGCAAATACTAAAATGTATTTATTTTCCTTGTATTTATGGTCATTCGGTCATTTCTATTTTTCTTTTGATATTGCAAACACTTTTGTATCTGCGCTTTGGTGAACATAAGAGCTTCTTTATTATAATATTCATGCTGCTTGAACAGCAGCAATAATCTTAAGTTTGTGTTGATGAGCAAATGAATGAAAACCAATAGGCTTCACCCAACATCAAGTTCATGCAGCTTTTAGAAAGGATAAGAGCAGGATAAGAGCAGACAACAAAGCATAGTAGAGGTCTCGTGGCTTGCAGAAGCTACTTCCTGTATTTCAATCACTTTGCATTACAGTAACATATGATCACAGATATAGCTGAATATGTGTAGACCACCTTCGTTAATGATAGCCATCAGATTTAAAGTCTCATCTAAGTATCTTGATAGTTTTGTAATCCCCTAAGTGATATGTGGCTGGTTTTCATCCTTTGGTACAGCTGCATGTCAGCCACCCAGTGAACAATGTTGATGAGGCATGCCTGGTTCAGTACATAACAACCTCATCGGGACTCTCATTTATCTTGGTCCTTGTACACTTTCACAATATTCCTTGTGTTATTTCAATTACTGCAAAAGATTTGAACAAAGGTCAAACTCTCTCTATCCCTGTTATTGAAGAAAAGATTACAGTTCAGTTCTTCTTACTTCCCCTTCCCTTCCAAGCACTTGCAATGGCAGTAACATTTATTACATCATGAGGTGTGTGCATTTTTATATTTATAGACACTATAAACTTTTTCAAAATGAATGTACCAATTTTCATTTTACTAGCAGTGACTGAGACTTCTGTTTAGTCACAATTTTCCAAGTTTGGAATCATTGGACTTCTTAATTTCACCAATTCAATGGGTATTCAGATGTAAGTTATTATAGTTTGAATTTGCAATACCATATCAATGATGACATTGAGGGCTTTTCATATGTTGATACACCACTATGACTATTCACAAATAGACTGTAAAATGCCTACTTGTGTTTTCCCTATTTATAAAATCATTTATCTGCATCTTATTTATTTTAGGAGTTCTCTATATTGTATGAATATTAATCCTTCAGCAGTATGTATTGCAAATATATTCAACCAGTGTGTCACTTGTCTGAACTTCACTTTAGCATGTTTATTTTAAACTCTGGCTGAATTTAAAGTCTTGCTTTATGGTGTGTGCTTTTTGGCTCATGTTTAATAAATCCTTTCCTACTCCAGAGACATAAAGATATTCTTGTGTGGATTTATAGAAGGTTTTAAATCACTTTGAATTAATTTCTGTATTTTAATGTGTGCATGAGGTAGTGATAGTGCGTGCACACACACACACACACACACACACACACACACTAGTCTTCAAAGAATTTTGTTACCAGCCCATCCTTTCAACACTGACCTGCAATGTTTACCTTATGTTGTGCCAGATATCAATTTTCATATATACAGAATTTTTTGGTGGAGTTTGAGATATTGTATCATTTTATGTTTTAATATGTTAATCTGGAAAATTATATTTCTTTTTTCCTAACATTAAACCAAATTCCAATTTTAACTGAACCCAAATTGGTCATATTGTCTTTCTTACATATTGCTCCATTCAAGTTGGTGATACTTTGTCTAGAAATTTTTCATCTGTGTTCATGAGTGTGATGGGCTTGTACCTTTTCTAACTTTTCTTTGTCTGTTTTGACTATCCAGGTAATATAAGCATCATACAGAGAGAGGACAGTGTTTTTTCTCTTTTATATCAGGTATGTGGAAATAAGGAAATGATTATTCTTTGTATATAGGTATACATATGAGATATGTATAACAGAGGATGGATGAAAAGGAACTTTATATTATTAATTTGACATTTTTAGTGTTTTGTTACCAGATAATTAAGGTTTTCTAGTTATCTTGAGTTAACAAGATAACTAGTTTTACTTTTCTAGTAATTAATCTACCCCATCGGTGTTTTTAAATTTCTTAAGATATCTTTGTATATCTTTTAATTCTTGTATTTATGTATAATGTAATGTATAGATTTTGTATTTCTTATCAAAGACCTACAATTAACATTTTCCTTAATACAATTTTGAATCAAGATAAATATTTTAATTTAATTAGCAATATTGTTGGAAAGAATCTTAGAACAAAATAATTTATGCATTAATAGCCAATGCCTTGTGTTGCTATTACCCAGAATTTTTTTTTCAGAAATAGGCTGTACATTTCTACTCCTAGACTATCATGATTTTGAAATAAAATTTAAAACTTTGTAGAGCAATGTTGCCAGATGAATGCTGATGTCTACTATTGAAATAAAAAGAAGAGACTTTTCCCAAATTCTAGTGACTTTTTAAAAGAATGTGTTTATTAGACACACAAACACAAGTGAGTATAAGAAATTAAATGCTTCTCCTAATCTCATAATTTTCTCATTCAAGCCACAGGCAAAGTTTCTGAGTCTAAACTCAAAACATTTACCAGTCTATTGGTGTCCCAGAAGATACCCATTCTAAGATACAAATGAGATCTTAGAAAATCTCTCCTGATTTATTTTTCAAATGTCAATTACCTGTGGTAAACCAATTTTATGTTTTTTAATTTCTCAGTGGAATAGACACAAATAAAAGACTTTACATTGAATCACTGAATTAAAGAGATGTTGGTACCTGTATTTCTAACAATAGAGGGGCTATTAAATGAAAACCATAATTAGGAATCTCATGTCTCTGCTTTCTTCTGTTCCCCGTAGAGAGAGTCGACTTATCAGGTATCAAAATATAAGATACTTAAATTGATGTTCTGAAATTATTTTCAAAAGAGGAGCACTGAAGTTTTATTTTGGGGGTAGTACCAGGGATTAAACTCAGGGGTACTCTACCACTGAGCCATATCTCCAGCCCTATTTAGTGTTCTTTTATTTAAAGACAGGGTCTCACTGAGTTGCTTAGTGCCTTGCTGTTGCTGAGGATGGCTTTGAACTTGTGATTCTCCTGTCTCAGCCTCCCAAAGTGCTGGGATTATAGGCTGGAATTACAAGTCACTGTGCCAGCTACTGAAGTTTTTTTTGAAGCTTGATAACGTTAATATACTATGAAAGAAATTGTGTTAGAAATGTATATAAAGAGATCTTCTTAACTATGCAGGTTTTAACTTCACTTGCCTTTCTCTAAATATTTATGAGAGTAGTATGTTAAATAAGTTGTAAAAAAAGACTAGATACATTAGATAGAACAAGTATTAGGTGTCTAGAAGACAGCAAAGTCAATAAATTTGGGGACTGTTTCTTATTTTAAAAATGTTTTCTAGAAGAAATGGGTTTGAAAAATATTAAGTTGGTTTATTAATAATTGACTTAGTGTTTACATGTATGTACTAAAATCATGGTATTAGGGGATTAACAAAATCTGTACCTACACATACAGAAGAGGTTAAACTTACAAATTTCCATTAATGTGACTTGCAATTGATATATTGCAGCTGGGTCAATATTTTTCAGTGACTTTTCCATGTTAGTTTCAAAACCTTAACTTTGCATATTCACTTTAAGAAGGTAATTTCTTGCTTTGTGAATCATTATTACTAATAGTGTATTGAAATCCAATTCTTTATCTATTATCGATTTTCTCTGTTTTTCATAAGAAAATATTATGGGAGAGTTACTAGAAGATTGACAGCAGGAGTGGGGGGAGGATGCAGACCATGTAGTGTGAATTAGCAGTAGAAAGGATTATGTGTAGAAAACAAGCAATACAATTCTGTTCACCTAATTAACTTGCTTATTGCATGGCTGCTAGAATCTATGCATTGAGCAAGATCTGGTGTTATAGTTATTAACTAAAGCAAGCATGGTGTCGATTTACAAGCCTAATCCATTTTGTCCCATTTTCCCAGTTGTGAAACACTATAAAAACTTAAATGTAGTATATAATATATGATTGTATATAAATAAGAGTATAATGTAATATAATGATATGAATTAATATAATAATATATAAACTCTAGATTGTGACCTCCAACCTATTTTAATGAGTATATCAATATTGTTGAGGTATTTTCAGAATTGAAAACCTGGGACTTAGAGGGATAATAGAAGATCATTACTTGATGGCCATAAAGCAAATGCAAAACTATAGAAATAAGATCCCAAAGAACAGGAGCTAGATACCACTAAAATATATATACAAAGGAATTTGGCCTAGACCTGGGAGTCAAGGTAAGTTTTTATAAGGACATTAAGCTTGAGCTAAGATACAAATGATAAGTAAAAATACACAAAGTGAAACATATTGGGTGGAAAGAAGAATCTTCCATGAAGAGGAATATGTAGCGGAAAGGTTCTGATAGGCAGGAGGGAGGGCTAAGGGTGCAGTAGGAGTCACAACAAGGAAAGCAGCTCCAGAGAAGGCCTGAGAGACAGGTGGGAAGACACTACCCAGGGTCTTGTGAGCCATGTGAGTGATTCTAGTCCTTATCCTAAGACAGTAGGAAGTCAGTGAAGACTTTGTGTACATCTTCATGTACATTTGTTACTGTACATGCCAATTCAATATAACAACAAGAGTTAATGCATTGGTTCAAACAATATTGAAGCTTCTTTCTCTCTCACATCTAACAGTCCAGGTAGACAGATGGCTCTGTTCTAAGGAGCCATCCATTGACCCAAGCTGGTGAGTCACATTGGTGTCTTAACCATGATACTCCCTTTCTCCTTCAGATTCTTATTTCTAGTGAATGAGAAGGGAACAGGGAAAGTTCAGGGAAACAGGTTCTGTCATTAGTGAAATGCACACACATTTTCACTCTCATTCTATTGGCCTGAACTCATCACATGAGTGATATGTAGATTTACACTACAGGTTGTTTTTCTTTTCAACAGTTTAATGACTGTTATATAGGCACTTATCTAGAGACAGCTAGGAGATTCGAAGGTATAATAAGCATTGAAAACATGTTCTGAAGCATAGCTTAAAAATGGGTGACATAGTGTGAGTTAATCAGCAAACATAGCAACAGTCAGGTGTTGACAAGCTCCAATAATTTACAGTACTTTTTCTGAAGAAAGTCTTCACTGTCAAGTAGGATTTGACTAAAGTTCAGTTATTTTTTATATACACAACTTAGAAAAAGTATACACCAAAACTGACATATCTATAAAAACTTGACATAGAGAGAGTTATCAACAAGACAGCTACAAAACACGGTTTGGGGTGGGAATAGAAAAAGAGTTCAAGTTTCTTATTAGTTGGATTGAAAGATATCTTGGTTCCAGTGAAAGCTGATTTGGAAGAAAAGATAATGAGCTCAGTTCACTCACTAAATTCAATAAACAATTACTAAGTCCCAGTATTAAGTTGCTGCAAATATGAAGATGAAAAAGATGAGATCTCTGGAAAAGTATTTGTAAAATTATTTGTGATGGTGGGTAGTTATAATGAGGCATATACAGGATATCTTGGCTACACAAAATAGAAAATAATGAACTGCATTGTAAAGGGCAAAGAAGAGAAGATGGTTAGTCTGGGTTATCAAATGTGAGTTCAACTCTCCCCATGGACAATGAGAAAGCATTTAATCCAGAGACAATTACAAATGGTAAATTGCCAAGATTATGAAATGCATGAAGGTATAAAATAGCATTCATTCACTCAGTAAATATTTTCACATGTCTACTATTGACTAGGAATTCTTGGTGTTTGAAGATATGATGTGAACCATATGGTAAAAAGACATCCCTATTTCATGGAGTTTATTATATGGTGGGGTGGGAGAGAAATGGAGTAAACAAATTAAGAAAATTGTATGTCAAAATAAGAAATGTTATGAAAAGGAAAGAAAATATGAAAGAGAGTAAGAGAATACTGTAGACAGAAGAATGGTGAATTATGGCAGTTTTAAGAACTGCTTTTGAAGTAGATATAACTGACTGATAAGGTGTGTTTGAGTAGATATCTAAAGGAAGGGAGAGAACCAGCCACAGATTTATGATGTGCATAGAGTGTGGTAGTGGCTAGAGATCTTCCAGGAAGAGAAAATAGTAGTTGCAAAGTTTCTGAGACAAGATCTAAATTTTTTAAAAATTATTATTTTATTTATATACATTTATGGAGTGGAGTGTGAAAATTTGATATGTATATTAATGTGTAATGATCAAGTCAGTGGATTTTATTTTCCTAAAATCTTTTAAAAATTTTCATTAACATATAATAATTTTTACAAATTTATGGGACACAATATGATATTTCAATACAGATATACACTGTGTACTGCCCAAACCACAGTAATTAGCATTTCTATATTCTTATTTTTTCTCTACGTTTAGAGCCTTTGAGCTTCTCCCAGTTATTCATAAAATATGTAATTGATTATTTTGAATTACAGTCACTACACTGTGCTACAGCATTCTAGAGTTTACTCTCTCTATCTTAGATTTGTTATCTGTATCCAACCTCCCTCTTCCTGTCCCACCTTGTTCCCTGCTTCTAGTAATTACTGCTTAATATTTAGATCTACGTTTTTAGCTTCCACATGTGAGAAAAACATGTACTATTTGTCTTTCTCTGCTTATTTTTACTTAACATGTCTTCTAGTTTCATACCTTTTGGTACACATGATAGAATTTCATTCTTTATATGGCTGAATAATATTCTATTGTGTATATATATATACCATATCTTTATACATTCATCTCTGATGGGCAGCTAGGTTGATTCTATATCTTGGCTACTATGGAAAGTGTTTTGATAAACATGGGAGTTCAGGTATCTCTTCCACATGCTAATTTCATTTCCTTTTGCATATATAACCAGAAGAGGGATTGCTGGAACATATAGTAATTTTACTTTTAATTTTTTGAGAAGTCACCATACTTTTTTCCATAGTGAGTTTGTACCATTTACCTTCCCATCAATAGTGTACTGGGTTCCAATTTCTCTACATCCTTTCCAATATATGTTATTTTCTGTTCTCCTGATAGTTGCCATCTTAATAAGTAATAAGAGGATGTTTCATTACAGTTTTGATTTTCATTTCCCTACATTGATGAACTCAAACCATTCTTCTCTACTTAGGTTTTACTTTTGACCTTTAAAAAGCTTAAAAATAAAAGATGCTGCTGTGCATGCCTATAATCCTAGCAATTTAAGGAAGGCTTAGGTAGGAGAATTCCAACTTCAAGATCTACAACTTCAAGAGACTCTGTTTAAAAAAAAAAGTTTGAAGAAAGTCTCTATACCTTTCAATTAAATAAACATATAAACTTAATTACCTAAATTAAGTTGCTTAGGGCCTTGCTAAGTTACTGAGGCTGACGTCTCACCTGCAAGCCTCCTACCCTAGTCTCTTAAATTGCTGGGATTATAGGCATATGCCACCAGGCCTGGCAGCAGCTATATTATTATTAGATGTAAACTGTAAACAATCTAAATGATCATCAACTAGTGAATGGACAAGGAAATTGTGATCTCTCCTTATAATACAGTGACATAATACTCAGCAATAAAAAGGAGCAAATTACCAATAGATGAATCAACATAAATGAATCTCAATAACATTATAATAAGTGAAAAAGCCAAATTAAATAATAAACATTTCTATGATTATATGAAATCTGTAGAAAAGACAAAGTTATATATGAAAAAAGCTAGTATAATAAACTAGTGGTTTACTGAGGATGGGTGAGGAGTGGATTGATCATAATTGGTCAGGTGGGAGAATATTTTGGACAATGAACATATTCTAAAACTAGATTGTTGTTATGCTTATATAACTGTATAAGATTACTAACACTTTTGAACTGTGTGCTTAAGATGAATTTTATGGCATCTAAAATATACCTCAACAAGGTGAAGGATGAAAGGAAGGCAGAAAGGAAGCCCTTTTAGTAAAAATGATCTAATTCTACATGACATCATTTTCTTATCTTCTTTCTGACTTGGATAAATTATTGTTAGATGTATTTCTGAGTTGAAGAGGGATGTGGAAGGGTCTACTAACTTTGTCCCTCTATATCTCTTCCTTCTTCAGTTAAAACGGCAGATTAAGATAAAATAAGCTGGAAGTTCAGACTGAGCCAAGAATTAAATTTAGAAGATACAGTCTCCAGTCAGTATGTATCTTGACTTTCTAAGCTTTTGTATCTATAGTTCTTAGTATTAAATAATTAATGAAGACCTTAGGAAGGTAAGCTCTTGTTAATCAAGGATGACATCATAGGAATTTAAATAGCTGTTCTTAACCAAAATAAGAAAATACACTCAGGTTTATTCAGAAATAAGTCCACATACATATCCATAATATGGGTAGAAATTCAGTAGATTTATGAATCCATTCACAGTTCATAACAAATTAATACTGGTACTTCTTGCCTTTATATTTTCAGAAAGTTGAGGCTTAAGTGTATACAAACTTAAAACAAGTCCAAAAACAGACTAAAATTCTATTATGTAAAAACATTTCAAAAATGTCGTCTAGTCAGTTGATTATTGTATTTACCTCATAGAGGTTAAAGGGCACACAAAGTATTAAAATGTGAAGTAAAATTGTCAACCAAGGAGTAATCCAATTTGGATAGAGAACAGACTTATAAGGGAATAATGGGAGGATAGACTAGAAAACTTCAGGAATCAGGTAATGGAAATCCTTGAATTCTGTGGTTTTAGTTATGAACTACAGTCTTATTTTAATAGAGGAGTTACAAAATGAAAGTAATATTTTATAATAAATATTGTTGTGTAAGAGAACTACAGTGGGTAGAAAATGAAATAATGAAGCATTATTTTTATTGTAACAAACCAGGCATAAGGTAGTAACTAGAAAAGTGGCATTGATTATGAGAAAAACATTAATCATAGTTACCAGATTTTGAGAATTTCCTTTGTACTGAGTGTCAAAGTTTTGCATTCATTATTTTATTTTATCTTCTCAGAAGTCCCATTAGGAACATAACAAGCCTGGGATGTTCAGTGTGTGAGTGTGGAATCTGCAGTTTAGACAAATGAAGAATTTCCTCAATATTCTTTAGTTGAGAAATAGTAGAATAAAGTGCAAACTGAAGTCTTTCTTCCTACCTATATAACAAAAATAAGAACTATGCAATAATATATGTTGGCTTGAAGACACTCATGTTAGAAATTGCACTTAGGATCATTTTGGGATCTAGAATGTGGGTTGCTAATTAGAGAATCAGGAAGAACCACATTGACAACAGTGGACACAAGTAGAAATAGAACAAGAATTCTGAAATGCTGGTTAACTCTAACAAAGTACTGAGACCCTCAGTGTAATTATGTAGTTTGTCTCATATAACACTGTATTTCTACTTATGATACATAAAATTAGACAAACATGAATCAAATGCCTCAGCATAATTTTCAGCCATGGAGACATGGATGAGATTGTAATTTCCATCACAACAATAAGGAAGGCTTTAATGACAGAGGCTACTATGTTGAGAAGAACCTTGCAAACAAGTCAGAGATTCAAAAGCACTGAATCATTCAGTAGGCTTTAAACCAAATGAGAATTTTGAATTGGCATTACATGAACTTTAAACCTCGATGACATTTAAAATTTTGTCAACCTTTGGCATGGCACTAGTGGAACAAACAAACCAATGATCATTCTTCATCAGGAATTATCTCAAATATCAAATATGAACATATTCTTTTAAAATTAAACTAATAGGCAAGTCTGCATAATAAAAGAATACTTTAAAATATAAATTAAAATCACACCCATGCATTTTGCTCTATAGAAGTGAGTGTTCTATCAATAATAAGTCTGTGGTCTTCAGGGCACTTCTGATTAATTCTCAGTGTAGTGGATTTAGAGGCATGCAGACAATGTACATGTCAGCAACTCATCAATCAGCTCAATCACATGGTCAGGAAACTCTCATTTAATTAATAATCCCACTTCATGTTCATATAGCATTTTTTAAATCTCATATCTTTAGATTTGGCAGACATACTTTATCTGCAACAAAGAAAACAATCAGAATCTCGAATAAGATTTTAATGTGCAATGCTCTAATATATGAGATCAAAGACACCCATTACTTTTTTCAGTAAAAAGGAAATGTGATTACCAAGCTTAAGTGTGCTGTATATTAAATGAAAATTCTGATCATAAAGAAAGGTAATATCTACTCAAAAGTATAATTTCTCTACTTTGAAAATCATCTCAGCAAGAATTATCTTCCCCTATCAAATTGTAGCACTTGTCAAAATCAACTGTAAAGCATTTCAAGTGCTCTTCTGAATCAACAAAACAGATGTATAGCAATGTGAGGTTGCAAGGAGAAGGAAATAACAGTGAACCAGAGACCCATCAGTGCCTGTAATCTCTTGAACCCACACTTAACACAGTAGACACTGTAGGTCTTTGGGACACTACTTATAAGAGGGAAATAAAAGGCTGATTCTTAATCATATGTAAAAATATGTAAGAATTATTTTCTTTCTGCTTTGCTGCTAGACATTTATCCTTTTGTTATGTTCATAAATAGTCCACAGACCTGTAGCGTGGCATTTTTATGTATTAGTAATTATAAGAACTTTTCTTATGATGCAATTATGATGCAATTTGAAAAATTAGAAGGTAAAGCTATAAAAGACAAAAGAGGAATAATTATCATAGGTAAAGTGTTGCTTTAATCACATTTTTTCTCTACTTTACTGATCAGCAGCTATTCCTTTTTACTTGACGGTATATATTTTAGCATTTAAGACTAGAACCTCTGAAATCAGACTATGGAACTTAAACCCTAGCTTTGCATTCTACTTGTAAAAGTTAGTTAACCTCCTATGCCTCATCTGTAAAATGAAGGTAACAGCACCTAAATCATGGGCTTGTGCTGAGGATTCCATAGGATGGTAAAGAACTGAGAATACTGCTTGGTACTCAGTAGTCAAATATGATGTTTAGATTTTTGTCTTGTCATTAACATTCAGATACAATAATTCTCTCTTTGCTTATTGAGAGTGATTAAATAATGCTTAGTCATGTGCCCCAGTGGACTATAAATGACTACAAACACAAGTTTTTGAGATTATGTTTATAATAGTTATGCATATTTTGATTCTAACAATGGGATTGATCTTATTAGGCCAGCTAAATCTAGATAGGTCACTTTTTATTAAACAACATCTAAGTAGAGGGCAAATCTGGTTGATAACAGACATAGATAATATGACTGGTATGGAGATATTTTTGGTCCCATGATATGCACACTTTGCTTCTAAGGTGACTTAATAACTTAACCACTGTAGAAGATGCAGTATCATGAGACCAATATCCATTGGGATGAGAGTGAAAGACTTTTCTTTCAGGCACTCCATATATATCAGCTTTATAGAGTAGAACAGTAGCCAGATTGCCCTTATATTCCATTCTCTTTCTTTTGGGATTATTGTGAAGGGAAGAGGAAGACAGAGTGAGACATGAGACACATGTACAAAACTCCAGACTACAAAGGCACCATTCAGAAAGTTGGCTTTGAAAAGTGTGCCACTCAAAAGTGAGGAAGGAAATGCAAGACACTTCCTGGGCAACCACCTCCCATCACTATTACATGTTTTCTCCATCCCTAAGATGGAATGGCTCTAATAAACCTTGTTATGGACCAGTTGTTTGTTCACTCCACTCTAAAGTCATAGCTGAGGCCCTAGCCTAGCCTCCAGGGAGAGTGTAAATGCAGTAAGAAAGTAAATGAGATCACAGGGTGAGGCTCGGATGTGATGATCATTGTCTTTATCAGAAGAGACATCATAGTGCCTTCTCTCTGCCTGCAACAAACCTAGGAAAGGTCATGTGAGTACATAGAAAACAACTTTGCTGGCACCTTGATCCTGAAATTCTAGTCTCTATAATATGAGAAAATAAATTTCTGTGTTTTTATTACAGATCCTTCAGCCTGCGGCATTTTGTTATAGCAGCCCACATAGATATATATAAACTATTACATGTAAGCTGGGTTTATTGATAGTCCCTATCAAAATATATTCTCTGAGAAGCATCTAGGGACTGGCTCCTTGTTTGATTCTGCAATAGAATTGGCCAATAACAATAAAAATTTACTGAATAAATATATAAATTAACATTCATTTTTAAATCAAACAAATGATTATGGCTAAAAATTCATTGAAATATCTCTTTATATGATTAACTTAATGTTTAACAGAAATGTTAGCTGCCAGAAAGTTTATCAGTAAAATACAAATGACACTAACACCTGACAGTTTAAAAGGGCAAAAGATATGAACAGGTATATCCCAAAAATGAAAATATAAATGAATAATAAAAACAATAAACCCTTTGATATCATTAGAATAAATAAGTACAAACTAATAAAATACTCTTTTTATTAAGTAATTTGAAAAGAATATTAATCACCAATACTAACTGAGAAATTATAATTTCCTATAATTTAAAAAAATTTAGCAATGTATATTAAGAAGTTCAGAGTTATTTTACCAGTTTGCCTATAACTCCTAATTCCATGGTCTATCTTGAGAAAATTATTTCAAAAGAAGTATAGGTTTGGTGCTCAAGTATTTTCTTAAACACTGTGCTTAAAATATTCCTATACATTATTCATTTTCATTACAGGAACCAAGCATATTTTGTCTTGAGATCCTATACTTTTAACTCAGTTATATTTTAAGGCACTCTTTGGCCCTCTCTGGATTCATACATATTCTTGAAAGCCTATGCTGCCTAGAAATATTGAGAAAGCACACTAGTCTTCATTTACTATTGTCAGTGATGACATGGCCATTGACCTTTCCATGCAATAATGCAAAACCATGACTTTGGTGTTTCTTGTGCACTTTAGCCACTCAGAAACTTTTGTACAGTTTTAAAATAATAATAGTTCAATCATTCCTAAGTCTCTCATATCCATGGCCCTACCACTCAGAGCGTTTTCAGGAAGAAAAAAGTGAGGCACAGATATCTATTACTTCTAGAACACAACATTACCTTTCTAAGTTTCCCAAATATCTTAGGAATCAGACCATTTTAGGATCTTCCCAGATTTTTCATTCTCTCCAAACAAAATAAGTCTAGTTCTTTACACCTGGGGGAGGGGAGGATTTTTATATTCATCTACCTCCCTCCTTCCCTTTTTCTTTTCTTCTTTTCTTTTCTTTCTCCTTCCTTCCTTCCTTCCCTTTTCTCCTTTCTTATTTTCTTCCTTTCTCTCCTCATCTCCTTTTCTATTTATCTATATTTCATCTATCTCCCTTGCATATTTAGGAGAGCCCCATAAGAAAACGAGACACTTAATTCCATAATGACAGGTGAAAGATCAATCAGCTCAACCCATTTCTTGACTCTCTCACTGTTATATATTCATATAACTTTATCAATCCAATTAGATAGGACATCTTTTTTTTTTGGTCCCGGAGATTGAACCCAGGAGGGCTTAAATACTGAGCCACATCTCCAGCCCTTTTTTGTATTTTATTTAGAGACAGGGTTTCACTGAGTTGCTTAGGGTCTCGCTAAGTTATTGAGGCTGGCTTTGAATTCACAATTCTCCTGCCTCCACCTCCCAAGCCTCTGGGATTACAGAGGCTTGATAGGATATGTGAAGGCATAGTACTGACAGGGAGTAGGTCTCAAAGCAGTTAGCAAATGTGCAAAGAGGAAATTTAAAGAATTCCATTTCCCTTTACATTGGTTTACATTCAATAAACTTATCTGTAGAGCCTTTTTTCTGTGTAAGAAACACTCTAATTTGAAAAGTGATAAACAAGGTCCTAGTTCTCATGGAACTTGCTTGTTGGTGGGTTAGAAATTTAGTAACTTACTAAACAAAGGAGGCATTTAGTTAATTTCATATAGAGGCAAATACTATAATGACAGATAAATTAGGGAAATGTGAGGTTATGTTAGGTTGGATGTGGAGAGAAGGCCTTTCTGAGGAAACCAGTAATAAGCCCTAAGTAACCAGGGTTATCCAGCCAGATAACTGTCTGGATACAAAACTTGTCAGACACATGAAACTCAGGTGCAGTATTTCTGATGCACAGTCAACTTTTACATGTTCAATATGCACATCGTTTGAAGCATACAAAATATGCATATACAGATGTTCATTTATACACAACTTTCCCATTTCTTTTGCATCCAATATATTAAAATTGCAAATTGCCACATCTATGTTCATTTACCTTTAAACAAAATGATTTACAAGTGTAATAATTTAGTCCTTCCTACCCTGATGATCAAGTATGATGTCAACAATATCTTCCCTTGGACTGGTAGTTTCTAAAGTCTCCTTGATCTTATTTTATGTTTAGTGAATAATAATACCTGTGCTATATAAACTAAAGAATAATAATTCAAGTATGAAATACAGACTTCATCAGTGATAGATCAATGAGCAATAAATAAGCACCAGTAGGAATAAAAATAGACACATTTGAAATATCTAGTTTTTAAAGTAGATGTTAATTAACTCCATTGTGACTATACTGAGTTTATATATTGATAAATTCCTTTGTAAACAACTCTCTAAACATACAACCATGTATACACACTAAGATAGAGCTTTCCATGGCTTGTGATTTTTGCATATCAAAGTAGATTTGGTGCAGAGAAATTTGGAAACGTTAAATGAACAGTATGTCTCAGTAAGTGTCAGTCAGTGCACAGGCTTGGGAAGAGAAAGACAAATTAGTGGTGATATCTGACCTATAAGAGCTAAGGAATTAGTAAGAGGTTGAAAAATCATAAAGCTTATTGTAAGAACTAAATAAAAGCAATGAACCACATCTAGTGGGAGAAGGTAACTAGTATTGATGCACTATAAAAGTATATTGATATTTCAGTTTCACATTTATTATAATCCTATAACATTACCCCTGAGGAGAAGCTTTATAGTGGGGCTTCTGAGAGTTTGTGCTTATTTTTTTTTATGATCAAAAAATAACACAGGTTTAACACAGGAATGATTGGTTAACCAAATGGGCTAAACTCAGTGGTGACACCAACAAGAAATGGATTTAATGTTCTCCAATAAGTGCCTTTGAGCATGCTATTAAACTACCTGTCAGCACCAGAGTCAACTGTGAACATATACCAGAGGTTTTTGGTCATTGCAAAAACAGTTTTACATTGACAATGAAGGCCCAATATGACCTCTAAATAGGTCCAACCCAATCAAATGTGAGAAATTCAATACTGCACACAGCTCACCTTCTCTCCTTCTCAAGATCTAGTCTGACTCACTGGCTGGGCCATGAAGAAGGAGAGTATGGTCGGTGTCTTCACTCATTCTGTTTTCTATTTGTACCTGCCCATTCCTAATCCATTCTCTTCTGGTCTTCCAATATCAAGACAGAGATAGAAGTCATGTGAGGAATAGTATTTTAAAAACACATTTTTCTTCTTGATTGGTGCTGATTTTGTTCTCTTTTACCTTACAGTGTGCTCTGCATTGAAGCAGAGATGGGGTCTTTGATGTTCTTAGTGAACAGCTCTAGTTACCATCTCAACTTCTACCCACATCCATTCATCTCACCACTTCTTCCTGCAACCCCTTTCCATAGCAAAGAGCCTTCTTAGGGCCACATCAAGACTGCTCAAACAGCTCACTTTGTGCAGTATCTACTTGTCACATGGGAAACCAGTCTATCTTTTCAGTCCTACACCTAGAGCTGGTGCACTACTCTTTGACACTCTCTCTGTGGAGAAACTCCTGCTTTCAGAAGACTGGCAACCAGGAGTACTCAAATTCCAATGGAGGGGCTGGGGTTATGGCGCAGTGGTAGCGTGCTCGCCTAGCATGCGTGAGGCACTGGGTTCGATCCTCAGCACCACATAAAAATAAAATAAAGATATTCTGTCCACCTATGACTAAAAAAAAATAAATATTTAAAAAAAAAATTCCAATGGATACAAGTTGATGCTAAGACATTCCTTATGTTCTACTCAGCAGGCAGCAGGAGAAAGCCTGGGAGCAAATGCAGCTCAGCAAGCATCCAGCTATGCCAGTTTCTCCTTCATTTTTAAAAGTATTTCTTTTTGGAGCCAAACAATTACTTCAAGGAATTTCCTTCTTGGTCTTTTCCCCAACTATGAGATGGGATGGAAAATATACTAGAATGCCTCACTTTTGGCCAACTTTCCTCTTCTACAAAATTATAACTTTTGATTTTACAGGCTGGATGGAATGGTGGGGATGACAGCAGAAAGACCAATTTGACTACCTCTTAGCAAACCCAAGACAGGGGTGTTTGATAGATTTTTGGCAGTTTGGGGCAGAATATGGTAACACTTACTACTTGTTGTCCATAGTACAGGCTTAAGCCAAAATTCTAAGACAGGAAAAGTCCCATTCAACCTATTATGACACATGTTTTTTTGAAAGTTTCAGAAGAGCACAAAGAAGAAAATTAAAATCACCTGTAATTTTTCCACAGCTAGTTTTTATGTCAATTTCTATCATCCTTTCTAGCTAAATAACATGAATGTATGTAAATATGTATATGCTCAGAATAAGATTTTTATAGATTCTTTAATCTTTGCTTCTTAAATATATTCAAATATACTTCATTGTTCTTACAAATCATTATTTTCAATGGTGCCTAGCTTTGCATTATTTTCTAAAATTTTCAACCACAAGGACAGATTGTTTTCAGTGTTTCTATGTATAATGCATTTAGTGAACATTATTGCTCATTAATTCATTTACCAAATATATTTTGAGTGCAACTCTGTGTCAGACATTCATGTATGCTTGGCATAAATCAGGAATAAGAAATATGCATGATCTGTGAAAACAAAGAGCAGAGGAAACTTTTGGGTCTATGGATATTTTCACAATCCTCATCGTAGTGACAGGTTAATGGGAGTCTAAACATGTAGAAAGTTAACAGATTTTACACTTTTAATCTGCGCAAGTGAGAGGTGAGACTTGGAGAAAGCAGGTGTAAACAATCTTGCAGAATTTTGCCATAAGTAGAGAGGACAGAGATTTTGAAAGATAGTAGATAAATGTGTCAG
>CM053407.1:33038659-33068889 GCA_028644305.1 Xerus rutilus
CTTTCTTTCTTTCTTTCTTTCTTTCTTTCTTTCTTTCTTTCTTTTCTTGTACCGGATATTGATCTCAAGGGTGCTCGACCACTGAGCCACATCCCCAGCGCTATTTTGTGTTTTTATTTAGAGACGGGGTCTCACTGTGTTGCTTAGCACCTCGCCCTTGCTGAAGCTGACTTTGAACTCGCGATTCTCGGGTCTCAGCCTCCAAAAGTGCTGGGATTACAGGCATGAGCCACCGTGTCCGACTTATGTGTATTTTTTCTATATTGATGATTACATACTTGAATAGATTATCAGAAATTACATCATCAAATCAAAGTATATAGCCATTAGAAAATGCATGATACTCTCAAAATGTTTTTCAAAGTGATTTGCTAATTTAAATTCATATCAATGAATTTTGATATGTACACCTCACTATACTCTTAAAAGTAGAGAGTACTACATTTGTTAAAAGATATTAAAACATTAGGACAATGTTTTAAGATAACAAATGCCAGGAAGAGATAAATCAGATCATCATACAAGATTTGCAGAGTAGATTTCCAGGACCTAGTTAGATTATTCCTAAATTTCTTATCTACACACAAAAAATTTAAACCAGATGCAGTGGTGCACATCTGTAATCCCCCACAGCTCTGGAAACTGAGGCAGAAGAACTGCAAGTTCAAAGCCAGCCTTAGCAATTTAGCAAGGCCCCGAGAGACACTTGGTCTCAAAAAAAAAAAAAAATTATAAAGGGCTGTGGATGTGGCCCAGTGGTTAAGCACCCCTGGGTTCAATCCCTGGTACCAAAAAAAAAAAAAAAAAAATTAAATAAAATAGTTGAGAATGGACACAGAGAGCATTGTTATACATATTTTGACTTGGGAGGGAGCTGTTGGATTGCTGTATATTGTTTGAACCCCTCCTTCAAGTGAGGTGGAGCAGAGATATCTGCTTCTTATTTCAAATATTCTAAAATAACTTTCTCCATACAAGTGGAAAACCATAAGTTGTTTTGTATTATTCTGCTTGAGAATGAAGTTGGAGTCTGATTCCTTCCTGAGAATCTCCAGTTTGAGAAATTTATTGGATACTAAAAAAGAGGTGGCTCCACTCCTTTGTTTGAGTTTGTTGTGGGAACTAGACATGAGTTCTGGGGAAGTCAGTGGGACAAGGTGGTTTCAGGACAGAACCATTGAGCAGGTGTATAGGCATAATCAGAGAGAACCTGGAGACCAGATCATCTTCTTGGGAGTATTAAGAGTTCAGAGATATAGTTCTGAAAATCATGGTTTTGCAAAAGAGAGAAGCTTGACAGGTCTCTAAAATACCCCAAAGAACTAACTGCCAAGAGAAAAATCAAGCTTTAATCATTGGCAAGCACCAGAGGAACAGCCAGGTAAACAGGATAATTTTGGGAACCTCAGGCCTTTTTTTCTTTCCTTCATCCACTAGCTTGGAATCTGATCTTTTCACGCAGAGGAAAGAAAACAACCTACCACACTGAATAAATCTATTGGGACAGTGAGAATTAAAGAAAAGAAAATCCTGCAAGTTTTTGATTTTTATTATTACATAAATTGTGAGGCTTAAGATTTTTATTAGTTTAGTTAACCAACCATTTTTCTCTTTGAAAGTGTCAATAAACATAATAATAAATTTGAATGGTAAACCCTTGTCTGTATTTCAGTCTATTCTTTTTGCAAACTAGTTGATGAATGTGTAGTTTATATATGATAAAGTTAAATTTCATCCTAATATCACTATTTAGGAAAGCATGTGCCAGGTAAGACTCAGCGCAGGGTAATGCAAGTGTACCAAGATTTAATGTCGGAAGAGTGTTTCTCAGGCCCAACACTACCTCTTACTAATTATTTGACAATGGGAGAACCACTTAGCTTCAGAACCTCAGGTTTTAAATATATGAAAACTTAGAGTTTGTTATATAGTATAAAATAAGGTTTTGTATGTAAAGCAAAATAAAGTTTTTTGTCCCTTGGCTTCCCATTCCTGCCCTGACACCATACCCCCAACCATACCATCTCAGATTTGCAGGGAGGGTATCTTGGGTGAGAGATAGAACTAGAGAATTTGTCAGCATAATAGCATGAAAGCTATCCTAAAGTGGGCAGTTAATATGAACAAGAGAAAAACGTGTTTCCTTCTGAAGCACTGAGTAGGATCAGCTGGGGAAATCTTTCAAATTTTAGAAAGCTACTCTAAAGTCTGTGTGTTATGCACAAGAAAAACAGTGATTTCCTCAACTTGTACATACGCTTTCCCCTCTCCTCCACCTTCCACACGGATAGCAATGTGGAACTAATAATTATTTCTTCAGCAGTGCAAATTACCTCTGCCTTTTATTCCCACACTATCTTAAACACAGGGTTCCTTTTTATGTTATAGCCAGAAGGGTTAGCTTGTTAAAAATTTGTCCCACCATTCTCCAAAGTGTCATTCAGGGATCCACTCATGTGACTCTCATTAATGACAAAGACCTGTGTCTAAAGGAGTGTGCAAAACCCCAGAGAGTGTGAAGATTCAAAGTGTTATTGAGGCCAAGCCATCTTATCCATAGGTGAGCCTTCCGGGTCATGATGGATTCACCCCAGTAAAATAAAGTGCAGAATTTTCTGTGTGCCTGGGCCTCCTCTACAGTCACTAAATACAAAGCCTTAGTTATCTCTCCATACTGAATACAAATTACCCAATAAAACAAATAAAGCTCTCTAAAGCTATATCATACATTATATAAATGGTTTAGTGCTATTCAAAAAAACAAGTCTTATGCCAGTCTAGCAGCAGGGTTAAGTATCTGCATTTGTAAAAATTAAAAGTAATCACTTAAAATCAAAATGCAAATTAATTCCTTTCCATATCTCTTCCAAGGCTATTTCATAAAATTTAAAGTTCACCTCAAATAAAAGAGAACATTTTATGCTCACTTTATTTATATAACTTTCATATGTGTGTATAGCTTTTGTTAATATAGTTTTACAGGGGCGAGGTTCTAAGGAAAATATTTCTATTAAATTAGATATTACAGAACTATGAGGGACTGCTTATTCAGACCTTTGATTAAAACAATACTTCCAGTTCGAGTTTTATACTCTGGTGAAGAACTGAACAAAACCCTGTAATTTAGCTATGCAACATTACTCAGTCTAACTGGCACTTTATGTTCTCCCGTGTTCAAATGCGAAGGGGGAGAGAACATTCCTCATCCATGGGAGGACACAGACTGTATTTTGTTAGGATAGTCATCTTGTTATGTCCCATTCAGCTCAGCCCCATTAAGCTTTTGGGCCTGGAATTGCTGCCTGCTGCCAGGATTAATATCTCAGTATTTTTTCCCTTTTAGTTTATGGTTACTTTTCAAGAATTAAATGATCATTCAGAAAGTTGGCTTCAGTTTATGAACTGTTAAACCTATGGTAGATCTGATACTGAAAAAAGCAAAAACATAAATGCTATTGATAGTAACTTTCCTTCGCAGACATTTGCTGCTACCACTGTTTTTTTACCACTTAAAAAAATTTAAAAATTTATTTTTTAACTGCATCCATATTCATACCTGAGTCTTCAGGGGACTGGGCTGCCCCAAGTTGTAAAGTTGTGCTTTTCCAGTAACCACCAACACTCTTTCTTTATTAGGCAGGTTTAACATATGTTAATTTTCTCTTTTTGCCACCATCATATTTATTCTACAAGTGAGGTAAAACAACATATGCTATGATAATAAATTCTAGACAAATGAACAAATGTAATGGAATGAAAAAGTTTGTGTATGTGTTCAAGATTCTCTACATGATTGTTGATAAAACACATCAGATTGACAGTCTTAGAAATTCAAAATCTAGTTCCAGAACGGATTCAGCAATTGGTGGAAGCACAGGTCATCCTCATCAGCAACAAATTTTTGTAGAATTAGATTTTAAGTATCTCAGCTAGTTCAGACATAATCGTTTTAGTTATTGAGCCAACTCTTTACAATCAGATATGTTGCATTAAAGGGAAAATTTTGAATGAATGAATGAACATTGATTCCCAAAGTGTTTAATCTGTGGTCTGGTCATGTACTCTGCCAGCAAACTCACTATGGATATTTTCTAAGGAAGCTATTTACTCTCGCAGCACATGGCTGCTGTGTCATTTACAAACACCAATAGATGCCAATCAAAGAAACAAACAAAAATTTTTCTCTCTATACCTGCATGCTGAAACAAAGAGAACAAGAGTGAAGTACAACCATTTATTCAATGGGTCGATTTACATGTGTTTACTGAATGTATATATGTTACATAATTGAAGTATTTTTCCCTTTTCTATGCATGGTTTATACTTGGTTTCCTAAAAGACTCTCTTTTTAAAAATTCAAATTAATTTCATCTAGGGCCTGGAAATTGAAGAATAATTTGAGAATATTTAACATCATGAAAATATAATCATTTAATTATGAATTCTGTTAAAATCTTAGGGCCTCATTAACCACTACATTTTTTTTAAACTCACCACCAGGTCCCAACTCACTAATTTTTAAAACCTTTTTGTAATACATGGCTCTGTAGCACATTCCCATCTCGCAAATGTCTCCTCCTGGGCTAGCTGTCTAGGCTCTTCTTTTATATGTATATTTTTGGTTGTTTATTGTCTGTTAGCATTCTAACTTACTTATATTTTCCACACTATGTAAACTTGTTATTTTCATACCTTTTCTCTACTAACCTTAGTCCATTGAAGGAACATTCTTAATTTGAGGCATCTTTGTAAACCAGTTCTCTCCACCTTGCATAGGATTGGGCACAGTGTGGACCTTCAGTCAATATATGTAAACATGTGTGTCTTAAGACAACATCTGTTCCTTCCAATCATCACTGCTACTCAGATTTCATCCTGTGCTTACTTACTGAACAAAACCTTAAAATTCTGGATTGTTTTTTTCTGAACTGGCATTTTCAGATCTTGGGTACACTGGGCCTTAAATCCCCTAAATAAGCAAATAGCTTTCAGGGAAGCAGGCTACCAGCCAGTCCTCATTGGCAGAGTCTAAACTTCTCTAATGAGGGCTGGTTGCTATTCTGAGCCAAGAGCCCTGTCTGTCTGTTTCCATTTAGCAGCAAAATCCTTAATCTTCATCATTCTCAAACTCCCATTTGTTTTCCAATTTTTTCTCACATTCCTGACATTAGCCAAATAAAGTAGTTCCATTTCCTGTCTATTTTAATATAATATTTTTATAGGATACGCATGAATATCAGATTTTTCTGCATCTTCTCTATGGGCTAAACTATTCTTTCTGTTTTCAATCTGTATAAAAAAGTTCTGCTCTACTGGCTTTTGGTTTTGGTTAAGAGTAGCCTTCTGTTGGCTAAGACCTGATAGTTTAAAACAGTAGATGGATATGTACAGAAATTATTGTAAAGCAGTTTTGATAATTGCAAGAAGTGGAATATGTCAAGGTGTTAAAGAATACAGAGTATATGCCAAGCACAGTGGCTTGGGAGGCTGAGGCAGGAGCATTGCAAGTTGAAAGCCAGCCTCAGCAATTTAGCTAGGCCCTAGGCAACTTAGTGAGACCCTGTCTCAAAATAAAAAATAAAATAAAATGGATTGAGAATGTGGCACCCTTGGGCTCAATCCCTGGTACAAACAAGCATATACAGAGTAAATAATCTCTACTCTGCTTAAGGGTGTCAAGGACTAACTCTAGAACCAGATAAATTATACAGAAAAGGGATTTCAGTCAAGTCTATAGCATGGGTAAAGACGTAGAAGCATGAAAGAGCATGGCTTGAGGACTGAAGAAGTTCTGTATTTCTGAAGCACAAGGTATAACTATGAAAATAGCCAGTGAGATGTTTGAAGAGTTGAAAAGGTGTTCCACAATCTGAGGAATGATGCATTTGGCTAGAAAGTGCATCATGACATCAAAGTGGAACCTAAATTAAAAGAGATGAAAATCATCAGTAAAACTAAAAGCATTCTAAAGAGAACATCAACGTACATGAGAGGAAACTGTAAAATGGCAGGATTAAGGTATTAACCATTTTCTATCAAGGAGCAAGGTGGACATTTAAAAGTCACAATTAAGAAGGAGAGTAAGAACTCTAGCATTAACCATGTACAGAAATAGAGATGTTGAACTTTTAACTATAAAATACAAGGTATGTTTACATATTTGAGGAGTCTTAGGCTGCATATGTATAGTAAGGACCACAGAATTATCCAATAATATACATGAACAGCTCTGATGTGGTCCGTGCCATGCTACATGGAAAGGATATATGTGAAGAAAGAGAAGAAAATCTCCCTGACTGCTAGGAGTTGGAAGCTAATATAAATCCAAAACAAGTTTCAAAAAGTTCTGAATTGCAGATTTTAATGTTGTGGGATGTCAGAATGAAGTCAGATCAATACATTCATGAAAAAGGCCAGATGTGTAAGGTCTGGAGGAAGTGAGGGTATAGCATTTAAGCCCCTGGGGACCATAGGAGGAAAAGCAAAGAGAAAAGATATAGCCCAACTGATTTAGGAATAGGAGTCTGGGCAGGAACGTGCTCTGTTTAAAATCAACAGAGCATACTAGAGAATAAGAAGAAAATATTTCATAAATACAATGGGCATAGATTACAGAGACAACCTCAATGCTCAGACAGGGAGATTATGTTCTGGGTTTGGGAGCTGCAAACTCTGAAGGCTTCACCCTTCATGACATTGGATGGTGGAATACTAGAGATAACATTACGGGAAGACTGGTCTTGGGAGATGTGTACCCTGGATTCACAAAAGGCCAAATGTAAACTTAAAAAAAAAACCTTATTCCTGATCACTCTCTTGCCTCAGTAATATGAGATTTCTAAATCCTTTCTTCTTCACTTAATTCTTATGTCTAGAGTTCTGTTTGCTGTTAAAACTTCTTAAAGATAAGTTTCAATTTGTTGCTCACAGCTAGAATTGAATAGATACCCCCCCCCCATGGAGACTGGGAGAATATGAGTTTTATACTACTACATGAAAAATTCCTGCCACCAAAGGCAAAGGCCAGAGATTTTTCCTGGTTTGACTTGAAAAGTTTATTTTATTTCTTTTGCTTTTCTAATAAACCTATACAGGGAAATCAGGAACTGTACAATAGTGGGCATATTAAAAGAAAACACTACTATTATTTTTAATTAATATAATACATAAAAATAAATCTATCAATAATCAGCAAAAATCTCATGATTGAGGCTGTAAGTTCCTGTACCTTTTGGTGGTGGTGGTTGTTTGTTCTTGTTTTGTTTTGGGTTCCCAAGCATCTGGCTAAATCTGCAGGTGGATATATTAAATCCCTACAACTTTCCTGTTCTAATCCCCATTGACACTACAAACAACTGAGATTGGTTTCCATAACCATACAAAAAAGTCAGTCCTGCCTTTTGAGTTCTACCTTTGTAATACTTGGCTTTTACATAAATGTTTTTCAAGCTTCATTTAGTTAGCACTAAAGAGTCCACTGTTGCTATAATATGTATGGAATAATGATTCCAGTCATGCACACTAAATTCGTTGAGTAAATATGTATAGTAGAAAGAAGCAATGTATTAAGTCTGATCCTAGTATGAGGCCTGGCAAACAATAAAATACTCTATGAATCTCTCATTTTAAAAAGTGAATTCAATCATGGAATCATGGAAGTCCATTCCATGGTGGCATTGCCATGACTGGCAGGTGCTGAATTGCTGACTTAAAGCTATGATGACACAATGTGTGTATGTGTGTTTGTGTGTGTGTGTGTGTGTATGTGTTTTCCAAATCCATGAGTTAGGAAGAGAAAGGGAGACAGAGCAATTCAAGGAAGTAATTACTGTCAATTATACCCCAAAGGCTTAAGGTTATATGTGGAAAACATTAATAAAAGACTGAAGAGTAAAAATTTGGGAATGGACATATAAGTGAAAAATGTACTGTATTTCAGAAGCAGCAAACAGGCAGCCAGATGGTCTGAATCTGGCTTGGGCATATGTTTATTTTGGCCTCAGTGTTTTAGAAACAACCTAAACTTGACTGTCTTTAAGCATGGCTGGTGTTCTCTGCTTCTCTGCACGTCACTCTGCTGTCTTGTACACATCCTACCTGATTCATTATGCACCAAATGTAATTTGAGTTGAAAATTCAATGTTTTGAATATTTAATGGCAGATAGTATTGCAGTAGCAAGACTTTGGAGGCAAAATATTTGTGCCTAAAGTTGAATTAAACGACCTGTTAACTGCAATGCATCTCTCATAGCACTCATCATGTTTTTTTTTTTTTTTTTTTTTTTTTTTTTTTTTTTTTTGTGGTGCTGGGGATTGAACACAGGGCCTTATGCGTGTGAGGCAAGCACTCTACCAACTGAGCTATATCCTCAGCACTGTAGCATTCATCTTTAAAAGAAAAGATTTAAAATACTACTACCTGCTATACTTACACATGTGCCAAACATGAGATGAATGTGGATCTCAAATATAAGTATGGGGGTATTTGTGTTTAACCTACGTGCTGTGTAGTTATCTACATTCTTCAAAATGAAGAATTTTACTTCTTTAAGTATTTAATTTCACACTTAATCCACCCTTATAATTTGACTTTGGTAACCCTCTCTCTGGCACCTTGTTCAAATTGCTGCTCCATATATACATACATCTATCAGTAGTTCTCAAACTTGACTACAGATAACTCTATGATAAAAGTTTAAAAAGTACTGATGACTGAGTCACATACCCAATAATTCTGAGTTAATTGGCCTGACAATAGACTTGGGCTTTAATCATTTTTTATTTATTTGTTTTGTTTTTATTTTATACTCTAAGCTTTAATGAACAAAGATCAAGAACTATGACTTACATCTATTCAGTAGAACCATTTATTGTATTGTAAAATTTAGCCTGATTTGGTCACACTCAGTGTGTTTTGAAAACTCAAATATAGCAGATATTACTGGCTAGTTATTTCAGATTTATGTGAGTGGTCCTTAAAGTTTGACATGGTTAGTGTCAGATGGGAGTGGAGGTTGACTAATGGCCCCCCAAGATGTCCTAACCCTCAAAATCTGTGAACATGCAACTTTACATGGCAAAGAAACTTTGAAGGTGTGATGCAGTTAAAATTCATGAGATTAGGCTGTTTTCCTGGATTTTTCAGGGGAGCTGAAGGTAAGCATAGGGTCCTTGTGGGAGAGAAGCAATAGAATTCCAATCAGAGGGAAGATATAAGGACAGACACAGAATTAGAGAGTAGAGAAGAGGCCACTTCTAGAAGCACTGCTGGCTTTAAAGATGGAGAAAGGGGCTATAAGCCAATGGATATAGATGGCCTTTAGAAGCTGGAAAGGATAAGGAAATAAATCCCACAACTGATGCCTGGGAAGGCATCACCGTGATTTTAAACTCTTTAATATCCAAGTTTAGACTTTTGGCCTCCAAAACTGAAGGACAGTACATTTTTAAGTTTTTAAGTCATGAAGTCTCTGGTAATGTGTTATAGCAACAACAGCATGATGTTATATACCTGAGTATGTACTAAAATGCAAATTATCAAGGCTACCTCCAGATCTACCGCATCAGAAATTCTGGGGGTGGAGCCTAGCTTAAATGATCTTTCCAGGTGATTGTGACACAATTGAGAAACATTGCTTTAGATGATATTTAATCACTCTTTTACCCATAACTTGTGGCTGCAATGGTTTTGAAATGGGACAGTACATACAAACATTCAATTCATCTTGATTATAAAAGTTTTATTTTATAGAATATATATAAAATATTCCTATAAAAAGAGCATTTAAAATGAAGACAGTGGTGGAAGGAAGATTCTCAAATCCAGCATGATCACTGGGCTTGGCAAAATGTGTTTTAAGAGAGTTCTGATCTTGAGTTAGAAGTCACAGACTTCAACTGAGCCCATTCTTATTTGAGAAGTACACAATTGTGAATGTCACTAGACATCCTTTTTGTCATGGGAGAATTTGAGGAAGAGGCAAAGTCAACCTGAAGATTCCAAAGTAGATCTTCTTCTGAGTTCCTGTGCTGTTCACACAAGAAATTTACTTTGAAACGGAAGTGAAAAAGTAGCACAGATTCAGATGGTTTAAAATCAGTATTGTCAGAGTGAGAGGGATACAAAAAAATTACATTTAAACAAAATGTTTGCAATTTTGAAGCATTTGATTGACTACCACCCAGTGGTGAAAACCGTATGTAATCTGTAAACATGGACATTTTCTGCTGCTCTGATTTCCATAATGAAAACTTCAGGCAGCCCCACATCTGTTCCCTAAAGTTCCTCTAATCCAATTGTGTCAGTACGTGCAAGGTTTGAAGACTAGGCACTTCTCTGTGAGGAACATCACAGACTACTACTCCGTATCCTGGAGGTTTCTGTATCGAAAGCCTAAACTTTCCACTTTGACATTGACTGGTGACTAGTTTAGCTACTGTAATACTACGAATCCTGCAGCCTGTGAAGCTGTCTGCATATGAACTTTTCATTTGACCTAACTGGGTACTCCACATTTGTCATTTGAACCTAAGAACAATCTTCTAAAAATATTGAAGACACTTCTTCTTCTGTTATTTATAATGTGATCTGTAATTTCTTCGTCAAACTACTTAACTGCATTTTATCACACTTTTTAAAATATGGTATGAGGATCTAAAGTTCAAGGAAGTATAACAATCAGTTGAAAAATACTCACCAGACAAGTAATCATACACTCTTGTGTCACCTGACATGCAGTGAACGAGCTGATGAATGAGTCAGGACTTAAATGGTAATTATCATTCATCATTATAATAGACTTATTAATTCATAAATTCTTGGTAAGCCAATTTTCTATAAAAAGGTTAATAATAAAAGTGGAAAAGAAAAAAATAGCCCCAATGTGATAAAAAATGTAAAAGCTAAAATATCTTTACTGCCACATATCCCTTCTAATTACCCAGTAGTTTTATATTAAAATGTTTCTTAATACAGGACTATATTTTCTCAGTATTTTGAAGGAACAAAAAGTACAATTCCTTTCATTATTCATCCACGCACTCTCCTCCATATGAACCAGGATAACATAAGAACCGAACTGGGATAATATTGGAAGGCTCTAAATTAATTTAATCCCAAATAAACTGAGGTCATTTTAAACTGCAATTCTTTATTTTAGTAAATTCTAAGGTATCTCATTTGAAGTTGTTTCCTGGACTAAATCTGGGATTCTCACGGTAGCAGTATACATGTATTTTCTATAGATGTAAATGGTCAACAAGGAGAGATTGAGATGAACATGAGCATGATTGAGTCTGTTTTAGCTTGAAAATACCAATTGGTCATGTTGAAATCAATTTCAATAACACCAGTAAAAGAACATTTTAATTGCACTTTGTATCTCTTAATAATGCTACAAAAGAAAATGCTGCAATGAGAAATAACTGCAGGGGAAAAAATGGACTCAGCTTAAAATTCTGTCAAAATGCAAACAACTGCCAAAAAGTCAAAGGTAGAACCTTTTAAAACTAATTTATTTCTTAAAACTATTTAAACCATCATTTTCTCTTGTCATTGTTGATTATATTTAGGCAAACAGGACAAATCTATTGGTACAAATTCTGCTCTCAACTTGGGACATGAACTCTAATATGCCACGCTTAACAATTTTTGCCATATTTCTTGTTTTCTGGAAAAAGGGGAAGATAGTCAGTATAAAAATTGACTATTAACTGGGTCAAATTGAACTAAATAACAATAAAATTAATCAAAATCTTTCAGTTTAATGAACTAAACTGTCAGACATGAGATTCCGCTGACAAAATTTGCAGCCGAATTTTGAGAAAGCTTCTTGGTCATAAATCAAAATAGTACATTTTCCATTAAGTTGGGCACAGAATTTGAAAAGTTAGATCACATTGCTTATAAAGATGATAGGATGGAGATTACATAAGACAACAAGTATAGATGCTTATGTATACCTTAAAGGATTTAAAATAACAGAATATGAATTTTAAATTTTTTATTATATGCTAGTGTTAATACAAATAGGTCCAAGTCCTCAGGCCATATAGGCTGGTTCTGTTAACTTTAGTGAATGGAGTTTTGCTTAAATAATAGCTGTACAGTTAGGGCCAACTTGCCTGACTAATGCTTGACAAATATAGCTTCTAGGGTTTTACATACTTTGGAAGGAGACTAGAGAACATCTAGCAAAAATTAAGAATAACTGAAAACAGCAAAGAAGAAGCAAGCCTGACTGATAGATTGGTGGATAGACTGATAGACTAATAGATTGAACTTCCTGTTATCTATGTTATAGAAAATGTGTCTTAGGGGAGTACACTCATGTGCTAGCTGGAGGATCACGTTCATGCCTCTGAAACTGAGTAATGGGACGATAGAAGACTGCACTGGGGAATTTTCCTAGATGATCAGAGTTCTAATGAGATATGGCAGAACTGTGGAGCCTGACCATACTAGAAAGTGTATCAGACCCTGTGTATCTTTATAAACTGTCCCTTCTTCTCCATCAGTGGCCAAGACCAGCTTCAAGGAAGGGTGCTCTAAGTAAGGCAGAAAATCTGATGGCCATCCAAAATAAATACATACACATTCATTGAAAATCAATAAACAAATCAAAGGCTCATCACTCCTGCTTTATCACAAATGGCCTTCATACGTTAAATGCCAGGCTTTTTGGAAAACATAGTGAATGTTGTAGCTGTTCCTTTAAAAAAGAAAGTGCATGACACCTGGCAGTGCCTGAGGTTCTCAAGGTTCATTTACTCAAGGACTTGTTAACAACACTGAGCCGGATTTTAAATATTATGTAGCTGGTTAGGTTTAAAAAAATGATGGCGCTCTGAAAATTTCTGTTAATGCTTAGACTCCATAGGACTGAGCGATGTTCTGCAATTGACTCAATTTCTATGAGAATTAGAACATTATTTTTAAAGTATTGAAATACGAAATTCTTCTTTTACTGGAATAAATAGATACATGTTTATCAATAATTTTCATCTTGAGGGTAGTTCCACTTGCATGAACACTCTTTAGACCTTTGAAACTACCCTGACACAGGAATGTCATAGGTGGGAGGCAAAATATTTATTATTTACATTAGTATTAGAACTATAGGCCTGTTGTTTCACCTCAACCTATTGTCCACACTCTCTTTTACCAAACAGACCCCAAATTTGTGTACTTTCAAACTTGTCAAAATATACAATTTTTCTTTCCTCATGCAACCTTTGCTTTTGGTGGTGGTGTTTTTCAATTTTTTTTTTAAGTGACACATGAATTATGATCTATTTGCTGATTTCTGTCCTGGAAAGAAGTACAGACCGGGGGTGTTTTGTTTTGTTTTTCGGTTTGTAGAGAATAACAGAAGTACTGCTCAAGAAAGGCAACTGCATTTGCATTGTAAGCAAAATTTCCAGGATTCTGCTTTGCATCTATAGACTGAGGCAATTCATCATGGCTGACATGATGAGATGCAAGGAATCAAGATGGCACGACATGCTCACCTATAGAAACTATTATATTTATCCCATCTGTAACTCATTCTTTGTTTGCCAATTTTTCTAACATTCTCCCACACACCTCTGAAAAACTGGCAGAAGATTCAGATGGGTTTATTTTTACGACCTCATGGTTTCACTCTATTCAATATTTGGGGGGAAATACCAAACCTCATGCTGACTTCTTTCATTAAATATATGTTTTTTAAAATATACATGCTCTGAAAACTGAGAACTCTATATTTATCTAGCTAGTCAATTTAGTGTATAAGTTACCTAATCTCCTAGCACTTAACAGCCAGACACCCCATCAGGCTCCTTGGAAAAAAAGCTCATGCATATTGTGGTAACAATGAAACACTGTTTGGGGAGAGTGCCTCTCATCTGTCAGCACAGAACATGAAATCCAAAGCTAAACTGTTGGAGCGTTCATCCTACAAGCTTTCTCACTCTAGGTTATTGCTCTTAGCGCTGCATTTTAGGGTGTACATGAGTGAGTAAAATCAGAACGCCCACTCTCCATCCTGGATTTTGACCACTTAGGATAAATGAGATTGATAAGATTCCTTCTATTGCTGAAGGAAGTTCAGAGTTGTAGGAAAAATTAGGCCTCAATATGGATAGGAATGCACAAATATTTCTCAGACTTTTTTGGTTACAACAATCTCTCTTTGGTCTTAATTTGTTACAAAATATTTCAGAATTCTATAGTATTTACTTGGAACCTAGATTCCTACCTTTATGCATATCTGTATTTTATATATACTTTTTGGTTTGCAAATAAAATTTAAACACTTCCACATGAGGGTTAATTCCTTTTATCTATGTATGCATTCACAACATACAAGCTTTCTTCTCTGTGGGACATACAAACATGCACATACTCAAGCTTACTCATGCACAACATACTCAGAAAAGCAAATTTTGGTATGTAAAAACTTGTCACTAGAACACTGTATTGTCACTAGAACACTGCATGTACAGTAAAATGCACATAATGTGCGGATTTTAATAATATACAGTTCTAACATTTAAACTTTTGCATTAAAACTCCAGGTTAAGACATCAGCTTCATGCAGGCAAGAATTTTTCCTGCCCTCACTGCCATCTCCCCAGTGCCTGGCAAACAGTAGGCACATATTATTTGATGACCAAATTAGAAAAATGTCATTAAGCCTCAAACGTCATTGACTAAGGAAAGATAAGCTGTAATTGAAAAGTACTATCCATGTTTTGTGATTTATAGTTCACAAGAGTAAATTATATTGAACTAAGGGGGATGCAAATTTTTATCAAGATTCTGGACAGCCTTTGAGTCTTGGCAAGTTTTTAAATAGGCATTTGGCTTTGAGAGTCAGGAACCAACTTAGACTTTCTGTTTGTATGGAGATGGTATTCTTGCAGTTGGCTCACACAGATACAGCTGTACCATGTATACAGATATTGAAATGTTTCCATATTGGCTGGTAAGAAACCACTGTGTTCTTCAAGACCTCCCTGCAACTCTTAACCCTGGGGACTCCACTGTTCTTAAGAATTCCCTGACCTTCCCACAATTCTATAAAAATAAAGTTAGTGCCTGACAGAGCAAAGGGTCTCTAGCCTGTATGAGCAGAGATGATTCTGATTGGTCAGTGCCTCTACTATATTGGTTGTTAAATATTTTGAATTTGGTCACTGTCTGCCTATTAGAGTTCTGACAGGAAGGCAGTCCTTTCCCTTCCCAAAGGTTTCATAAGAAGTGATATTTATTCCTCCCACTGTGCTGACGTCATTCAGGGGCTTATACAAAATGAAGGAAAAAAGGTATAACTTTAATAGATGTCAGCAGCATAGAAAAGGGAGAATTGAGATGGGTAGCACTAGAGAGAGAGGTATACAGCTTTAGAGTAGAAGTTGGAGAGCAGAGATAAGAGATTAATCCCTTGTCTCACCTGCATAGGTTAGGAGAAAAAAGAAGGGCAAGGACTGAAGAAGTGAACCCAGCTGTAGTGGCTTGCCTCCATGGAGAAAAATGCAGGCATCTAAGCCTGTATCAGGCACCTGTGGATTTATGTATGCACACAGATGTCAGTGGAATACATTTATGACATGCATCAATCTAATGGTTGAGCTGGGAGAGCAGATGTCCAGGCAGCGAGAAACCACCGAAGGAAGGCAAAAAGCAGCATATCTAGCCTAGTTGGTCAAGGTAGTGGTTTCATCTGGAATGATGGCATTATTCAAAGAACAGAAGAAGATGCAAGGAAAAGGTCCTGGGGTTGTGGTTGTACATCCTCCATGACCTATCAAGCCAGCCAGAGTTGGTTGAGCATCTTATGAATTTCAGCTTTTAAAGCCAGTATTGAGACAATCATTTGAGAACACTTCTCCTTTTTTTTTGGTACTGAGGATTGAACTCAGGGGCACTCGAACACTAGCCACATCCCCAGCCCTATTTTGTATTTTTATTTAGAGACAGGGTCTCACCGAGTTGTTTAGCGTCTTGCTGTTGCTGAGGCTGGCTTTGAATTTGCAATTCTGTCTCAGTCTCCCAAAGTGCCGGGATTACAGGCGTGCACCACTGTACTCGGCTGAGAACGCTCCCCTTTTTAGCAGCAATTTTTCCTTTGATTTCTTCTTTCTAATCCCTGAACTTCTGACTCCACAAACTTTGTCCTCTTTTTTTTTTTTTTTTTTTTCAGTTACTCCCTTTAGATTTTTTGTTCATTCTTGCTGGTGCCTGAGTCTTGGCTCTCTATTACATTGTACATACTCTGGTTGTCTCCAGTACCCTCTACTGCCCCTACTCCCCCTGCCGCCGCCCCCACCATCACTCTTAGCTCTGAAACTCTTGTATGATTCACTTTAGTCTCCACTATTGAACAGTCTTCTCCCAGCCACAAAATCAGCAACCAGCTGAGCATTTCTGGTCATCTAACTGGGTAAAGGCCCAGGAATGTTTATATGAACCAATCAAGCTGAGCAAGAGGACAAAGTGTCAGTCTTAGTATAGAACCAAAGCATAAGACAGAGTGAAGCAGAAACCCCAACTTAAACCCTGGACCAACTCTAAAAGCTTGTAATCAGTGCTGTTACTTAGACCATCTTTAGGACACACTGATTGGTAATGTTCTGTGTCCTGATCGACTCGCTTCCTAGGTCAACAGGTCCTACAACTAGTAAACATTAGTGATCCTGTTTGTCGCTAATGCAGAGTTACCTCACTCTTCAGGTGAGGATCTCACGCGCGCGCGCGCGCGTGCGCGCGCGCGCACACACACACACACACACACACACACACACACACATACCTGAAGCATAGTGCATAAAGAAGAAATTGTTGCACTTACTTAGTGAAAATGACATAACGCAAGAACAACACCCTGAGAATAGATCAATAGGTATAACATAGAAGAAAGCAGTAAGCATACAATGATGAAATATTAGCTTAGACATTTCTGGCAACAAGACAATTATTAAAAACCCTCTAAAGCAGGGATATTCATGAATACTGAACTCATACACTTGTAGTGTAAAATTACTTTATAATTCATATATAACCTAATTTATCCATTCAGTGATCAAATTAGTTTTATAAAACTTTTTTAGATTTAAAGCCCAATTAATGCTTCACAGCCAGGTTTTAGGAGAAGATTCTAATCATTAGGTCAATAGATGAATGTCTCAAAATATCCACCTTGTTCTTAATTGGGTTTCTTACATTACTTCTTGTGGAATAAGAGTGGTAGAGTCAAAGAGAAGAGGAATTTGTGACTGACGTTCTAGAAAGTTTTCATAACAAAAATGTGAGGGAGTTAATTTTTAGAAGTGTAATAGATTTAAAATAAAATTTAAAGTATTCATTCCCAATTTTATACACAAAGAAGAGTATGTTTTCATGAATCTACTCATTTTCCCCTTATTTTGCATAGCAAAGAATGTTTTCAGTAGCAATATTACTCATTTATGAAATAAATGTGGATTCAATTAATAAACTATACTCATAGTCTGTCAAATTCTTGTTTTTAAGCAATTGGGTTCACTGAGCAAGCTAATTTAATGGCTTACTAAAAAGAAAAAAGAATGGATATTCTCTCTAGTCCAAGATACATGTGGATAGAATTTAAGCAAGTAAGCTTTTTCTCTGTGGAATACAAAAATATAACAGTACATATTTTAAACACAACACACAATGGAAGAAATCAAACTAAATGTGTGTGTTTAACCTCTTCAACTTTTTGAATATTGGATGTGCTAAGATTGGGTATGACAGTCAAGTAGCTAAGTTCGAAGTTTTCTCTTTGAATATGTTATTTTTACCCTTCTCCCTTCAGAGTCTAAGTGGAAACAGATGGCTTCTTCAGTGTCATCTACCTATTTTTCTTCAAAAATATCTGTAAGCTTCACAAGATAAATAAAGTGATTGATTTTACTAATAGTAATGAAACAATAAGGGTGGAAAAATTACATTGCTGATCAATGTTACATTTTATTTTCTTCTCATTCTTGTTTCACATTGATAATCCTTTGCTATAAAACTATATACTCAAAGAAATAAGGGCGAAAAAAGAAAAGTAAATTATTTTATTTTCTATATATATTTAATATATGTCCTTTTTGTGTAGCAGAAGTTTACCAAGTTTCTTTTAAAAGAAACTTGACCAATAAGTGATGCCATATTTATCATCTTTTGTTTGTGACAAATAACAAATATGTATTAAATTTTATTCTTAATTCACTCCATTCTCAAGAATGAGTTCATGAGAATTAATGTTTTATGGGAATTTTTGGAAACATATTATTTCACATTTATCTATACTAAATAGGAAGGAAAAATAGACATATCATAGTTTCTACATTACTTTGAATTATCATCTGGCATCTCAACTTGATTATGACATCATTGGTATCCAAAAATTCTTTTAGAAAAAATTCTAAAATAGTGTGATTTGCTCTTTTTTCATCCCCTGCCTAAAGTTTGGCATTTTTTCCCCTTCCTTCAAACTCCACACTTGGTAAGCTGTTTCATCCTAAGGCAATTAAACATCATGCATTTAACAGATTTTCTCATTCAAGAATTAAGTGCAGGGCTGGGGTTGTGGCTCAGTGGTAGAGCGCACACCTAGCATGATTGCCTAGTACGCATGAGGCACTGGGTTTGATCCTCAGCACCACATAAAAAAACTAAATATACAAAATAAATGTGTTGTGTCCATCTACAACTAAAAATATTAAAAAAAAAAAAAAAGAATTAAGTGCATGGGACTGGGGTGGTGCCTCTGTGGTAGAGCACTTGCCTAGCATGCGTGAGGCACTGGGTTTGATTCTCAGCACTACATGTAAATAAATGAATAAAATAAAAGTATTGTGTCCATCTACAACTAAAAAATATTAAAAAAGAATTAACTGCATTTGTATTTGTTTTGATGAAAACAAAAACAATTTTATAGGATAATTTACACAATGAAAATCTTAGCACTATGCGTCATAGAATGGGAATATTTTTGGTAAACAGGTCTCCTTAACACTATGGTGAAAAATACATTGCCTTTTTCATCCTTAAGTCATTTCTTTATATATATATATTTTTTATTTGTCAATGGACCTTTATTTTATTTATTTATATGTGGTGCTGAGAATCGAACCCAGTGCCTCACGCATGCTAGGCAAGCGCCCTACCACTGAGCCATGACCTCAGACCCATAACTCATTTCTTAAACCTGTATTACGTGTATGTATGTTTTATGTATTCATACATGTGTGTGAGTGAGAGATTTCTTATATTTGCCATGATTTTGAGTATTGCATAGACAAAATTAACATAGCCAGAAAATAGTGCACATTCATATACCATATATATATTTATAGTGGATTGCATTGCACTCTCCAGGGATGCTTTAAAAAATGCCAATCTGATTTATTTCTAAAAGCAGGAAATGACAGCTGTAATTTGTAAGGATTGACAATCAAGACAAATGCAATGGCATTTAAACCAATGTGTAATCAGAATAGATGACAACTGGTCTTCAAGACTCAAATTTCCTATGGGACATGACAGTTTGGCAAACAATTGTTAACAAAGTATAGCCCTATAAGGGAAAATTTAAGATCATTGAAATTTTAGGAGATGCCAATATTTACCAGAATATTTTTGCTGAGCTGTGTAATTTTCATTAAAAAAGAACTGCAAAAAATATCAAAGTTGTAAGTATATTCTTAATTTTTTTTGCCACTAGAGATATCAATTACTAAATACCATACATCTTCCTTGAGCAACTGGAGACATTAAATCAATATGTAAAATGCCAACAAGATATTGTGAAATACAATCTCTGTGCTGTCAAAGAGCATTCTCCAGAATGTTCACACTGGCAAATGTTACAGTCTACCAACTATGCCACCATTCTGGCAAGCAGTGTTATCATCTACAAAAATTCAGAAATCGCTTGTTTGGAAGTTTACCAGCTATGACAAGGAAGATACAATACCAGAAAAAATTCAGAGATTCAGACCCATTGCCTTGAATTTTTCCATCCATTATTCAGTGGTCCATATCATTAAGTAAGAAATGTTGGGGTGGAGGACAAAGAGAGCAAATAAGAGGAAACAAATAATAAAGTTATTGCCCTTAAAAAAATTCCAATCAGCCACTTTTTCTCCTGAAATCTCACTCCAACTGCCTTTGTAATCCGATTCCTTTTTTCTGATGTCCTTCTAACTTTCTAGATCCCCAAAGCTGAGTTTACTCAATTTTTTCTACATTTTTAATGTTTTTGCATTAAAATTAGGTTTGCTCTTGTCCTACATCCTATCAAGTGATATTCTTTGGAAGATAGTTCTTTTTATTAGTCCAAAGATTTTATTAAAAATTTCTCCTATGTACTAAGTGATGCATTATCTTCTGGGGATCTGAGGATAAAGGATAAACACTTCTTTCATCAAGGAATTGCCTTGTGTAGATGTGAATATTCCTAGTAATGGTCTAAAAAGATTTAATATTCAAGGGAGGTCCAGTTTCGCATTTTAATAGAGTACTTCCACGGAGAATTCATAGCCTTAAAAAGTATCTTTAACAGAAATAATTTTACATACATCATGAGAGGATGGGGGAAATGATTTAGAGGTAGTTAGCAAGATGAGAAAGGTAGGCATTTAAGTAATAGTCATAAAATATATTATTTCATTCAGTATTATTTTCTTGGAAATGCAGCCCCTTTACTAAAAAACTATAATACTAATAAGTAAATTATTTGATCATTGTAGAATATTAACATGCATTTATCTCTGAAACTCTTGCAATGGTGAAGTCAGCCTTATAGGTTGAGAACTGAATTTCAGCTCTGGAGTGAGGTCATTTCCATTATCAGTTAACTCAGTAAAGAGACAGCCAAAGATAGAGATGCTCCTCTGAGGTGCATTGACCTTAGGGGGCTTATGTGTGAAGACATTCTTGGTCATCACAATTGGGAGAAATGCTACTGACATCTGGTGCACAGAGATTAGGCTACTGCTAAACCTTTCATAATGTGTATAATGGTTTCCTGTAATGAAGAACTATCCAGCTCCAGAAGCCAGTAGTACTGAGGTGGAGAAACCTGGATATAATGGGTTTTCCCAAAGGTAGTGTCTCTTTTCCATCCTGACATCCCTCTGGAAATGAGCTAGGGAAAAGCTCACCATGAAAGGATTTAAAAGTACTTATTACTCTCATTTGATTATTACATGTTGTATACATATGTTGGATTATCATAATGTAGCCCATAAATATGTACAAATATGATATCTCAATTTTAAAAAGTATATTTTTATGACAGTGTTAGTGAGTTTTTCATCTCTGTGACTAAATACCTAAGACAAATAACTTAAAAGGAGGAAAGGTTTATTTTGGTTCATAGTTTCAGAGGCTTCAGTTCATGGATGCTTGCACATGTTTCTTTGGGACTGTGACAGGTCTGTATGTTATGTGGCATAAGCTCATGACAGAGAAAGTCTGTTCACTTCTCAGCAACTAGGAAGCAAGAGAAAGAGAATGAGGAAAGGGATAGGAGTCCCAATATCCCCTCTGAGGGCGTGCTTTCCAATGCCCAGCTTCCTCCCACTAGGTCCCACCTGTTGGTTCCACCACCTCTCAATAGTGCCACAGACTGGGGAACAAGCCTTTAACATATGATCCTATGGGAACATTCCAGATCCAAACTATGGCAATAATCCTACCTAAAAACATAGAGTACATTTCTCAGACTTGAGTGAGCATTAAAATACCTGGGAAATATCTTTAAAATAAAAATAAAAATATTCTGAGTTTACTTCCAGGAATTCTTATTTAGTAGGTCTAGAATCAGAGTCAAAATTTTTATTTTTTTAGGTAATTTTGATGTGAATGATTGAAGGACCACTCTATGTAAGACACTGATCTCTTGGATAAGTTTTGAGTTCTTTGACGTCTTTTCAAGTCCCCATAGTCACGTCGCTGCATATTCCTTCTGATATGGATGTGGTCTCTCTCTCCCCTCATACTCCATGTTCCAGCAGTTGTGACCCATTTGAAGTCCACTGAAACAGGACTGTTTCCTGGATCACCACCTTTCACATTCCATCTCTTCTTTCTTGATCCTCTTTCCATCTTTTTTCCCACTGGTAACTATAGTGTTCCAGTAAATGTTCAGTCAATGTCCAAAAACAAACAAAATATCCTCCATTTGTGGCAATTTCTAATTTCAGTGCTGAACATACTCCCACCATGGCCAATTTGACCCTACCAATGAACTTTCTGAACAATGAGTTGAGAAGACACATGCCTGATCAACTCTCCTTTTTTACAGTTTATGTGTTATTAATAAAAGTTATGAGAAGTTTTGATGCTAAGAATGCAATGTGGAATGATTTCATCAAGCTCATTAACATACCTATCTTCTCGCATACTTACTTTTCTGGTGAGGCATTTGAAATTTACTCTTAGCTATTTTGAAATATGTAACATATTATTATTGGCTATTCTTCAAATCTTAAAATGATTTTATTCTACACAAAAGCACTTACTACAACTGACTACTGATATTAAAATCATCTATTATTTCTTTTTTAATGTTTTTCATTTGTTATTTTTAGTCATACATGACAATGGAGTATATGTTGACATATTTATACAAACATGTAGTATATCTTTTTCTAATTAGGACCCCAGTCTTGTATGATCAGCTCTTGATAACTGATGTGTACTATCCCTAGCACACCATTGCAAGTAATCATAATCCTTTATCTTTCTGCAAAGCTTTCTCTAGTAATGGAAGACTGTCTCTTGCACATTTACTATTACAAATATTACATCCTCTCATCTGTATTTCTTAATATGCACATTACTTAACTGGACTGTAAAATTTTTGATATGAATATCTGTGCTTAAAAATATATTCAGTTAGATTAAACAAGTGTTTTTATATTTCTTGTGTTTTTTTTTTGTTTTCCTTTTGATACTACAAATTCTTTAAAAGCATCTTTAAGTCTTTAAAGTTTTTTCTAAGTTTCAGTTTCTGTCATGTTAAAATATATCAAGTCAAAGGGCTTTTGTTCATGCATAAGCCAAAATAATACCGGAGGAAACTACACCTTCTGAGACCCATGCTAATCACTAATAAGAGTGAGACACTTGGCCTTGGAAAACTAACTTTGGGCATTTTTTAGAAATAGAGGCTTCCCTTCCAAGGAATTTTGGCTTTGGGTTATTTCAGTCCAAGGAAATTGTTTTCACTTGCAGTTTTACTTAAAGTTCTTTATAGTTATCTTTGCTGATTTGAACTATTTCTACTTTTATGTTATCAGGGACTTCTTAATGGCATTCAATTTTTCTCAGAAAAGATTCCCTTATAGATTCATTCCTAAGTAACTCTGATTCTGAATTGAAACATATTTCTGAAAGCAGAAATATTTAATAACTGCTCTGGTACCCAGAATAGATAAAGATGTTTTTATGCTACCACAAGAAGGAGTGCACCTTAAACATTGACAGATTGTTTCATTTTATCTGAAAAGATAACATATTTCTATTTTCCAGCCCTAAAGAAATCACTACGAGTACATGTTATTCTAGTTATTGGCTTCCTTTAGTCATAGATATTGCCTGTACATATTAGAGAGAATTTATGTTTTACTCAAAGATCAGTTATAAAATGTTTAACACCTGCAGATGTTCTCAGTCATCTCTCTGCCTCTCTGAAGGTGGGGTGTGTGCACATGTGTGGGTCGTCATATGTTCACACGGATCCAACAGATCATAATGCCCCATAAACAGAGGAAATGATCTTCCTGTAGGGGCATAAGTATAAGGATAAATACTTAGACTTTAACTCCTGGTGTGTTATGGTATAGGATGTTCTTTCAATAATTTATGGAATTCCAAGTTGACACCAGAAGTGTAATGTCTCTTCTGGGAGGTAATGGTGATTACAAACAAAAGGCATAAGGATTTTCTAAAATTTATTTATTCTACTTAGGTATACATGATAGTGGAATGCATTTTGTACACAGATGGAGCACAACTTTTCATTTCTCTGGTTGTACATGATGTAGAATCACATCATATATGCAGTCATACGTGAAGCTAGGGCTATGATGTCCTAAAATTAGGGATTTTTTTAACCCACTTTAGAAAATGTGTGTATTTGGTACCCATAATACTTTTACTTATTTTTCTTTCAACAATTTATGGAAAGATGCAAGAATTTAAGTATACATTTTAGATGTGATTCAGCAGGAGCTGAAAAAAAATCTTTTACTTATCACAGAGCCAACTTAAACTCTATTTCCAACTCAAAAGAAAACCCAAATAATATTTAACTTTTCTGGCTTAAGTTACTAATTTAAAACTTAAGTTTAAATTGGCAGCAATAACAATTATATAAAGCTGTTAAGGCAGAAATCTTAGAATGATGATATTTAAACCTAGATTATCAAATACTTGATAAGACTGCAAATCACTAGAAAAGATCATTTTCATTTTTATGATTTGTCATTTTGGTGCTATTTATTTATTTGCCATTGAAAAAAGGTTTGCTTTTAGGTTCATATTTCAAAGAAAACTAGAAATAATTTTGAAAAACTAATATTATATTAGGCAGGGATCCCAACAGTTGATAGGACACAACTGTATAGTAGAACTTGGTGATGTAAATGGCACATATTTCTGAAGAAACAAACTTTATAACTTTCTTAAAGCTTTATTTCCTTTGAATGACGGGACTTTTTGCCTAGAAGTGAAATAATTGCATATGGTACCATGCCACGACACTCTCTTAAAAATATATTGCATCAGGGTCATGATGTTGTAATTTAGAGTTTTAAAGGTAAGAGAGTGAGCTTTTAAATTTAATATCTCAGAGACTTTGGATCTTTTCCACCCCAAACTTGGCCTGCAATTTGTCTCCACAGATGATTTTAATGGTTTAAATTAGTTACGGCTTTTCAAATTGTGAAGTAGCCAATAATTTAGCTTTGACCAGATTTTAAACAATTAGTTTTAACTAGTCCTAGTTAGTTATTTTTAAAATCAAGTTTTAGAGTAAAAGGAGAAAGTGTGTTAGTTAACATTTCTCATTGCTCAGAAGCTTATATATTTAAAAATAAAATTGCAGAGGTTTTAATTGGAAGGGAATGCCTTATGTCTGTGAATATTTTCCCAACACATCATTGTGTGTTAGTAAATATTAGAAATGAGGAATGATAGTTTTAATACTGGAACCCCTTCTATCCTCTTTTACATATTTGAAATAGCCTCTTCTCTATATTTCCATGGCCTGCCTGAATATCATTGTTTTATGACATAATTTTGCAGTCAGTTATCATTTGCAAAAGGTAAGGGGGGCATAGAGAGCTCAAATGATGGCATAGATCTCCCAAATTCATCCCATGGCAAAGTTTAGAGCCTTTAGAATTGCCTCAATCTAGACTTTGCAAAAGCCTTTGGTGGCAGGTTGCCAGTTTCCATTAAGCTTACACAGTATTAGTCTTATTTGAGAATTTTCAGATCCCTATTAAATAACTCAGCACACAGAGGGATCAAATGCCCATCCCATATTGCCTCAGCCAACAAGTGCACTCAAGGCTGTTCATGGAGAGGCTGAAAGGAGGTGCATATGGGGGACACAAAATCCTAAGTGCCTTCTCAAGGTTAACTGTATGGTTTTTACGTGTGTCCTTTTGTGCGCAATTATGCTGACTGTGATCTTCTATTATTCCTCTTTATTGATAAAATCATTCAAGCTAACAGTACCAAAATAGGCAAAATATGGCTTTGGAAGAGGAGAATTAATAAAAATCCCACTTTTCCAAGTATACTTTTTTCTTACCTGGATGTTCTCACCTTTAAAAAGTGTAATAATAATAAATAAAAATTATTTTATTTTTCTGAGATTAAGCATAACTACAGTGAGTATGAAGACGTGGATTACAACAAATTCAAGGCCTTCCAACTTTTCCAGATTTTTTCCCCTATAAAATGACTTGAAACTATAATAAGATTCTACTTATCTACAAAGTTTTGAGGTTAATAAACATCAGAATTGAGCTGAGTATTGTATTTTCTGTAGCAACTTCAGAAGAAAGTGAAAATAGTCGAATGAGAGCTAAATTTCCTGCTACCACTGTGATCTAAACTACACACAACTTTTCAACCTCAGTGTTTGGATCTGTCAAGTGGGGAGGATGTTGATTACTCATTTTCTCAATTCCTTGTCTGCTGCAAAAATAATGGCACTATGACATTACTTTAAATGTTATAATCAGGACAGGATGCAAAAGTGAAAGGAGAAAAAGATTCGCTAGCACATGATTAGAGACACTTAAATCAAGAGACATTTTTGCAACTAAGTTTAATAATGGAAGTAGAAATGAGAATAAAAGAAAGAAATGTGATGTTGGTGTTCCATGCAATAACCTGAAGCCCTTCTGTTTTTCACTGTCATCCCCAAAAAATGTAAGTGTGATAGTTGAAAAGCAGTGGCCTCATTTATCAACTTGCAGAATTGAAGGCTGTTATAGTTTGGATATAAGACAGTCTCTGAAAAGCTCATCTGGCAGTATAGGATTGTTCAGAGGTTAATGAAATGACTAGATTATGAGAGCTATAATGTAATCAGTGGACTAGCCGCTTGCTGGATTAGTAATTTGAATGGATTACAAGGTGGGAACTGTGAGCAAGTGGGGTTTGAGGAAGTAAGTCACTGGGGGTGTGCCCTTTGAAAGTCCTCTCTTTCTGTTTTCTGGCTTCCATGAGCTGAACAATGTTCCTTTTACCACGCCCTTCACCCCTGTTGTTCTGCCTTGCTTAGGGCCCAAAGCAATGGAGCCAGCCAACCATCCACTGAACCTCTGAAACTGTGAGTCAAAATAACTTTCCTCCACTGAGTTGTTCTTGTTGGGTGTTTTGGTCACACTGACAAAAAGCAGATTAGCACAGAAGCTTTTCAATTAATAAGTAAAATCTATAGGGAAGCAAGCTGGGTCAGAAAAGGGTTTTCCTGTTGCCCTTCTTCTTTCATACAATGTCAGAGAGGTCAAGTCAATTCAAGGATATGAAAATGGAAAGTGTCTATGTCTACATGAGCTGAGAGATAGCGTACAGTGAAGAGGAGGCTGGATAAAATGAGATTGAAAATGGTGATCTAGTTGGATATGCATTGTGCACGATGCTTGGGATTATCAGATTTTGTTTATATATTTAAGGAATTATTTTTCTTGTTCATCTATTAATCTATTCATTCAAATAGTAATTGTATGTGAACCATGTATCAGACACCAAGTGCACTCAGATACAATGATGAATAAGACCTAGTCCCCACCTCTCAGAAGTGTGCTGCAGAGTTGAATAATACTGGATTATATGTCCTTTGTTACAATGGCAAGTGTCAGCAGCCTATGACATAATTATGATCTGAGAGAGAAACTTAGTATTATATAATCAAGCGACGTCTTTCACTGCATATCCACTTCATGGTGATCTGCTACTATGAAAAATTATACTTACAAATGCTCCTTACTAGAATTTTTAAAAGATAAAAATGCCTATACACTAAAAATTAACCCCAATTCATTCTAGATATTATTTTATGTAGAATTAGGATATGAAGACATTAGCCAAGAGAATGAAAAATGAGTGTACCTACACACAACTGTGTGTTCTATTTTTCAGGTTTAACTGCTTAGCTGTAACATTTGTACATTAGCTAAATAACATCTCAAGGGGAGCTGGAGATAGAACCTTGATGTCTCCTGATTGTACATGTGTGAGTTTGTGCTCTCAAAGGATGGTCCTTAAAAAACTCCCTGCTGGAAGCTATTGTGCATATTGTAAAAGGACTATTGCTAAGTGCCAATTGAGCTAGTACTGTATACTTGCCATTTAAAAAGAAGATTTCATACCACTTGATTATGTTAAATAGAAATGTTTGAAATTTATACAGAATTACATCAAAATGGCACAGTAGTTATATGTCTAAAGAGCTGCAACTACTCTATCCCATAACTAATGTCAATCCTTCTGGTAGATGGTTTAATGTGAGACTGTGACAGAATGTATTATGTGAGAAATAGAGAAAGCTTTGGAATAGTGAGGCCGTAAATACATATTATAATAGACTCTAAATCAATGTTAGCATTGAAATACACCTACCTATATATGTACATATATACAAATAGACATACACACACACACACACACACACACACACACACACACACACACAATCTCAACAGAAATGGAACTCTGGTTGAATTTTTAAGTACATATCATCAAGTCCAAATCAACCAAGTGAGTTTTATTTTAGAATCAAAGTACTGTGCTTGGTGCTGTACAGGGTCCTTATAAGAGAATAATATATATTCCTTTTAATAAATTCTTCTGAAAATGTTATCTCTTCGGAGACTCCCAATTTTCCCTCCAAAATAGAATAGCATGACAGTTATTGTGATTTTTTAGTGAATCTTCTCCATAAACCAATTGAATCTTCAATGAATGAATGTTTGTTCTATGCTCCTAAGCTGTACAGTCATAAATACCATAAGTTGACTTAATTTATAATTTATAAAAATAAAAACTCAGGAGTAAGTAGACTAAAGTCCACGATTCTATGTCCTCGTATTTTAAGGTCTTATTTAAAGAACACAATAGAAAACACTTTAAAGAACAAAACTATGTTCTATGTGGAACATTTTAAAAGGAGGCATCTGTGTGGCAGAAAATTTGGGAAAATCTTGGAAGATGAAATGTGAGGAGGGAAAATGGAGAGGAAGAAAAGGCACCAATCATAACCCAGGATAAGTGTGGCCTCCCAAGAGCCCAGAAGAAAGGCTATGCTTAGAGTCAACTGAGTTTTGTGGCATGTGAATTTTGCCTCAGAAAACTGTACTTTTTTTCCCCCAGAGAAATTATGAAGAACCTTAGTAAGTAATGAGGCAGATACCAGGACATGGGTCCAGCATGATCCCTAGCACTCTTCTCCTTTTCATAGGTTACTGATAAGATAGTTCAAAGCATTCTTTTAAAAACAAAAATATGAACTGAGAAGAACTTTTTTAAAATGGACATACAGGGGGAAAAGAACAAGATGAACAGTTTCACTTAGATCCTTACAACCACTGTGATGCACTGGGAGGGAATAAGAAGCATACCTGCCCGAGAAGCAAACACCTGTCCAAGCAAAGTCTACTCAACTGGCTTGGTCTGTCCAATAGCACAGCAGCCAACACCGCTCCCCACAGACCTCACCCAACTCCCTTTCAAAGGAAGAGTTCTAATTTTAGAGAGCTGACTGTTCTTCAAGGGGATGAATGCCCATTAAATATTCCATTAATCCTGGTCCTTTATATACAGTTATGAACCTAACTGTAAATAAGTAAGATAAAAAACCCGGTGGTTTGAAATGGAAGGATCAGTAGGAACAGATAGAGGTGATTCTGGGAAACTTTTTCCTGAGATTGGAGAAAGTGTCTCATAAGCTGCTGTAACAAAAGTACCAGCCAGAGAATGAAATAAGTTCCTAGGAGTTTAAAATACAATTGCAAAATTAAAAAAAAAAAAACAACAATAATTGAACTCCTGAGTAACCTAATCAGTGGAAATATATACAAATAAGTGATTTGAATAAGAAGTTTATAGGAGTGTCTCAAAATTTAGAGCAGGACACAAAGAAATTAAAAATACACGATAAATATTAGAAGACATGGGGATTTGGTAGATGAAATATAAAATTTATCACATAAGATGCAAAGGACAAAGGCAATGATTGGGTATGCAACAGACAATGGAAAAAAATTATCTTCACATTTCACAACTACCAGAATGAAGAGTTGAAATTGGTAATATTCAGCATGGGCAATGTTATGGAAAGTAAGGAATCCTGCAAAATATTAGTGAGAATATAATTTGTACGACTTCTTTGAGAGAAACTAATTTACCTTATAATTTAGCATTCTTAAAGAATTGGTCCAGTGGATGGTTTGTTGAGGGACAGACACAGAATCCAGAATTCATTTTAGCATGACTTTAACAACTACAACTTGAAACAATATATATGTCTATCTATAATGTCAGTACTTCTATGTAGTCATTAAAAAAATTGTATGTTATTAATAAATATCAAATATACGTAAGCTAAATACCTACCAGAAAGTTGAGGAAAAATTATGTGTTGAACATGAACATAGATGGGTAGCTGTAAATCCTCTTATGTGTATAAATATGTCTTAGAAAAAA
>CM053407.1:33069389-33116565 GCA_028644305.1 Xerus rutilus
CAACTAAAGATGGCTTATTTTGGATTTAGAAACAGTATGCTTCACAAACACATATTTATGTCTTTATCAAGTCACCAAATAAGCTGCAATTTGATAAGAGGTTCCTGTAAGAAAATGTCTTGGAAGAAGTTAATGCAATAATACAACAGGCCTTGCCCTAGAACGGTGGTTTCCCTCAGTCTTCCATTAAATTGCAAGTGGCTCAGAACAATCTCACAGCTTATTGGAGGCTTTGGCATTAGATTTCAAGTTATCCTTGACATGTGGCTAAGCAGCAACCTCTAGCTTGTCTAAGACTCTCTGACCTGATGTTCTCTTCCTAAGGAGTGTACCCTTTGCACTAAACACTAATTGGATGAGCCAAATTTTACATTGCAAAACCCAAATAGCATTATCAGTATCTTAGCATATTTTATGAACAGACCCTAAAATCCAGCCTTACTTACTGCTTTACCCAATTTTCTGGCTCAGGGGGAGCCTACAAAGTCTATCCTGACTTACTGCAGAAAGAATGTCTCTTTAATATGGGAAAATCTTGTAGCCATGATGATAATCAATCATTGTATCTTACAGAGGTTGATGCTTTCCATCGTAGGCTAAGGTTCAGAAGGTTGTCCAGGTCATAGAACATATCATCTTCTTATTAATAAAAATAGACCTTTTCAAACACTAGTCGTTATGACTCAGCTATTAGTTTTGGAAATAAGATCACTTTTTTTAAACTAGCAAAACCATAACTAGAAATATACCAGTTAATCATACACCCATGATATTTTTTACTTGAATATATGCCCATATGAAATGATTACATCTCAAGGAAAGTATTGGGACTACAGTTGTCATCAAAGCATAGGCAGTTGTCTCTACTCTAGTCTATTTGATGCACGTTCAAAGCCCATTTTGACAGTAGTGCCACCACTGAAGACTAAGTTGCCTAATATAAAAATTCTGACATGCACAGAATCTACTGTTACATGAAAACAATCTCAATGACTTCTCAATTATAATCTCTAACAGTACTGGTATGTCCAGCTGTCTTCAGCTGTTTTTGGATTGTGTATGATATACTTCTGCATTTGATGAGCTTCAAGTCACCCAAAGCTAGGGTTAGGAACATGGAAGAATCTAGGAGAGACTGAGGAAGCACAGTATGATTTATTCCCTTTACCCTCTTTGTAATGAATGTCACACTTTCAAAAGTGAAGATACACTTTCTCCTCTTGTTTTCTGCTTTGTTTGTTTAATACTTGCCATGTTTTTCTTCAAGATAGAGGACATCTGAGCACAGTGAGCTTGAATGTGGACTTGCTTTAGGAGGCTACTGTCTTCCATTCTTGGAAATTGCTTATAATGACAAATATGACTTCTGAATTCTGGCAGAACTCAGTATGCTGTACAAAGGCCTCTTTCCCAGCAACTTCTGAAAATAAGCGTCCTTATAAAGTTGAATATTTTCATATACAGCTGCATCCTGGTACATAAAGCATTTTCACATTTAGGTGTAGAATGTGCAAATGGTGTAGAAATAGGTATAGAATATTTCTATACCACAAATATATATAGAAATATTTAAAGGCATATTACTCATAATAGTAAAAGACTGGAAACAAATCAAATGTATACCAATAGAAAAGTAAAAGATTTAAATACATTTGCAATGGAATTTTATGCAGCAGTAAAAAGAAATAATCTGCAGCTGTATGTTGCACATAACCATATGTATGGATCTAAGGAATGTAATATTTAAAAATAAAATTTAAAAAGTAACAAGTCTCATAACACTGCATATCATATTTTCCTAAACCTCAAAAAACAAGCAAAACTATCCAATGTATTATTTATTCATCTATCATATGTGATAAAAATCATTGTTAATAGAAAAATAATGATAAATGCAAAATTCAGCATGAAACTAGTCACTTTGGAGGATGAGGAAAAGAGGGGCGTTAAGAAGAGCTTGAAGCTGCATGCCAAGCTGTTGGAAAAGGGTTCACAGATATTTAATATATTATTTTTTAACAATTTACTTGTACTTGCCAGCATGTGTCTACATTATATTTTAAAAGGCAATGAAGAAATTAGGTTAAATCTTGTTTAAATGTTATTTCATAAAATATGTTGGGGAAAATCCAGTTAATTAATAGGTATATTTAAAACTGAAATTCTCAGAGATATTCAATATAATACCTCTCATGTGAATCTCCAAATAGAGGTGTTCTTTAATCACGTCCTTTGGGGTGGGGGAATCTCATCAGTAAAGAAGAATGCCTTTGTCTTTCCAAATTCCTCTACCATCAACCCATCATTTTATCAAAAAGTATACCATCAATTATTCCTTTGTTGCATGAAGTATCTTGGTCCACTGACACATTATAAATATCCTTGGGTGAAATATTATGCTGATCTACAATCTTCTGGTATTCAGGAATTTAGTTGAAAATAATATGTCTTGTTTTAAAGTACACACTGTCTTTGAGGAAACTGGTAACTGTGCAAATAGGTTTAATTTTGATAAGAAGGGACCTGAAGCTTTGGTCTAGGGAGGGAGAAGCAGGGAGGACTCATGGTGCATGAGACTGAAAGTAAATGGGAATTTTGTGTGAGGTCAGGGCATTCTTCTGAAGAAGAGGAAGAGAGGGCAGAGTAGGTTTATATGGCTTGGTCAATAGCTGCCACTATCTTTGCAGACTTAGTGTTGTGTTTTGATTTTTTGCTGCTACGTACCAACTGTGTCTCACATACTGGTGTTGTAGCAGATGCCGTCAGTATCTGGCATATCACTTCAGCTCATTTAAAAGCTCTTTGCAGCTGAGATGCAGTTATTACATATGCCAATGACTTCCTATCTTATGCACCACTGTTATTTGTCTACATGAAGTCTTGTTCACTTGGAGTATAGGTCAGGCCCAGTGTCTTCTTTTTAAAACCCTCAAGAGCTACCCAAAACCAATGAGGAAGCCGGACGCGGTGGCGCAAACCTGTAATCCCAGCACTTAGGGAGGCTGAGACAGGAAAATCTCTCAGAGTTCAAAGCCAGCCTCAGCAAACGCGAGGCACTAAGCAACTCAGTGAGATCCTGTCTGTACATAAAACACAAAATAGGGCTGGGGATGTGGCTCAGTGGTCAAGTACCCCTGAGTTCAATCCTCAGTACCAAAAAAACAAAACAACAAAACAACAACAACAACAACAAAAAAAACAATGAGGAAAGGAAGATTGCTAAGTACCCAAGCTACCTTCTCCCCTGGAGGTGGGGTTATATTGTCCTTCTGAGGATTCCCAGGAAGATTGAACTCCAGTTCCATTCAGTGGCAACCTACCCCACTATCAGACCCTTCCCTGGCGCTCTTCTCTTCCCTTCTCACTTTCCAGCCCTACCACAGCGATTTCTGAGATCATCCTTGGCTCAGGGTCAGTTTTTAAAGGATGGCAAATTGACATGAATGCACTCAAGTTCACCTTTCTGTTTTTTTTTTTAACATTTTCTTCTCCTTCCTTTCTAATTTGTTGCCTGGCATTTCTAAACTTGCCAGAGTGAATTTTCCATGCTGCAGCATTATAGTTATTGTGCCGCTCAGGCTGCAATATATTTACATAAAGTTCTTTAATCAATACTGCTTCTCTCACTCCTTCTACCACCAGGGCAAAGGCTTACCATATTGCACAAGATAAAGTTATTTCTGCTGCAGGCAGGTTACTTATCATTAAACTTCAACTGTCAAACTCAATACAGAAAAATCTAGAAGCCAGTCCCTGAGTGACTGTTTGAAGCTGTGATACATGGGAGGAGGGTTTGAAGGTATGAAAATGAGAAGGAGAAGGAGGATCATTCCTCTCTAATCAAGAGCTGGTGCTTTGCAGCATTGTCACTTTCTCTGCATGTCAGCGGAGGAGGGTTTTTCCAATCACCAATGATCTTTGAAGCGTTCAACAGGCAATTCTGTTCTATATATTGAGAATTTGGAGCCCTAGTGCCTCATACCAGAACCAAACTTGTAAATAACCAATAACACTCTGCTAAGTCAATTTGATAGACAACTATGTGTCTAGGGCACTGGGCAGTTTAGCCGTAAGACCATTCCTTTGGATATTTTCTTTCAGTAAAGGCCAATCAGCAAGACAGCGCTTAGGACAAGAACACAGCAATCAACAGTGTTGCTCAAACAGTGGTTCAAACCGAGAGTCCATGATTGTGCAAATATATTCTCTTGTTTGTAATGGATCTAGAAGACCCTGGAAGGTCAGTTCTGAGTTGATTTCTTCTGGCAATTTCACAAGACAGATTGGAAAGTAGAAGAATTCTCTCAAGCTCCCTTAAAGGAATAGAGAATGCTGAGATTTCTACAGAGGTGATAGGGGAACCATGGGAAATTTTCTCCCCCTGAACTCCCAGCAATGCCAGGCCTCTGGTACTAGTACCAGCAAGGATCCATGGCACTGCAATATAGAGAAATTAGAAACCTGACCCTCTGACAGAGTATGCATCTTCATTTGATAAGGTAAGAAGAAAATCTAAATAAAGACTAAGAAGACTTTGTGTTTCCCATGCCTGCCATGAGGACAAGGCTATACTGATTAGTGTTGATTTTTTCTTGATCACTTAGACAGGATCTCAATAAACATGCAGAACACATGGTGTCTTCTTTATAGGTATACTGAAAATGGAAAACTAGTGAACATTCCTGTGTGGTTTAGTGTTACATTAAAACATAGAAAGAAAAAGATGTGACCTGGGAAGGCTGATAACTGAGTAGCTAGTGTGAGAAGCTCCAAAGATTTAAGTGAAAACAATTTAGTCTAGCTAATAGCAATTTCTATACTGATTTTGAACTTGTGGTCCTCCTCCCTCAGTTTCTCAAGTAGCTGGAATCATAGGTGTGCACCACGGAGGTTGGCCTGGGCAATTTAGCAAGAACTTCAGCAACTGTGGGAGACCCTGCCTCAAAATAAAAAAGGACTGGGGATGTAGCTCAGGGTTAAAAACAAACAAACAAAAAAACTCCACATAACCAGAAAATCTTAAATGCTAATTTAAGTCCTGAGATCAACTATGGGCAATAGTTTTTTGTGACCTTTTCCTTCCTTTGTGTTCAATGGTGGACTGGAACTAGATTATATTGTAATTATGTGTCTCTTTAATACCTTAAATTCTGTGATATCAGATGAGTACTTTGAAGTTGATCTTGACAGGTGTATTTTCACCAGAGAAATAGGAAATGGACAAATGTTATAAATCAGAACTCCTTTCTGTCTCAGGCTGTTGTTAGACATTGATAAGTGTATACCCACTTACACTGAAATATGAAATGAAAACAAGCAGAAATGGCCAAATTTGAGTTCCTTTGGCCAGTGAACACATGTCACTCAGGAACATTGGTCATTATGAGGCTGACCTCTGGGGCAAGTTCAGGATAGTTATAAGTCAGTGTGTTTTATCTGACAAATGTCTATTTTTCTCTATACTTCTCTAGGTTTTATTAATGTTTAATTGACAAAAAATGTGTATATTCAAGGTATGTAACAGGAAATTTTGATACATGTATTCATGCAAAATGATTATTACAATTAAGGTAATGAACATGAACATATTTTCCACATTATGTGGTCAGTTTTGTGTGTTTGTGCACTGAGCACATTTAAAATTCACTCTTGGCAAATTCTCAGTATACAGTATTTTATTTTTTTAAACCAGGGATTGAACCCAGGGGCGCTTAACACTGAGCCACATCCTTTTTTTTTTTTTTTTTTAATTTTGAGATAGGTTCAGACTAGGTTACTTTCAGTCTCCTAAATTTCTGAGGCTGGTTTCAAACATGCAATCCTCCTGCCTCAGCCTCCTGAGCCACTATGATTATAGGCATGTACCACCACCACACCTAGCTAAGTATACAATATTATTAATCATTGTCACCATGTCCTGTATTATATCTCCAGAACTTTTCCATCCTGCAAAATTGAAAACTTATATCTTTTCAGAACATCATCAAGGTCCTCGTCCTCAGCCTCTGTAACCACCACTTCACTCTCAGCTTCTGAGATTAATTTCTTCAGACTCTACATGTAAGTGAGGTCACACAGCATTTGTCCTTCTATGCCTGGCTAATTATTTAGCATAATATCCTAGAAGTGTATCCATATTGTCCCAAATAACAGAATTTCCTTTTTAAAATTAAATAATATTCCATTTTAGACACTCACACCATGGTATTTATCCTTCATTCATCAATGGACACTTGGGTTGTTTTCCGATGTTGGTTATTGTGTGGATAATGCTGCTGTAATACTTTGTATCTGGAATGTTCCCCAAAGGCTCATGTGTTGAAGGCTTGGTCTCCAATATAGCAAAGTTCAAAGGGAACTTTCAGGAAATTATTAGATCATAGGGGCTTTAACCTCATCTGTGTATTAACTCATGGATCGATTCATAATTCGAATGGACTATTGGGAGGTGCTGATGGAAAATGTAGGAGGTAGGATCTAGAGGAAAGGAGTAGGTCTTTGATGGCATGTCCTTGAGGACAACATCTGGTCCTCAGCTCCTTCCTCTTTCTCTCTCTCTGCTTCCCAGCTGCCATGAGATGAGGGGTTTCTTCCACCACACACTTCTTCTGCCATAATATTTTGTCTTGCGTTAATTACAAAAACAATGGAGCCAGTCAACCATGGATTGAAAGCTCTGAAACTATAAGCCAAAATAAATTTTTCCTTCTTTAAGTTGTTTTTCTCAGGTCTTATGTTACAACAATAAAAGCTGATTTACGCAGCAGCACAGATTTCACTTCCCGTTACTTCATTTTCTTTGACTATATACCCAGAAATGGAATTGCTGAAACACAATTTAATTCTACTCCTAATATTTTGAGAAACCTCCATTCTGTTTTCTATAATAACTGCACAAATTTCCATTCCTACCAACAATGTAAATATCTGATCTTCAAATGTTGGGCTTTTAAAATCTCAGTGAAACTTAGATTATCATGTGCAAAAATGGTTGTAATTCCGTCCCTTTGTATTTCATAGGCTTCAGGTGAGATTTCAAATGAGTAATGCATATGATAAATTAGTAATAATATACATATGATTGTATAGCATATAGTACATACATATGCTTAGTGTATTAATACATAATATTATGGTAATAATGGTTAATAGCTGACATTTATTTAGTTTAGTGTATACCCAGTGCTGTTCCAAATGCTTTCTGTGTTTTAGTAATCTTACCTCCATCAACCACAAGAGGTGGATGCTATTCTTATCCCCATTTCTCACATGCAGAAATTAAGAAGGGGGTTAAATGACCTGCCCAAGATCACACTGTTAGCATCAGGGCTCTGATGGCAAACCCAGGCAGTGTAGCTTCAGATCCTCCGCTCTTAACTACTCCAGAAGTTAGATGAGTGTGTTTCTTGAAAGATCTGAGGTAGCACATATAATAATGAAGTATAAATATTTTTGTCAGAAAAATGATTTATTCAAGGAGTATGAACTTTAATTTTTGTGTTGAAACCTTGGAATATAAGCCTCAAAATACGTAAATAAAAGAAAAAATTTTAAACGCAACAGAAAATCTATTGACTTAAAGTTTTTATATCTCATCACAGATAAAAATATTGACACTACTATAATGCTAGGAAATGTCTAACATTTGAAGTTTCACAGATGTTTAGAAACGTGGAAGACTGCATTATTTTCTTCTATTATAAAGCAGTATGGTCATATTACTAAACATATAGGCGGACAAACAAAACAATAAAAATCTAATTTGTAAAATCAGTCTCACATTGGAGACTCTTTTTCATTTTTTATTTTTTTTTCAAGTCGGAGTTCAAGGAGCACAGTTTTGATCATAATTTATGCCTAATTTTATATGTCTCTTGAGCTTATAATTCCAACACAAGCATTTTTCATGTTGCTAAAAGTGCACATAAAACTCACTTAAATGTTGAATCATGGTGTAAGGAGTATATATACCATACATTACACGAGAGTTTCTCTACTTTGGGAATTTACATGTGTTTGTTTATCCTGTTTTTTAATTATAAATATTGACATATTCACCTTTTTCTACATATAGCTATAAATATATTTTGGATTATATTTTAACTTGCACTGAAATTTAGACATAAACCAGTTTAAATGAGATAAAAATATTTATTGATTTTGGTAATCATTGCCAAAAATTTGCCCAAAATATATAGCATTTACTTACAATATGATTAGCACTCCCTGAGAATAGCAATTTAATTAGACCACTCCAAACATTATGCATTATAATTTTCAAATGAAAATGCCATTTAATGGAAAAACATGTTTGTTGAACATTTTTAAAAATGCTTATTGGTCATTTTTATTTCATCTATCAAGAACTTTCTGATCATATTAGTTCTAGATTTTACTTGCATTTCTTGAGTTTCATTTATTGAAAAGCATATATTTTATATTTTTGGTTGAAAATATTCTTTCTTTCTTCATGTCCATAGGGGGTGGGTACTGGAGTTTGAACCCAGAGGTTTTCTACATTCCCAACATCCCCAACCCTTTTTTTGTTTGTGTGTTTGTCTTTTGAGACAGCACCCAGCTAAGCTGCCAAGGCTAGCCTCAAACTTTATGATCCTCCAGCCCTCAGCCTCCAGTCTCTAGGATCATAGACAAGAGCCACTGTGCTATGCTGAAAATATCATTCTAATATTTTTTTCTTTCTTTCTTTTGATGGAAGTTCTCTAATATTCATTTACTTATCTAGAGAAATTTAAAACTACCATGAAGTCATTTTCATTTCTTACTAGTATTTTTAAAGTTTAAATTTTTTGTAACTCCTATTCTCAAACTGATGATTTCCCAAAGTTTTCTCATAGTTACTTAATCATCATATATGATATTTATACTTTAATCCACATTGTTTTACTTTTTTGCTTTTTTTAATTTCACTTTTTTCCTAAATAGTTAACCAAATTTTCTTGCCTTCAACTTTAATTACATTTATCTGAAGCCATTCTTATTACATATTCAATTCTTACATTTGGAGGTTGTATTTCTAGATTCTCTGATATATTTCCCTAATATCTAATGATTTTTTACAACCTTGTTTTGAGTTAAATTAAATTCCAACATTTATCCTCATATCCTCAATACTAGGTCCTATTTGGTTTCTGCCCCCAAGGAGTTTACAGTTTAGTGATTAAGACACCATTTAAATATAATAGGATACTTAAAGAAAAGCATTTGGTCTCCAAAGTGAGAGCTTTTCAGAGGATATGACACAGGAGATGAATCTTAAAGGATAAGTATCATTTTAGTGAAAAACTCTGAAGACACCTTAAGTATCCAACATAGGATAACATGGGAATCAGCTGATATCTTGCAGAGCAAATAGTGAGCAGAGATTACAAGCTAGCTGTGCATAGGAACTTGTGTGTCATGCTAGGTTACTGCACTGGAGATGAAGATTATAATTCAGTTAAATTGGCAGCTTCTGGATTTTACGAGGATTGCTTCAAATGTAGATGCAAGTCAGTCAAAAAACTATGGAAGGATGGGTAGGAGACCACAGAAGTGGATTTTGCAATAATTCAGACAAGATATGACAAAGTTCTGAATTAGGCCCCTAGTAATAAAGAGCAATGGTAGAAAACAGTCTTGTAAAATAATTGAGAAGTAAAATTCAAAGGATTGATGACTGACTGACTGGTACATGTTGAGTATCCCTTATCTGATATGCTTAGTAGCAAAAATATTTCAGTTTTTTTTCCAGATTTTGGAACAAGAGTAAATACATAATGAGATATCTTAATGATGAGACCTAAATCTAAATATGAAACTCATTTATGCTTCATATAGACTTTATATGATGTTTTTAATAATTTAATGTATCAAACTTGTGACATCATGCTGTTGTTGCTCAAAATATTTCAGTTTTTGGAGAATTTTGGAATTCAAGTTTTTACATCTGGAATGCTCAATCTAGATAAGAAAATGTGATTTCTAGAGAAGAAAAATTTTAATATAATTTGAATACTTGAATTCAAAAGGCAGGTTTTATATTTAAGTAGATATGATCTGTAAATGGCTTTCTATAATAAACTTACATAAAATATGTGAATATATAAATTTAAAATTGGATATGCATCATAAAAAAGCTTTATTAAAACAGAAGAATGGATGAGATGTCCTAAAGATAGTTTGAAAAGAGAGGAGGACGAGAAAAAGAAATGAGAGAAGGATAGATATTTGAATGTAGATCAAAAACAGGTTACATAAAGGTTCAGTGCAAAGTACACACAAGCACACAGCCAGCCATCTGACCAAACAGAAGCAATGGTGGAAGAAATGTAAGAGTGTCATGGAGACAAGAAAGGGGAAATGTTCACATCCTTATGAAAAGATATGTTTTGGAGGATGTCACCTCTAGTCAGGGAACATGATGCCTGAAATCAGGCATTCTTCAGGTTTTATAAGAGAGGCCCTGTTCACTTCTTAATGCAAGTCTCTTTAGAGAGAGAAAAGGGGAGGCAAATATGGAGATGCTTTTTAGTCTATTTTCATTCTTAATTTTTATAATATCTTAGATAAAATTTTAGTCATTTAAAAAAAAGTCTGTTTGATTTTATTGGTATTTCCTATTTTTAGAAATCTTTATTTACATTAGCAGTTCTCAATAAATGGTCTGAGAACTGTTAGAAGTTGATAAGATCCTTTTAGAGAGTCTACAAAGCCAAAGCTTTTTTCATGATAGTACTAAGACAAATGTTTTATTTGACTCATTTTTTTTTGAGTGTAGAGTGGGATTTTCCAGAGGCTACATGACAAATGATGATGTCATTTTTCCAAAGTCTAATGGAATGCGTGTTTACCTAATATTGTATTTTTTAAAACTTAAGTTTTAATATTTTACATGGAAGGTGTTAACATATGTGACCCACATAAACAGAATGTCTTTTGAGTCCTTTATAACTTTCAAGAGTGTGAAAAAATTCTGACAAAAATTAGAGAAATGCTGGTTTAAGTGAACTATATTTTGTCTTCTCTAATAATTTGGAAGTCATACACTTATTTTTATTTCTATAAATGTTTAAGAAAAAATAGCAAATATACATAGTAGTGATGAACACCAAGAATCAAGTCATGTGTGTTAGCATAACTAAAATAAAAGGAAAATATTAAGTTGATATTCCTCTTCACCCCTTTACTCTAGCTTTGGCAACTTAGATCCAAGGTATTGTTGCTGAAAACTTTGCCCTTGTCCCTTAAGCCAATCCAATAACAAGGACACAGTTTTGAGAGAAAGGAAAAAGAAAGTTTATTGCTTTGCTAGCAAAGGAGAAACACAGGAACAGCCTCCTGTCCCACAGGCTGTGATTCTGCCCATCAGCAGGAAGAGGGGGCTTTTAAAGAGGTGACTCAGAGGATACATTCAACCTATTCTGTGTCTGGAGTTCTAATTCACTAGTTAATTTGGGAGATAGTCATTTCTAAGATGTTCTGGTACCATCCCTAAAGTATGGATTACTTGGTTCCTATGGTGGCTGTGTACTCAGGGACAGATGACTCTGCCTAGGATGGGGAAGAAAGGTAATCCTGTTTCCCCTGAGATTAGGGAAGGGGAGAGATTAGGTATGAGCAGAGGGAGAGAAGAAGAAGAAGAAACATGTCCTTTTTTTTTTTTTTTAATTTAATTTAATTTATTTTTTTTAGTTGTGGGTGGACAGAATATCTTTATTTTATTTTTATGTGGTGCTGAGGATCGAACCCAGTGCCTCACGCATGCTAGGCGAGCACGCCACCACTGCACCATGATCCCAGCCCCAAGAAACATGTCCTTTTTAAAAATAAGTTGCAGTGGTACACCAGCAAGGGCTATATTCAAAGTATAAAGTGGACCACTGTTACAGTACAATTACTCTTTTTCTCTCATAGGCCCTCTGTTTATTTTCCTCAGTCCTATTTTTAACATGGCTACAATTTTTTACACATTTTGTTTCAGAATATTTTTTATAATTATTAAATTGTTTTATCTTGATCAATAGGATTAAATGTTCTGAGCTGTCACATAGTTGAAAATTTCTTTGTCATCACATATCAATTATAGCATGATTGCATATAGAATTATTAGATTATGACCTTTTTTAATTCCACAAAACTCTTAGTCAATTGTTCCTTGTCTTTGGAGTTTTATTGCTATCTGGAAATCTGAGAAAGGCTTTATTTTTCTTTTAATAATATCAAGAGCTGAATTGTGCCCTCCCCACCAAAAAATTAATGTATTTTAAAGTTCTAATTTCTTTTTTTTTTTTTTTTTTGATACTAGGGATTGAACTCAGGGGTACTCGACCACTGAGCCAGACCCCCAGCCCTATTTTGTGTTTTATGTAGAGACAGGGTCTCACTGAGTTGCTAAGCACCTCGCCATTGCTGAGATTGGCTTTGAACTCGCGATTCTCCTGTCTCAGCCTCCCTAAGTGCTGGGATTATAGGCTTGAGCCACCGCGCCCAGCTTCTAATTTCTAATACCTCAAAATATGGCTGTATTTGTAGATAGGATGTTTAAAGAGGTAATTAAGTTAAAATAAGTTTATTTCAATGGTCCTTAATTCAGTATAATTGGTGTCTTTATGTGAAAAGATTGGACCAAAGATATTTTAGAGGGAGACCATGTAAAGACAGAAAATGGAGAGGGGCCCCAGAAGAAACCAACCTTGATGAAACCCTGATCTTGGACCTCCAGCCTCCAGAACTGTGAGAAAGTAAATTTTGTGTTTGTTTGTTAAAGTCTCCAGTCTGTGGTACTTTGCTATTGAAGCCCTGAACAGACTAATGCAGGAAGGAATATTATTGTTTATTAATCAAATTTTTTGTCTACTACTTTTGTGAAAGTATTTTTATGTAACATTTTTTTCTCAAAAGGAAACAATATATAATTGTTTTGTGTTTATCCAACTCTATAGTATGAAGCACCACTTTTGCAGAATGTTAATTAGTATCATTTAAAAGAGGTAAATTCATGGTAAAGTAATTTTGGAAAATACTAGATGATAGTAAAATTCCTCAGAGACAGTAAAATGTAATTTTATATCTTGGATGTGTAAAAGGTTATATTAATTTGTTACTGTTTTTTAAAATGAATCCTGCTCTTTTAATTGAATTACTAATCTAACATATTTTACAGATTTTTCAAACTAATTTTAATATTCGTTGCAGAATGGAATCTTTAAATCTGTAAACTTACATCTTTCTCCAGATTTAAAAAAAAAAAAAAAGGTTTCCCCCTCCTTTTACATCTATGGCCAATTTAGATTGAAGATTATAACTATTGTCTCAATGGATCTAATCTCTTCTTCTAAAATACCAATTGGTCATGAATGCAATTTCATTCCTTTCTATTTCATATTTCTAATATTCTCTCTTGTCTTTTCATCTCTTTGTCTTTATGGTCTGTGCTCTGGGAGAGTTTCTCAAGATTTCCTTAATCATTGATTTAATTTTATGTAGTGTCAATTTTGTTCTTTATTGCTAAAGCTGATATGTATTCAGATATTTTATTTTCAGTTTCCTTACAATAGTTCCTTGTTTCATCCTGCTCTCCTTACATCTGTCTGCTATTCATTCAGCATCACTTTCATCTGAGACTATTTTGTCTTATTTAATATTTCATCTCCTTTTTCAGTGTTCATGTTCCTCCATTTGGTAATGAGTACAAGATCTGCATTCCCCAAAACACTTCATGTTTGCTGCAGGAAATCTCTCACAAGTTTTTTTTCTGCTTTCCCTCTAATAAGTTTATTTTTCAACTTAGTTTATGATGTGGATTCGGCACTTAGGCTTCCTGATACGTATGGGCATGCATGTCATGTGTGTATGAGGATATCTGGGTGTATGAGAATGTACACGTGTGTATTTCTCCTGGTCATTCATACAACTATTCAAGTTGTTTACCAGTATTTGAGGTGAGTTTGCCAGAACGTATAGGGTAATTTCTTGATTAGCTTCAGTTTTCTTGCTGTTTTGATATTTACTTTAAGTTATTATGTCAGAAGTCTGGCTCTTTTCTCATGTGAATTTCTGGTGTCCAGTTATTAATTACCTAATAACAATAACCAGTATTTGCTGAGTGATTACTATGTGCCAGGAACTATTCTAAATGCTTTAAATGATTTCATATATATAAGCCTTAGAAAGAACTTATGGGAAACTGAGGCACAAAGAAAATAAAGACTTGCCTAAGAAAACAGTTGTTAATTAGTGAGTCTAGTATTCAAACACAATGCAACAGTCTCTCATGTTCTGCTGGACTGAAGATAGGCCTCCTCCCTCTGCCTCATCATCTGACCACACAGAATTATTTTCAATAATTCACTAATTATTTCAACAAATGTGTAGTCCTTCCTCTGCTTGGAAAATCAACAATTTCAGAATGCCTTACATACAAACTAGTTTCTATCACCAGGCTGCTTTTTGCTGTTAAATTACTATTACAAGAGGAAATTCTGCACGCCTCGTATCTTTTTGTGTTTTGCTCAGTACTGATCTTGGAAAATCATCTCCAAATAGATGTAGAAAGATTCCGTCTGGGGAGGCAGCTTAGCTGGTAGAGTGCTTGCCTCGCATGTGTAAGGCCCTGGGTTCAATACCCAGCACTGCAAAAATAATAAAATAAAATAAAATAAAACACAGATGGCTGATGGCTTTGTTCCTTAAAAAAAAAGTTCTGATGGGGATAATAGTGTGTAATAGTTCTATCTAGCTCAGAAAGTATCTTTAGCATAGTAGATAGGTGCACACAGAATCTTCTCTGTTAAGACATCAAGTTTTTGACATAAACACACAGTGGGATTGGATGGAAATGTCCCTCTTTGTTCCTGCCTAGCCCTGATAATCTGCCTTAGGGCTCCTTTACTTTGGTCATAGAAATTCCTCCTGGGGTCATGCAGACTGTAAAGACTATTTCTAGTTACTAGCACTATGGAAACTGTGCTGGGTTTAGCGCATTTGCATAGACACATAAAAGGGAAAGTTTAACTGTATATTTTATACCAAGGGGTGAGCTATCTATTGTCCTGGCCAGGCAATTTGGAGAGGCAAGACTTAGGTCAGGTGTGGAAATGATAAAGGTCCACGGTACGGATGAGGCAATCTCAAGTTAACACACACACACACACACACACACACACACTCACTCACTCACACACATACCCTAAAAGATCAAATCGAGAGCTATGAAGGAAAGGAAGGCATTAATTCAAAAAGAAAGACCAGTAGTGCAAGCCAAGTAAAAGCTTAGAAAGAAAATGATTCTCTGCAATTATGATGTATAGAGAATATAATTTTTTAATGGATATTCTTGATTGTTTTCATAGCTAGACAGGAGATATCAGGGCTAAATAATTTAATTTTTATTAATTATTAAACCATTAAGTCCAAATTAATGTAAATACCACCTTAAGCCCTTCATCTAAAGTGCAAATACTAACTCTAGGGCATCTCAAAGTAAAGAAAGGGTCTCGGTCAGAATTGTTTCTGTTGCCTGGATTGTTATGAGCTCATTGTATTTTCGCTAAAATTGATCATGATATCTTTGAAAGTCCATTATATCTTGTAAGAAATATTCAAATTTTTTACTTTGATTGAATGACAAAATGAATGGGAGAAAGCACAAACTGTGAAAGCTTAATAATTAGCATGGACTAATATCTGGACTCATACAGCAGGAAACAGAGAGCATAGAAATGATGCCCTCCAGCACCTCCAGGAGTTTTCTGGCAAGGTGAAGTGTCTAGACAGCCAAACAGGACAGTATTTCCCTCCTGAACAATCTCCTTTTTGGCTCAACAGTGATTAGCATAATACTGGCATAAATTTTGATCCCTCCACAATGGATTGTCAGGATTCACGAGAGAGGTCTTATGATCACCTCAATTTCTGACAGTAACAACTGGAATGAAGACTGTGAGTGGGGACAAAAACCACCGTGATTGTGAAGAGTGTTTTGGATGGAGAAATGCAATTAGTTGTATGTGTTCTTGGCAAAAACAAAGAATTACATTAGTTGTTTGTCAGTAGAATTATTCTATCAGATATACTTGAATACCTTCTTTCAGATTATCAAGCTATGGGTGGTAAATTGTAAATAGATAAAAGTAAATGTGGAATGTTTAAAATAAGGATTTCAATACCTGGTGGTAGAGATGGGACTAGAGAGAGGTCACTGGATTACTCTTGGATGTGAAAAGAATACAGCCAATGAGTAATAATGGAAAGCATGCATAGTCAGCAACAAGGAGGCAATGACATGTCATTGTCATTTTGGAGATTAACCACCACCAAGATAGGTTTATGGTCATGGAAAGTGTTAGAAAAAGAACAGAATCCAGAGAAATCATATTTTGAATACGTTAGGAACTAAAGAGAGAGCACAGAAGGTCATTGGCATTCCTGACTTGATTCTGGATTGAAATATATGTTATTGGTGGTGGCAGAGTACCATACAAGCACTTACATAGATATGCTACATCCTAGTGAATGCAATTCTTTAAGCTTTGATCTCAGTCTTTTATAGAGTCTTGACATTTACAGTATGGCAGAAACTGTCACTTGTTCACCATAACACAGGTTCCATGCCTTCTTGAACTATAGAAATAGATTATATTTCTAAAATTCCTTTGCATTTAGAGTTGTTTTAATTTTATGGTTTTTATTTGTTCTAATTAATTATACAGGATAGAAGAATGCATTTTGATTCATTGTACATAAATGGAGTGCAACTTTTCATTTCTCTGGTTGTACACAATATAGAGTCACATCATTCATGAAATCATACATGTGCCTAAGGTAATGATATCCATCTCATTCTACCACCTTTCTTACCCCCCAGCCTCCTACACTCCATTAACTTCCCTCTGCCCAATTCAAAGTTCCTCCATTCTTCCCATGTCCTTCCCCACCATTATGGATCAGCATCCACTTATCAGAGAAAACATTTGGCCTTTGGTGTTTTGGGGATTGGCTTACTTTGTTTAACATGATATTCTCCAACTCCATCCATTTACCTGAAAATGTCATAATTTTATTATTTTTTAATGCTGAGTATATGTATACCACAGTTTCTTTATACATTCATTTATTAAAAGCCATCTAGGTTGGTTCCACAGTTTGGCTATTGTGAATTGTGCTGCTATAAACATTGATGTGGCTGCATCACTGTAGTATGCTGATTTTAAGTCCTTTTGGGTATAGACTGAGGACTGATAACTGGGTCAAATTGTGGTTCCATTCTGAGTTTTCTAAGAAATCTCCATACTGCTTTCCAGAGTGACTGCACTAATTTGCATTCTCACCAGCAATGTGTGAGTGCACCTTTTCCCCCACATTCTCACCAACACTTATTATTGCTTGTATTCTTTTTTTTTTTTTTTTTGGTACTGGGGATTGAACTCACGGGGACTCGACCCCTGAGTCACATCCCCAGCCCTATTTTTTTGTGTTTTATGTAGAGACAGGGTCTCACTGAGTTGCTTAGTGCCTCGCCATTGCTGAGGCTGGCTTTGAACTCGCGATTCTCCTGTCTCAGTCTCCCTAAGTGCTGGGATTACAAGCGTGAGCCACCGCGCCCGGCTTGCTTGTATTCTTGATAACTGCCATTCTGACTGAAGTGAGATGAAATCTTAAAGTAGTTTTGATTTGCATTTCTCTAATTACTAGAGATGTTGAACATTTTTTCATATATTTGTTGATAAATTGTATATCTTCTTCTGAGAAGTGTCTGTTCTTGGATAAGCAGAATTAATATTATCAAAATGGCCATACTACCCAAAGTGTTATACAGCTTTAATGCAATTACAAATAAAATTCCAACAACATTCTTCATAGAAATAGAAAAAACAATCATGAAATTCATATGGAAAAATAGGAACCCAGAATAGCCACAGTAATCCTTAGCAAGAAGAGTAAAGCAGGAAGCATCACAATACCAGACCTTAAACTATACTACAGAATTATAGTAACAAAAACAGTATGGTATTGTCACCAAAGTAGACATGTAGACCAATGGTACAGAATAGGAGACACAGAAACAAACCCACACAAATATAGTTATCTCACACTAGACAAAGGCACTGAAAACATACATTAGAGAAAAAATAGCCTGTTCAACAAGTGGTGCTGGGAAAACTGGAAATCCATATGTAGCAAAATGAAACTAAATCCCTATCTCTCACCATGCACAAAACTCAACTCAAAGTGGAGCAAAGACCTAGGAATTAGACCAGAGACCCTGCACGTAATAGAAAAAATGTAGGCCCAAATCTTCATCATGTTAAATTAAATCCTTACTTCCTTAACAAGACTGCGAAACTGCAAGAAATAAAATTAAGAGTCAATAAATGGGATGGATTCAAACTAAAAAGCTTCTTCTCAGCAAAGGAAACAATAATGTGAAGAGAGAGCTCACAGCGTGAAGAGAAAATCTTTACTATGTGCACATCAGATAGAGCACTAATCTCCAGGATATATAAAGAACTCAAAAAACTTAACAACAAAAACCAAATAACCCAATCAATAAATGGGCTGAGGAACTGAACAGACACTTTTCAGAAGATTATAGAGTTTTAACAAAAGAAATGTGAACAGAAGTGATATGTGTCCTTTTCAGGCTAGATTCAAAGGAACTGCCTACATGAAGGGCCCTATGATTTTCTGGAAGCTGCTAGAGCAACCTTTGAAGCCACATATTAAAGATAGTATGAACATCATTAACCTAAGTTTGTGAATGAAAATTTGGGGCAGATCCACTGCTTTATCCCCAATGCTTGCCAACAATATTATGTAAATGGTAAATACATTTCTATTGCATTGAGCCATTGTGTCCAATCGTTATTGAAATATATACCACACTGTCACCTTTGAATGATGAATTGATTTTCTCCATTATAGACAATATTTACCTCATAAGTAGGTTGCTGCGTTAAGTGAGATCATACACTTGCAGTGGCTATTATATATAATAAGTGCTCAAAGAAGAGTTAATTATATGATCCTAGATCAAAAGTAACTCTTAAAGACTCATTTGGATAGAACCTAGCTGCAAAATGAAAATGGTTTTGCCATTGGAGGTGCCAACAAGCTTCTAAACTATATTTCAAGTATCAATCCAAATTATAGTGCATCAAGAAACTTTTCTTTAGTATATATGGTTGAAAATTTTTTATCCCCTTTTCTTCTCCCATGAATCATTTTTGTTATTTTTATTAAATTATCATAGGAAGAGTCTCAGTTGGCCCTCAATCATCTGATCTTCTTGAATTTCTATTTATGTGTACTTACCTTCTCTTTGAATGTGGGTTGCTTCTAACCAATAAAATACAACAAACATGGTGGAATGTCACTCCCTTGATCAGGTCACAAAAAATTTTGATTTCTTTCTTGCCTTACTTGCTTTCACACTCTGATAAAACAGGCTTCCATGTTGGAATGGCCCACCTCACAGAGAACTGGGGATATGCACAGAGCAACAGCCAGTAAGCCTAAAGCACTCTGTCCAGCCACTTCCCCCAGGAACTGAATTCTGCCAACAGAAGCTGAGTGAACTTAGAAGTTGATTGATCATTCCCAGCCAACCTTCAGATAAAACTACAGACCCTGGGCTCACACCTCGGTTGTATAGCTTGTAAGAATGTGAGGCAGAGTATTCACTCAAGCTTTGCCTAGATTCTCAGCTTTTAAAAACTATGAAATAATAAATGTGTATGGAAGTTGATAAATTTGAGGAAAATTTATTGTGTAATAATTTATAACAGACATCTGGACTAAACTTCATGGACCAATCAAAATGGCCTGTTTCCAAATCACTTTTCTTTAAAACCTGCAGTTGAAATGATGCTTTCTATAGCTTTTTACTTCCACAAATTTTGTATTTATAATAGCATCTATGACATTTTATTTGTATTATAATTCTTTTCATGCCAGTTTGATATTCTCAATTGAATATATGCTTCTTGAGGGGAATAATGACATCTTATACATTTTCTTGGTTTCTTCTGTGGTTTTGGCAAATGCATAATTGTTCAATAAATAAAAAACATTAAAAATGTTCTTGTATACTACTTTGTATACTGATTTAGAATATGACAAATTTTCTCTTCCAATGAAAACTATCTCATTTCTATGAATAATGGAAAGTGTACTTTCCTTTTTCAGTTAATATTTTTAAACATGTCATGTATAATTAAGTTTCTAGGATCATTAACTATGCATTTGCACAGTTTTACTAGATTTGTCTTTAGAATATTTTTTCTGTAAAAATCATTTATTCAGAGAACTTTTTCTGCAACAGTTCAGGAGAGTTTGGGAACATTATTCAGATACACTAACTAAATGTAATTTTTTAAAATAAGAGCACTATAAAAAGGTTTATACAAAATACAAAACTGTATCAGAACATGTAGAAATATTTTAGGGTCTAACAATTCTGTATCCTTACTGTAAAATAAAATGAAATTCTAAAAAGTTAAGTATATTTCTAGAAATAATCAAAAGTCACAAATGGAATGTACATATTTATGCACATATGCATACGTATGTATATATATGCATCGATGTGCCTATGAAATAAATTGTAAAAATTAAAATTTAGTATCTAAATAATAAATGGATTCATTTTTATATTTGCTTTGCATTTTATGATAAATTTTATTGAAACATACTTTTAAAATCATTCATTTTAGTATCCATTTTTGTCAAATAATAATCTTTTATCACTTAATAATAGAGGATAAGAAGCCATTTAACACATAAAAAGATGACATTTTGATGGAATTCAGTTGAGTAATAATTTTATCAAATAATATATTTCTTTTAAAAATACTATTAAATAAAATATCACACACAAATTGGACAGAATAGAAAGAAAAATGTCATCTTAAATCATCTATCCAAACTTACAGGTAACTGTGCATAACTCTATAATTATACAATGTGTTGATATATACTTGAAAACTGTGAAACACGGAAAGGGTAAATTCATCAATACATTATGACAATTATTTTATGACACACATTCATGCTATTTCTATAGATAGAAAAGGTATCTGTATAAATAATGTTAAAAGCCAAAGCAAGGAATTAATAAAAGAAAAAACTAGAAATTATACCACCAAATGAATGATATTCTTCTGCAGAGTAATTCCCTTGGAGAGACTTGATGTAGAAATTTTAGTATATTTTAGTGTACATATTTACATGTACTGCTATGATGCTGCCACTATTCAAAACCAGTTTGGAATACTTCTTTTGGTATTATGTAATAGTCATTCAATAAGCTCTCTATGAAAATTTCTCTTCCTTTGTGAGCAACCAAATCTACCCATCAGTGACAAGATTTTGCCAGCCTTGAGACTGTTCTCATTAAAGGTACCAAGGTAACTTCAGAAGAGGAGTTGAAACGCTGTTTGAAATGTGGCAATGAAATAAAATGTATAGCCTTCTAAGACATTCATTTTAAGAATGGTAAAATTACTTTTTTGGTTGTATGAATAGTGTTGTATTTGCTTAAAACATTCTGACAATAGTTTCCCAACACTTTCCTTGCTTATGTAAAACTACATATTGGATCTATGATATATGCATGTAGGCATGAACATGTTTGCTTATGGTTATTCTGCATATCAAGTCTATCTTACATTCTCTAATCCTTGAAAGAATACTAAACTTGAATATTAGTGATACACATCATTAGCATAAATCTGAATATAAAACACAGAAATAAAATATCACTTGAAACACAAAGAAATGATAAATGTTCAAAGAGATGTAATGCTAATTACCTGATTTAATCATTGCAGGTGCATACATGTATCAAATTATCACACAACAACATAAATATGTCCAATTGTATATCAATTATAAAAATAATTGTAAGAAGGAAAATGCTTTTTTTGGAAAAAAAGAATATTTTATTGAGAAATATGAAATATGTAAATAAAAAAGACTCCCATACAGTTGGAGGACTAAAAAGTGATCTTTAAAACAAATGTTATTAGAAGGTAATAAAGAAGAAAGAAAATTTAATATCTTATGTATTTCATTTTAGGCATTAAAATATTAAGAACTAGATGAATTTGGTAATCAGAGGAAACAAGAACTTCCAGATGTGGAAGACATTAAAGGAAATGATCACTTCAACCAAACGTATAGCAACTGAGTCACTTTAGTTCCTATTAGGTGACAGAAAGGTCAAATTAAGTGGTGACATTTGGAGGCTTATATAGACTAAGTTATCCCAGGATGTTGACTTTCTGAGTGTTTTGGTACTTACAATATTTTAATAAATTTACAAAATAGTAGAACTAGCACAAAAGTGAATGGAAGTCAAACACTGACTTCAATTTTTCATACCTACAACCCTTATTTTTATAAGCATCAATCATTTTATATCTGGACAGTCTGAGCTGACAGCTTTGCCACCAAACTTTCTTTCTCCCACACATTCTAAAGTAAGCAGTAAAATGCTCTTTCTTTTAATGAAATTCTAACTTCTCCAGTTTTTAATGACATTCAGTTACACTTCTCAGAACAAGTAAATAAGAATAGGTATTATTTATAAAATAGAGATTCTAAAAATATTCTAATTATTTCTTGGATTGCCCTGCTCACACATTCTTTTCTTTTTCTGTAACTTACTTTTAATTAGTAGGAGAAGAACCAATAACTCAAAGCCAATTAGGACACATAAATAAACAATAAGACTAAGTGGGGAACCACATGTGGCATCTTATGAGTGTAATAATAGCAACATCAGTTCATGCTCACTTGGGACCTTGCAGCAAAGACTAACCAAGAGTCCATTACAGGGGAAGTGGGATAGAATGTTATTCTGAATTGAGGTCTTTCCCTTCATTTACCTTTCTGTTCCTTCTTTTTCTTATTCTTCTCTTTCCTTTCCTTCACAAAAATGTGCAGCATACATTTTTGCAGACCATCCAAGTCTGAAATGCAATTTCGTAAAACATACAAATACAAAGAAAATTGTTATAGCTCTACACTTTTTATTCAGTAGTCTTTGCAATGCCACTCCTCTCCCAATTTTTCCCTCTAACCTTGACGTTTTCAATAAAATAAAAGTGGTATCTTAGTAATTAAAATCACAGATCCTAGAGCTAGCTGCCTGAGTTAAAGTTCAGTTCTAATCTTTAGCAGACATGTGGCCTTGGCTATGTTCTAAATGTCTCTGTCTTTGTCCCCTTACATATAAAACAATATGTTATTAAATAATAATAAAAGCAAGATTTCATAATGTGATTGTGAGAATGAGATAATGCATGTAAAGGATTTGGATGATGCCGACTACAAAGTAAGTATCAAAAATGTTAACTACTGTGGAGGTTGGGATAATGTTCAGTGGGAGTCTGTGTGATTAGCATGTGCAAGGCCTTGGGTTCAATCCCTGGCACCACAATAAAGGAAGTAAAAATGTTAATATTTATTTTAGTACCACTATTGTTGACATTTTTTAGAGACATGCACATATCCTGAAAGTGTTTCAAGCTTACTTCTGTAGCTCAAGTGTCTCTATTTCTGAATATAATTTTTATTTAACTTAGCATTTCATATTCTCAAACATGTATGCAACATACTCTCCCATATCATATCACATACAGATTTCCATCCTTACCCCCCATCTTTGACATTTGAACAACTAGGATTTAGCTAATGGATATCAATGTGCTTATTTTTCCAGGTGGTTTCCTCTTCTACCTAGGGCACTGCATAACACTTCAAGAGCACATTTATTTGAGAGACTAGATCTTAAAACTGACACTCAGTTCCAAGCTGGTTACTTATTATCTTTGCAATGAGCTCTTTACAATGTTTATGCAAAAACTTTATTTCCCATTCAGAGAAAGCTGAGTCTAAGCTGCTATTGAAACATCAAAAGAAGAAAGAAAAAAAAGCAAGTAAAAGTTGCAAAATACAGACTTATTGGTGACTCCTTCAAAAAAATCACTTACTGGTTCTGATATTTTTGTTAATGAATGATTAGACTCAGTCATCAGATTGTAACAGTGGTCCCCTTTATGCTTTGTACATAGCCCTGTTGCTCTGTCATTGCAAATGATTTTTAAAAATAGACATGTTTCTTTCTCTTCCTTTCTCCCCACTCTTCCCTAATTTCTCCCCCTCCCTAGTCTCTGGGGAAACAGGATTACCCTTCTTCCTCACTTTAGGCAGATTTATCTGTCCCCCCCCCCATAGGGATGAAGTAATTCAGACTTTGGTGATAGCACCAGAAGATCTCAGAAATGACTATCTCCCAAATTAACAAATGAAGTAAAACTCCAACAGAGAACACATTGAATGTAGCCTTTGAATCACCTCTTTAAAAGCTCCTCCTTGCTGTTGATGTGCAGAATCATAGCCCCTGGGACAGGCATCCCCTGTGTTTCTCCTTTGCCAGCAAAGCAATAAACCTTCTTTTTCCTTTTTCTCAAAACTTTGTCCTTGTTATTGGATTGTTAAGGACCAAGCTTTCAGTAACAAATTTGGTGAACCATATAGGACCCAAGAGCATTCCCTGTTCCAGTTTTCTTGGGCAGGTCTGGCTCTTCAAGGAACCTCACTTCCATGATGAAGATACAAGGTGGCTGGTGAACTTGTTGAGAGCCAACTGCTAGAGAATTAGGAGAGGAGTGAGTTTGCCTCAGGTTGAACTGGAGGAACTATTCCAATGAGTAAAGGGAGAGACTGATAGACCCTCCCAGCAGCTGCCAAAGCTCCTTTTGCTTCAGGGAACTCCTTTTTAATCTCCCTGAACAGTATAGGTTGCTATATCTTGGTCTTCTTTGAGTCAAAAGAAACTGAACTCAGTAAAGTCAGGACACCCTTTGGTCATCTGGTAAGTTCCCTGGTGTGCTGGCCGAGACCCTTGACTCCACATATCTTATTCCTCTTCATGGAATATCTGGTTCCCACAAAGAGGAACCAGGTTAAGTTGGACTTAAGAACCTAGGTATATTTACTGCCTTCTGGTCTGTTCTAGGTCCTCTTCTGTTTGTTGGCCTTGGGTTTGAGAATTCCTCCTAGTTTTCTGTCTGTTTTTGTTTGTATCTTTTGCTGCCCCTTTTAAGACATGAGCAATACTGCATTTATCCTATAGGTAATCACTTAGGAAAGGTCTTGGCTGGTCTGTTTTAAAGGTTCCCCTTTGCTAACAATGATTTTGGGGATCCTCTCTAATTGTTTGTCTGTGTTTCCTTTTTGTGCAATCTTACAGTTGGAGTTGGTCTGTCAGAGGTAAAGTAAGTGGAAGAAATTTGTATGTGCAGGTCTGTTTAAAATGTTCCCATATGTCAGTTCTAATTTTGGTGATCCTCTCTTGTATATCTCTGTTTTTTATATCTGCTACTGGTCCTTTAAGACATGGGGCAGGCTACACTGATCACAATGGTAGTCTCTTGGGAAGAAAGATCTTGGCTGAATGGGCCACCTATGGGTATAAGCCTGTCTAAGAATACTGTATCACAATCTGGCCTTTAACTGTTTTTTTTTTTTTTCTGGATTATTATGCAATTTTGCAGTTGGAGTTGTCTGTCAGAGTTAAAATATATGGAAAAGATTCTATACGTACAGGCGTTTATACAGTTGCATGATAAGGGGTCTGAACAGTCAGGAACTAAGCTGAGGATGCAAAAAGGCACTAAGTCACATGTGTAAGTTTAGCAGAACACCAGAAAAAAAGGGTTAAAAATATTTAAATCCTGTAAACCCAGTGCTGATACTCCCAGCAAGGTTTCTCAGCCTGGCCCCACGCAGCTGCAGATCATCTCACTGTGGGTACAAGAACCAGCCTAGGGCTGGAAGAAAATCCAGGAAATCTGCCTGAGTTGTAAAAAATGGGCAAAAAGAACCTGGCCTCTACCCTGCCTTTCCGCCCCTTTTGCCTATGGAGGGTGTAGGCTGCTGGCCACAAAGGATGTAGCAGTATGTTGTAGCACTATTAGTTTAAGACCTGGGGACAGAAGTATTCTCCCCTTTTAAGATCTAATAGGACAGCTCATTTGGTCAGGGAATATCTGTCACTAGGACAGAGTAATTTTTGCTATAACAATATCCCATCAAACTAAATGCATGGGGAGACTATAGGATAAACAATTGCACCCAGAAAAGAAAGAAACTAAGGCCAACCTGTGTTTTGTTGGCAGCCTCTGCAAAGGGATCTTCAATAAAGGAAGCCAAAAGAAAAAGATGGAAAAGCCCCCCTCCATCAAATATCAATATGCCTACTGTAAGAAAAAGACCAGAAAGATGACTCTGGGTACAATTGACAGTGGGGAACTCACTTAAAGTTGATGGCATTGTGACAATGATAAGGGAGATAGGTCACACTAAAAAATACCCTGTGCTCCAACCCTTTGAATGCAACATGGGAGATACAAGATTAAGGCAGTTTTTGTATATGCCAGATTATTTGATCTCTCTTTTGAAATGACACTTGTTGTGTAAATTAAATACACAGATGACATTCATAAGAATTGTTTCAAAACATGAATTCAAGAAGGAGTTTGAAAGTAGAAAAGAGATATAAGAAAGTTAGAAGTACAGGAACATATTTTAGTATGGAAAGTTAGAAGATAAACGTTTCTGGATAAGAAACTATTTTGTATGGTCAGGTAATATTTTTGTATTAAATACCAGATGAAAGAGGACAAAACTAAAGGTTAAATAAGTTGTAGAATGTGTAAGTATGTTGCAGAAAGTTTGTGGAAGATAAATCTCAAAAAGTTTGGGTATGTGATTAAATTGGCTACAATTAGCAAAAACAGAGTCAAATTTTAATGTACTGATATGAAGCAAAGTCTGAAATATTGGTCTGCTCTTACCTATCAAGATAATTTTCTTGTATCTGTTAGGTTTTATTACTTGGGAAAGATGAGTCTTAAAGGAATTAGGGTTTGTACCTGTTTTAAAGTCTTCTAAATGATTACTTTGTAACTTGTTAAATAAAAAACTGCTATTTTAGGTTATAACAATATAGTCGACACCCTAAATATATGTGACTAGGTGTATTTAAGCTTCTGAGAACTATATCTAAGACTTGTCTAAGTGTTATGTAAAAAATTATAAAATGAAAGTTTATGTAAGTTTACCGGCAAGATAACCAATAAGTGCTCTCTTTTATATATTGTATCTAACAGAATGGCTACACTGTCATTTGAAGACTTGTCTTAGATCTGTTTTCTTTGACTAGGTCTCTTTCTGATCATTAACACTGCTTCCTAACTGTCTAAGAGTTTTAAGGTTATCCTTCAATTTTTGCTAGTACTGCTAACCCATGTAGACCTGTGATTATTATTACTGTACACTATGGATTCTAAATTATATTTTAAAAGTTAAACTTAGTTAAATATAAAGCTTAGGGGAGAACTATTTAGCAAATTGGTGTTCTTCAAATTAAAATTACCTGTAATGATAATCTCCTTCATATTTACACAGAATTAAGAAATTTTTTTCGTATTTATTCATGTCATTTGGTGTTTTATAGCTGGATAAAGGTAACCTGTTGACAATAAGTTATATATGCAATTTTTGTTACTCTTTACACCAGAATAGGAATTTAGACATATATTGAGAAGGTAATAAGGAGAGCCTGAGATGTTTAAAGGTGACATTATAAAACATGGAAGCATATTGTGACTTTTTCCACAACAAGAAAGTTAAAAGTTCTCTTAGCCTTTGTTTGAATCATGTTTCAGATATATTGTTGTATGATGTTATTTTTCAAGAGCCCCACCTCACCTGAGATAAGGCTTTGCCTCTAACCTTACTCCATGTTAGAATGGCTCCAAAATTGGCTAGACTTTAGCTTATTTAGAGTTGTGTTCAAAAGATTGATCTTTGTTACAAAGATTACTGTGATCTCAAAACAAACAGGGGATATAACACATAACCAAGTAAAGGTTCAAGACAATAAAATCATTTTTCTTGGTTCATAGCTATTACAAAAACTGAATATGTTTTTGCTCTGTTAATTTCATTTTCTATTTTCCTTGTAAACTTTATAACTGTTGCCTGTTAGTGTTTTGTAGAGGTACTGCTTCTAATAAAACAACCTGACTTAATTTGTGAAAATAAGCCATATTCTATAGGACAGATAGGATATAATGCTGACTTACAGTAATAATACTGACCCCATTTAAATGAAAAGGGTAACTGTAATATAGATATTGGAGTTATAACCTGCTCCTCCCACTTTAAGACTGGTGAACTGGCCTACAGGATATTTAAACCCAAAGCTTGGAAACCCAAATTAAGGAAATAAAAGGGCCAAGGAAAGAGCAGCCAACCTTTTAGCCCTTGCCTTCTAAGCTGAGCCAAGACCCAGAGAACAACAGGACCCCTCTCTGGGCCTTGCAACTCAGGTAAGTCAACGGATCAGCTGATTAGGGAGATTGAGAGGACCCTAGAAAACAGGAAGCCAACCAGTGCACATTCTGCAAACAGAAGGATGATATGAGAGGGAAATATCCCTGATGCTTCCAAGAGAAGCCAGGAATGGTCAGCTAGACTCTGACCTATCCTGGTAGGTGGCACCACTGGTAGAGAAGAGCTAAAGTAGTCAAGAGGCTTGAAATATATCCCCAAGAGTGATCTCTGAGGAATCTCAGCTGATTCTTAAGAGTAGATAGGACAAAGGTCAGTTTTGACCAACTTGGTCTTAAACACCTGGCAGGAGAATATAGCCTAAGCACAGTCCTACATTGACATTTAAAAGGGAAACCAATGGTTTTTGTTAATGTGTACTTGTGTCAGCCCTACCAAAAGTAAAACTGAAGGCAATAAAGCAAGGGTTCCTCTATTGAAGTGCCTATACTAATGATCACAAGAGTCTAGAGTCACAAGTTTATTCTGAATTAATTTGATCCTGATCTCATTGATCTACATACAAATCTTCCTAACTTCCTACATTGTTAAACTCAATCTGCTTTTCACTTATATGATTATGAGCTACTGTCTTCATTGTTTTCAGGGACTAACTGAAATACTAATTGTTTTTATTCTAATTGTTCTCAAAAATGTAATGCTTTCCTGTCTTGTTTATTGTTGTCTTAATATTATCCCTGCCTTGTCCAGTAACCTGCCATCTGCCACTCTAGATCTCTGGACTGCTCTGATGATGAATATGCTTACCTGTCCATACCATACCTGTTAGATAACAAGAACTTTGGGTTACTTTCCCCACCTTCACCCTTTTTCAGCAGGAAACAGCTTAGACATATTTTTGTCTATTTTTCCATAGAAGTGGAATATAGATATTGACAGTGAGGAAATGTAACAGTGGTCCACTTTATGTTTTGTATGTAGCCCTTGCTGCTCTGCCATTGCAAATGATTTTTAAAATGCACGTGTTTCTTTCTCTTCCTCTCCCCATTCTCTTCTCTAACCTCTCTCCCTCCCTAATTTCAGGGGAAACAGGATTACCTATCTTCCCCATTTTAGGCAGATTTATCTGTTCTTGAGCACACACCCACCATAGAAATGAAGTAATTCAGACTTTGGTGATGGCACCAGAAGATCTCAGAAATGACTATACCCCAAATTAACAAGTGAATTACAACTCCAACAGAGACTGCATAGAATGTAACTTTTGAATCACCTCTTTAAATCTGCCTATTCCTGCTTATGGGCAGAATCACAGCCTTTGGGATAGGAGTCTCTTGTGTTTCTCCTTTGCTAGCAAAGCAATAAACCTTCTTTTTCTTTTTCTCAAAACCATGTCTTCATAATTGGTTTGGCATTGAGGACAAGGACTGAGCTTTTTGTAAAAAGATCATTTGACCATTTGAGAAATGAATTTAAATTTCATCCTGTACACGGCGAAGTGAATTCCTAAAAATATAGTACCATTAATACCAGAGACAGGAACTTCTCACTCAGTGATGGTAAAAGTAAAACCACCTAAGTGAGCACAAATACATAGTCAAGGCTTTATTGTGGTTTCAGCTGAAAGGAAACAGCACTGATGGAGGGAAGAGCAGGATGCTCCTTGAATTAAAGAATATGTAAGCTTTTATTGATTACATGGGGTGGACAACACTCTGTTAATTGTTTATTGTTCAGAGGCAAGTTTTTAAAAGAAGTTTGTTTGTTTTGCAAATATCCTGACCTTGAGGAATACTAAATTTATATCAAAAAATATTGTATTCCCCGCTATTTGTACAGGTGCCACCATCCCTCACACAAATCTCCTCCTTGTGATGAGATGGAGCTGTGGTGCTGTGACAAGGGCACATGAGTTGGAGTGGAAGAAAACATGTACCATACTTTTAATGGGTAATTGTTTAAGGGCTGCAGGAGTTTATGAGTTTTGTAGTGATCCCCAATCATCGATTCTCTCATTTAGTTTATTTCTGGAGATAATATAGCAAAGCTATACCAGCATTTATGATGCCCCTTGTTTCTGTGGTTGATATGATCTCCAGAGTAAAGGGGAGAGGGAAGAACACATATCATACTTTTAATGGGTCTTGAGTTAAGATGTCAGAATTTATTTACCTTTGTCCCCATGGTGACCCCTAGCAGCCTCTCTGTTACCCAGTGTACTATTTATAGTGACCTATTTAAATTTCTGACTTGCACTAATCTTGTTGATACTTTAGGATAGGAAGCCTGAAATCCAGAAGTCCCTCTTCAGGTAAGTTAGCTGAAACCAGTTGAATCTAAGATGGCTGTCAGAGTGACTCTCAGATAACCTATCACTTCTTTATAGTCTAATTTACATGCTAACTGACATACCTACCACCCACCATTACAGAAAACATCAGACTACAAAAGGAAAAAAAAAAAAAAGAAGGGTGCCTAAATTCTGGAAAACCTTCACCTATTCCAGGAAAAGCCATGGATATTCCTCTTCTTTATTTAACCTCTATGTTTTTCCTCTATATCCATGATGTCCCTCCCATCCACCAAGAGGTCAAGAAGTTGATATATGAGCCTAGAGTCTCTATTCTCTTGTTAGTGAATAAATTTGTGTTATAGGTACTCAATGTCAGTTTTGTTTTCTGCTTTGTGACACCTAATGGAAAAAGGAATTGCTTTGGGGGCACTCTCTTCTAAACAGTGTGAAGGTGCAACAATTTGAGGATAACAATTTCCTATCTTAGTACCAAGTTCTGTACTTATTTGTCTATGCATTTACTTACTTTTGAGATGGGGGCACACTTCAGCTGCCAGCAGAAGACTAGTCTCAGTCTCCACTGGGCACCCCCACCCTTGAAGATTTTTCCTGAATAAACCTTGGTTAGTGTTGAGCCAACTCTCCTATTTCCTTCATTTGCTTCTTTCTTTACAGGAAATAACCTACTGCCTCAGTCTCCATAGTAGCTGGAATTATAGGTTTCTCACTGCTTGTTTTCAACCACAAGAGTACATTCCATGTCCACAATGATGACATGTTTAGTTTCCTCTACAAAACAGATAAAAAGTTCTTCTTCACAAAACTGTTCTGAGAGTTCAATATATAATTCTATGTAAAGGTCTCGTTTTATTGCTCCTAGAAGACTACAAAATATTATTTATGAAGTTAAAGATGTAGATAGGGGAAAATATTTTGGAATTAAGTTTTGAAATTTAATTTCTACTAGATTTTTAATAGTTATAGCCTGTTGAATTTATAGTGGACTTCTCTAATTACAGTTTGTAATGGTCAGGTTATTACAGAAAATTAAATAAGAACCCTGATGGTATTATTTGTACACATATCTTATTTTAAAAAGCACTTCAATTTCTTCAATGTGTTTTAAACTATGAAGCTATGACCCTTGAAAAACATTTCTAATGACATGGCAATGGGCCATTTTTCTGACTTTTATTTATTGCTTTGATACCTAATACGTGAACACACATACATATACATGAAGAACCAATTGTTCTAGTCTACCACAAGCTACAGTGACGACTATTGTAATTCCAGCACTGGCAGTAGATTTTGCCTGCTTTTGTCCAATGTGAATTATTTTCTTTTGCAAATAGTTTAATGTCACCACATGGAAAATTTTGGAGAGCCGTGGCTCTACTTCATATCTGATTCTGTAGTATAACAATTATATTTCCTCTTCCAAGCAATGAATCCTTTCTGAAAAAGTGACAGTACTTATGAATACGCCTTCCTATTTGTGAAACAAACCCTGAAACTCTCTAGGGCCAGGAGTTTTAGCAATTATTAGATCACAGTTACACTTTGTCAGGACTAAATGTTTTACATCCTTGCTGGAAGAGAGGAAGACCCTAAGAATACAATATATTTGAACAAGAAGGCACTAACTTTGCATTATTTTCCATTCTTCTTCCTGTCTTTGTCAGGAGGATGGATCCATGCTGTGCTATTCTCTATTCTGGTTGCCACCTTTATCATGAGAATGAGACACTAGAATCAGAGTGTTTCCTGTGAGATATAATAGCATGCTTTCCCACTCTCACCTCTCACAAGATGTTGTATTTAGTTGGGTTAGAGCCTCTGAATCCTTAGGGCATTCGCTCCACGTTTACCTAAGCTGTCCTTTTTGCTTGTATTCATTGTATAAGTATTTGATGTCTTGGTCAGTTTTGCTGTTCTTCCTTATCTCAAAAACATTCTGTCCTTCCTTACCCCCAAATGCTATTTATCTTTTTACCATTTTCTGGTAAATCAAACAAATACATATTGTGATTTCTAGGACACAAAAGCATACACATATTTTAATTGTTTTTTAAAAATATCTACTATCTACAAATATTTCAATATTCCAATTGTGTATAGGAATATTAAAGAAGTAGTTGGTATGCATTTGAGAAACAATATGGTGGGATGGGCACTTAAAAAGAATTCATTTCCTCAATGTTGTATTTATTGTATTTAGAACACATATAATTATTAGTTTTGATTTTACTCTTTGCCTTCTATCCAGGCTAAGATTTAAATTTTTAGACCATATTACATTTTTAGACCATGCTTCTGTCCTAATAAGTAAAATGAAGCCTGCTGGTAAGTAGCCACATATTTTTCATAAATGTTAAACTACATGGTGCCAACATGGTCAGCATCTGTACATAGCTGCATATTGACATACAGACAGAATTTCAGCCCCATGCAAAACAAGAAGATGCATTAAATATGAGAAATCCTTCAGAACTTGAAAAATATGAAGATAAGAAGGTATATAACTATATCAATCTAGTCAATAACAATTTCCTGCATTATGTTTGTGAGAGAAATTTTTTTAGTCTTAAATTTTAGACTTTTTCTCCCAGAAGAAATTGGCCAGATATTGAATTATGCATGATCTTTTATTAGAAAAACAACCGGTATTGTTGTTATCAGTTTAGGCCAGATTAATAAAAACAGATACTCCATTAAGAATTTCAACGGAAGGGTTTTAATGCAAATGATTGATAATCTAACTCTAACTGCCTAAAAAGCAACTAATCTGTCCCTGGCAGTGAGACCCTCTGGACTCTTGGCCTCAGTCTCTACTTTGTACCCTAACTTGGCTGTCTCTGCTATAGTGCTTGTTTTATTGTCATCTCTGCCCAAGGTCACAGTGATGGCTCTATGTTAGTGCCATTGGCTCACTATGTTAGTCAGCTTTCCATTTCTGTGTACAAAATACTTATGGAAGGAAAGATTTATTTTGGCTCATGGTTTCAGAGGTTTGTCTATGGTCTGCTGGCTCCATATCTTTGGTCTCAGATGAGGAAGAACATCATGGCAGAAAGGTATAGCAGAAGCAGAGAAAAGCTGCTCAGTTCAGGACAGCTAGGAAGCACAGAGACAGAGAGGAAGGGGCTAAAGAGAAGACAGACCCTTCAGGGAACACCCCCAATAACCTACTTCCTCCAACTAGGTCTTGCCTCTCTGTACTCATTTCAGCTACTAATGGATTAATCCACTGATGAAGTAAGAGCCTCATGATTCAATTACTTGCCCAAAGCTCCACCTCTGAGCCTTGCTGTATTGGGGACCATGCTTTCAACTCATGGATTTGGAGGGACATTCCAAATCGAAACCATTCCAAATCCAAATCACATTTAATATCAAATTAGTGGTTCTGTAACCCCTCTCTTCTCCAAGATACTCAGAGATGTATCTTCCTTGATGCCTCATATGAGCCAAGAGAAGCTTAGGTACATTGAACTCAGGCTCTTCTGCTTAACCATGAGCTTAGGTACATTGAACGCAAGCTCTTCTGCTTAACCATGGCAGGCTCATAGTCTTTCACTGTGCATCTTTTGATGGGTATAAGGTCATCCTATGAAGCAATGTCCTTTGTATTCCCAAACAGGATCATGAAACAAACTTCTCACTGCCATTTTAAATCTTCTCAGTCAACCCAACACACTTCTTACCCCTAAGTTTCTGTCTAGAGAGGGGATAAGGACACACACTCCACTGGCAGCTTCCCTTATTTCTTCCTTGTTGTAACAGCCCCTCACATCTCTGCAGAGAGCTTCTGCTCTTCTGTCCACCTGATCTGTCTCAACTCAATTACACACTTCTCCACACTTGTAGCTCAATATATTCAATTTGTACAAACTATTATTTAAAAAAATTTTTTTTTTGAAATGGCCAGGTTCTTATTTCTGTTGCTTCCTGGGCCTGTGGGGATAGAGATTTGAGAAAACCAGTGCTTGTGTCTTAGAATTGATTTAAGAATGTCCTTAGCTGACTAGCTAAGAAACTAATATTAGCTTAGAAACTAATATTAGAAACAACATTCTTCAGAAAATTGTGAAGACTTTGATTATCTGTAGCAGAATTTGCAGTCTGGTGAGATTGAAGTCAATATTTCAGTAGAGGCAGTGGATCCCTCACTCTAGCTGGTATCAGGAGGCCCTTAAGTAGCAGTTCTGCTGATAACTAGTGTTAAGATTAGTTCAGAGGTCTTTATTTTCTTAGAGGTCTGAGGATCTAGTGTTATCCTCATGGCACTCCGGTCTTGACATTCAGGGTTATCATTTCTGATGCAAACCTTTTCTGGATCATTGTGGTCAGGACTAGTTCTAGAGGTCAGCCTCATACTGCCCAGATTTTTGCAGAGCCATCAACAAAGGGATCCTCAAAATACTCAAAGAATAACAGAACTTGTTGCATTTTTCTCCCCCCAAAATAGGGCCTCCTATCCAGATATTTATTCATCTCAGGGATAATACTCAAATTATTCTTCCACAAACAAGAATGTCATATAAATCTAATTAGTATGGTGATTCAACTAAAGGAGAACACTGAAGAAATTTTTCTCTGAAATGGAAGGGAAGCAAGGCTTCCTTCAAAAAAGCTATTTATTTTTAATTTGTGTATATATCATTGTGGTTATTACATACATGTATACACTTCACTAGGCACAAATTTTCCAAATTCAGGAATCTTTTCCATTGGGTTCTTCCAGTGTCTAACACATCTGATGTGGAAAGGGGAAATAAATAATTGTAGAATTAACAATTGATGAATCTGTTCCAAGGTTATTCCCTTCCCTTCTCCATATTGTGAGGAGGTATTTGGTATTGTTTCTAACTAAAGGAGAGAAACTTCAACTCAATCCCTTGTGGATACTCCTCAAGACTGGTATCTTCCTAAAGTAGATTGTGATTAAGACTCAGATTCTTCAAATTTACAAACAAATATTTAGGAAAGAACATGACCTAAGTTCACTTTTTAAGCAAAAGAGACCTGTCAGTATTTATTAGAGTAGATCAAAGTGTGTTGTGCAAAACATCAGTTCTCTAGGATTCTGCTAGACACTATGTAGAAACTTCCATCAAATATTAAGTAACTTTAAAAGCAATAAGACAAATAAGTTTCTTTTTTGAAGTACTTTTTGTAGCAGTTGAGGGAACAATATATGGTAGACTATACTACGCTGAGATCTCAAACTATTTGACAAAGAAATTTTATTTTTATAATAACTTTCCCAATGCTCATGCTCTATGTTGAAATGCTAGATTAGAAAACACTTTAAAATTTCAAAGCTAAACTCCAGAAGATAGTGTAAAGCAATTGTAATGATATTATAGCAATTTGTACATTTAAGTGGCCACACATTAAGATTTTTTTCTATCAGATTATGAATCCAAGAGTAATTTTACTTTATTCATCCTTGTTGCATGCATCCAGCACTTATTTGTTCTTGGCACATAGCAAGTGCTCAGTAAATATTTGCTTAATAAAGGAAGCAATGAGAGCTATATTAGACTTAAGTGTTTGCTATATTGAATGCAATAATTATACTGAATTAGCAATACATTTTGATGGTTTTAGACTACTAATGATCATGCTAATGGAAATGTGTGTTGAAATTATTTAAAAAAACTCTCAAATGAGAACAAAAATTTCATACACACATTTTTCTATAGAAAAGGAAATAGTATGTGGAATGGGTTAACTTATTCCAAAATATACTGAAAAAAATTAATCTAAAAGCAATGTATAAATTAATGATAACACAAAATTTTGATGAATAATATAGACTTCTCTGAATATTTTACATTGTCTTAACATAAATCAGATATCTGTATTATTATTATTTTTCCTATTTTTATGGTTTGGATGTGAGATGTCCCCCAAAAGGTCATGTGTTAAACAATGGTTGAAGATTTAGAGGAAAAATAATTGTGTTATTAAAGCCTTATCCAAATCAGGGATAACTGATGGGATTAACTGAGTAGCAGATCAGGTATTCAGGAGATTGGATATAATAAAATAAAGAAGAAATACTGAGCATTACTACTGCTTCTGCCAGTGGCATCAGGCAGATTGGTCCTCTTGAAAGCAAAATGGAGGGATAAGGGAAATAAAAGAACCTGCATTTTTAGGAGGCCTGAGGTATGTCTGGATACAGAGAGATCAGATATCAGTGACACTGCCTAACTTAACTGAAAGGCACGATGCACAATATCCTTGTATAGGAAAGAAGCTTCTCTCCCCACTGCATGTGGAAGACAGAGGAAGGAACAATTTTGCAATTGCAGCATGGGAACTGGCAGCTGGGGGAGTGAATTCCTGGCAAACCCATACTGCATAACATAGAGTGAGCTTAAGTGACCAGGAAAAAATCAAACTTGGAGAGAGGTTTACACAGGGGAATATCAGTCATGGAACCCCACCCAAGTCCCCCTTCCCCCTCAATCTGTCCACTGGCAGGACTGACTGGGAGAGGTGTGCCTGGCCAGGAATTCAAAAGAGTAGGGGCAAGAGAGATTGAGTTAGGATACTGAACCCAAGAGACCAGGAAATGTGGGCTCTGCAGGTGATAAAGTGTACAAAGAACTGGCTCCTCCACCACATGAGTGGAATCCAGGAAGGATCCCTGGGATACAATCTTTCAGTGTGGACCAGCAACTGCTGGGCTTGGGAAGTGGCTGATTTAAAATCTCCAGACCAACTGCCATTCAATGAGCAACCTGGAGCCTATCTAATCCTAAACCTGCCTCCAGGAGTCTGCCTACAGGATTACTTCTCTCACTACAGCAACCTCACCCTGAGGGTGGAGCAGGTTTCACACTCCAAGCCACTTCACATAACACTGCTGAGAAAGAAAGATGAGAATCATCTGAACTCCAATGGAAATAATTCTTTAACTTTTCATTAAGATCTTTATTTTTACTTTAACATTTTTAATTTTTTCTGTTTAATTGTGACCAAATGGATCATAGACACTTATACATATTCATATTTGTTTTTTTCTCATTTCTATCATTTTTGAAGCCAATTACTTTTCATGGATCAGTATTTTGATGATGAGGATGTTTGATTTGTATATTTCAGTTTTGTTCTGCATTTTTTATTTTTATTTTTAATTTTTTAAAAAAATTTACTTTAAATAATTTTTCTCTCACTTACCTATTTCCCTTGATTCTCCTTCTCTTTTTTCTTCTGCAAAGAGCCAATCTCTTACTTTTTTTCACTCTTCCTTTAATTTTTAACTTCTATTTTCTCTCTCTTTCCTCATAATCATCACATCATACAACATTTCTGTTCTCTCCCTCTCCATTATTGAAAATTGTAATCCCTCTTGCAAAATTATTGTTTTACTATGGGTAATAACTGATAGTATTGTTACAGTTTATTGTGAAAATTAACATTGTAGATGTCATAGCAGAAACTTTTTGGTTCCTATTGGGTTAATGTTGTTAACTATTTGCATTGGTAGTTGTTCCTATTTGCCTCCCTCTAAACATTGAGGTACTAGAAAACTTCAAGGACAATATAAGTCCACAGGGTAGAAACTATATTGCCTTAAATCCATAGTTTTGGATGGGGAGACAAACAACATGAAAAAACAAGGGAACAAATTGCCCCAAACAAACAAAGGTACTTCAATAACAGAATCCATTGACACCACAGTAGAATAAATGTCTGAGAAGGAGTTTAGAATGTACATAGTAACATGGATATGCAAGTCAAAGAATGATGTAAGGAGTGAAATCAGGAAGAAATGAAAGATCATTTTAGTAAAGAGATAGAGATTCTGAAAATATATCAAGAAGAAATTGTTGAAATGAACAATCAATAAACCAAATTAAAAATTCAATTGAAAGAATTACCAACAGACTGGACCACTTGGAAGGCAGAGTTTTAGGCAATGAAGACAAAATACATAATCTTGAAAATAAAGTTGACCATGGAGAAAAGATGTTAAGAGACCATGAATAGAACTTCCAGGAAATATGGAATAACCTGACAAGAAAAAATTTAAGACTTATCAGGATAGATGAAGGTGCAAACCAAAGGAATACACAATCTTTTCAATAAAATAATATAAAATTTCCCAGACCTAACATTGAAATGCGAAAACCAAACACAGGAAGCTTATGTGACCCTACTATACAAAATTACAATAGACCCACACCAAGGTACATTATTATTAAAATATCTATCTAACATACAGAATGATAGAATTTGAAAAGCTTCCAGAAAAAGATGACAGGTCAAATTTAGAGAGAAACCAATATGGAGCTCAGCATATTTCTCAACCTAGACCCTTAAAAGTAGGAGATCTTAGAATAATTTATACCAAGCCTTGAAATAAAATAGATGCCATCCAAGAATACTATACCCAGAAAAATTAAGCTTCAGGATTTATGATGAAATAACAATCTTCCATGATAAACAAATATTAAAATAATTCACAAATAGAAAGCCTGAACTATGAAACATACTCAATACAATATTTCCTGAAGAAGAAATAAAAAATAAAACTGAAAGCAAACAAAGGGAAGAGCTATTCTAGAAGAACATTCAATCAAAGGAGAAACTAATCAAATTAAAAATAGAAATAAATCAAAATGACAGGAATAAAAATCATTTCCCAATAATAACATTGAATATAAATGACCTAAATTCATCAATAAAAAGACATGGACTGGCAAATTGGATTAAAAAACAAGGCCCAACAATGTGCTCAAAGAGGCTCACCTCATAGGCAAGGACATCTACAGAATGAAGGTAAAAGAATACAAAAAATTATCATTCACATAATCTTGTAAACAAGCGGGGATTTCTATCCTCATATCCAATAAAATGGACTGAAGCCAAAATTAATCAGAAGGGACAAGGAAGCATATTTCATATTGCTTAAGGGAATTATACATCAAGAAGATATAACAATTGTGAATATTTATGCCCCAAACAATGGAGCATCTATGTATATTAAATAAATCTTTTTCAATTTTAAGAATCAAACAGACCAAAACACAATAATACTAGGTGACTTTAACTCACCTCTTTCACTACTGTATAAATGTTTATCTCAACAGCTGCAGAAAAAGCATTTGACAAAATGCATCATCCGTTCGTGTTCAAAACACTAGAAAAACTAGGGATAGTAGGAATATACCTCAACACTGTAAAAGCTACATATGATAAACCCAAGGCCAACATCATTCTAAATGGAGAAAAATTGAAAGTATTCCCTCTAAAATACTGGGACAAGACAAGGATGCCCTATTTCACCACTTGTCCTTGAAATTCTAGTCAGAGCAATTAGAAGAAAGAAATTAAAAGGATACAAATAGAAAAAGAAGAAATCAGACTATCCCTATTTGCTAATGACATGATTCTATATACAGAAGATGAAAAAATATCCACCAGAAAACTTTTAGAGCTCACAAATTAAATCAGCACAGTAGCAGGGTATAAAATGAACATCCATAAATCAATTGCATTCCTATATTTCCTATATATCAGTGATGAATCTACTAAAATAGAAATTAGGAAAACTACCTCATTCATAGTAGCCTCAAAAAAAAATTGGGGAATCAATCTAAGAAAGTAGGTGAAAGACCTCTACAAAGAAAACTACAAAACACTAAGGAAAGAAATTGAAGCTGGATGCAGTAGCACATGCCTGTAATCCTAGTGGCTCAGGAGGCTGAGGCAGGAAGATTGTGAGTTCAAAGCCAGTCGCAGCAACTTAGCTCAGTGAGGCCCTAAGCAACTCAGAGAGCACTTGTCTCTAAATAAAATATAAAAAAGGGCTGGGGGTGTGGCTCAGTATCCTTGGGTTCAATCCTCAGTACCCAAAATAAAAAGAAATTGAAGAAGAACTTAGAAGATGGGAAGATCTCCCATTTTTGGATAGGCAAAATTAACATGTTCAAAATGACCATATATTCAAAAGCACTATAACAGTTTTAATACAATTCCTATTAGAATTCTAATGATGTTCTTCATAGAGAAAGAAAATGTAGTCATGAAATTCATTTGGAAAAATAAGAGGCCTAGAATAGCCAAAGCAATCCTTAGTGTGAAAAGTGATGCAGGAGGCACCACAATACCAGAACTTAAATTATACTGCAGAGGTATAGTAACAAAAACCACATGGTGTTGGCATGAAGACAGACATGAAGATCAGTGGAATAGAAGAGAAGACACAGAGACAATCTCACATAATTATGGTTAGCTCATACTAGACAAAGGTGCTAATAACATACATTGGACAAAATATAGTCTCTTCAACAAATGGTGCTGGGAAAACTGGAAATCCATATGGAGCAAAATGAAATTAAACCCCTGTCTCTCACCTTGCACAAAACTCAACCCAAGGTGGATCAAGGACCTAGGCATTAGAACAGAGACCCTGAGCCCACTAGAATAAAATATAGGCCCAATTCTCCATCATGTCAGCATAGGAACTGACTTCCTCAACAAGACTCCTAAAGCACAAGAAGGAAAATCAAGAACAATAAATGGGATGGTATTAGACTAAAAAGCTTCTTCACAGCAAAGGAAACAATCAAGACCATGAAGAAAGAGCTTACAGAATGGGAGAAAATCTTTGCCACCTACACCTCAGAGAGAGCATTAATCTCCAGAATATATAAAGAACTCAAAAATTTAACACCAAAAAACCAAATAACCCAATCAATAAATGGGTAAAGGAACTGAATGAGCACTTAACAGAAGAAGAAACAAATGATCAAAAAATATATGAAAAATGACCAACATCTCTAGCAATTAGAGAAATGCAAATTAAAACTACACTGAGATTCTGTTTCATTCTAGTCAGAATGGCAATTATCAAGAACAAAAGTAACAATAAATGTTGGTGAGGTTGTGGGGAAAAAGGTACACTCGTACATTGTTGGTGGGACTGCAATTTGGTGCAACCACTCTGAAAAGAAGTATGGAGATTCATCAGAAAACCGAGAATGGAACCTCCATTGACCCAGTTATCGTACTTCTCAGCATATACACAGAGAATAAAATCAACATACTATAGTTATGTGGCAACATCAATATTTATAGCAGCTCAATTCACAATATCTAAGCTACATAACCAACCTACGTGCCATTCAACAGATGAATGAATAAAGAAAATGTGGTATATATATACAATGGAATACTACTCAGCCATAAAGAATGAAATTGTCACATTTGCCAATAAATGGATGGAACTGGAGACTATTATGCTAAGTGAAATAATCTATTCTCCCAAAACCAAAGCCTCAATGTTCTTTCTGATATACAAATGCTCACACACAATAAGGTGTGGGGGGATATGGAAGTTCATTGGATTAGATAAAGGAAAATGAAGGGAATGGAGTGGGGATGGGAATAGGAAAGACAGAATGAATTGGACATAATTCTCCTATATGAAAGTTAAAATATCAGAGAGGAGGTTGTGGGAATTTAATATATAAGAGATGATAGTGATGTTGACAAATTAGTAATGGAAGTGATGAGAAGTGGTGGGGCTGGGTTATATGTAAATGCTTGTGCTCCAAAGATTTCCTGATGAAAAGGATGGCTACAACATTTTTGACCTGATCAACTTCAACTATGGAATTGCCATGAACTTAGAAGGTATGACTCTGAAAGCCAAGTGTGTGTGTGTGTGTGTGTGTGTGTGTGTGTGTGTGTGTGTGTAGAATGTAGTATCCAGGATTTTCTAAACTTTTGACATGCTACTTTAAGATGACTACTAGAACTCCAAATGGACATAATAAATATGGAACTGTATGCACAAATCCATATTTCAAGTGATATATGAGTGCTATATAAAGTTTTATTAAGTAATATATTAAATCAATAAAGCTAGATGAAAGCATCTTCCCTAAAAGATCATTTCATAAGCTCTATAGTATTTGCAAAGTTACATCAGGTATGGGTATTATAATACCTAGGACGTTTCTCTCCTAACCTTCAGATAATATTTTCTCAATAAGTAGATCTTTGGGCTCTAGAACCATTTACTAAAGCTGATAATGTGTGGAGGTAGAATCATATTTTATAGGAAGTTTTTGTATTGGTGCATATTCATTATAAAGAAAAATGAGTTTCATTGTGGCATATTTGTACATGTACATAACACACTTTGATCATTTCCACCCTTTTTTAAAAAATATATTACCCAGTCAGTGCAGTGTTACAGGTCTGTAAACCCAGCTACTTAGGAAACTAAGGCAGGAGGATCACAAGTTCAAGACCAGCCTGAGAAACTTAGTGGAGCCCTGTCTGAAAATGTTTCTAAAAATTTACCTAGGGGTGTAGTTCATAATAAAGAGCTTGCTTAGCATGTGTGTGGTCCTTGGTTTGGTCCCCAATGCCACAAGCAAATAAACAAAAAACAAAAAAATAGACTTATCTGGCTACCTTTAGATTATTTGCTTTTACCCATTGAAGCACAGCATAAAGTGGCTACCTTAATGATCCCGAAGCAGGGCTCAATAACAAAAAAATCAGAATAACCAGGGCTCCCCCTTGTTATTCTATTCACCAATTTTCTCCTAATCTAAATTTGAAAAAGTGAGCTCTTAGGTTTCTTTGCCATCTTCATTGGGTGATCACTTTTAGACAGAGATAGAATGTTAAAAAGTACTATTCCTTGTTCTATGCTAACATTTCCAATATAATTCAAAACAGGCTTCTTCTCATTTGCACTGCTTTCCACCTCATTCTTGATGCTGAAATCCTTGCTGACCTTCTTCTTTTATTAAATACATTTGAATGTTATTCATGATTTTCTTTACCAAGGCCAAATTCTCAGTGACCTTCTCCATTAACTTTCTCTTGATGAGTAAAGAATCTAAGTGCCAATTCCCATAGTCTAGTGTGTTTTCTTGGTAGTACAATGATTTTCAAAGTCAATGTTGACTATGTTTTCCTTAACAGAATACACTGAAGGGGATTTCTGCACTCCTGAATACAGATAAAGAAAGTAGGCACAACCTTAGTAGATTAATTACACTGAGAAAGTACTTAAAATGTAAGAATTTCTATAGTGTTGATCATCTCTAAAATGTCTAATTGTCTTTAAAATTTTACTTTTGCCTTCAACTATGTTTAATATAATATATGAGGCAAAAAAATCTAGAATTCCTCCAATAAAAAAGAATACTCAGTTTTCATGTGTCAGTTTTTACGTACTTTATCAGCAAATCATGCCGTAACAAATTGAATTTAGATACAGTTAACAAAGTGTGATCATCTGGTTCTGAGCTGTGTTGTTATTTTGGATAACATTGCCTATCAAATTTATATTCAAATAAGGAAATCTCGTCACATTAAAGTATTATTTACATACTCATATACTCCTTCCTTCAGGCAAAGACTCTAGCCATTCTTTACAGTTGGATCTAACAATAAAACATTAAAACAAACACAGGGAAGAGAATTGAAGTATCGCATAGGAATTGGTAACATGTACCTTCTCCACTTATTGCTCAAAGCTTCCTGTATGTTGTATCTTCAGGAATGTGTCTGGAACCTAATAGTTCAGAATCATTATGAAACAGTAATAGATTGATAAAATAACATAGCAGTAGACTATTAGTAATATGATCACATCTATAATATTTTTTTTTGCCTTCCAAATTTTTAAACATTAAAAAACTATAAACCTCCTTGGATGATCTTCTATGCATAATGCTTAATAATCACTAAAATGCCATCAAAAATGTTGTCAGAAAAAAGTGACATAATCATGACTATGTGGAAGATTTTTTACTCTTGTTATCTTAAGTGACAGACCCCCATTACCTGGAGTTCCTATCATTAATAGTACCTCTTGTTAGTCATCGAGATAAAAGCACACTTCAAAAGAGAGTGACTTTAAAAAATAAGATGGACAAACATAAATAAAAAGGAGAAAAGGAGAAGGTAGAAGGGAAATAGATAGTGGCAACTGGAAATAGGAAGAGAAAAGCAGAATAGAAAGTCAAAAGGAACATCTTGAATTTGAGGTTAAAGCTTTTCTCTTCTTTTTGCTTCTCTCTTCAGTTTTGCTTTTCTCTTCTTTTCATAATCATCTGATGTACTACTATGCTTATGGATCCCTATTTAACTCTGCATGTCATGTAACAGAAAGCAAAACGTCAACCTATTAAGGAATCTATGACATTTCTAAGAAGTTTTGATTTTCATGAGCTTCGAAAGATTTCTGAATAGCTGGCTTGTGTAACATTATATGGTGAGACCATTAAATGGTGCAGTGACTTTGTGCTGTTCAGTGCTGGGCACTGCTATCTGCTGGGAGGTGGCGGGCCTTAGGCCCAGTATCTGCTGGTGGTGCTGGGTGTCTTGTCTTGATGATTGAAATGATCTTTGATTCAGGATACTGAAAAATCTACTGGACCATTATTTACTGCTAATATTATTTTGATTCTTTAAAATCAGACTAAAATATGCACTCCATTTTAAAAGTCAAATTTTACTGAAAGTCTTATAATAATAATAATAAAATGGTACCTCCAGCCCTCTTTACCTTCTCCTGATCCCTGGAGATAATGACTTCAAAACTCTTTTAGAACTATTATCTATTATTTACCTCTATATTTATAATGAATATGTGTAAACTACCACTTATTGATTCATCAATACACAATGTTTACTTCTCATAAAGTGTGTGAGGATTTTTGTTTCTTATACTTCTTTCTGCTTCTCTCACCCTTTAAATAAATGCCATTTCAACTTTCATACATCCTTTAAAAACTTTTTATTTTGAAGTAATTTTTGATGACAGAACAGTTGCAAATATAGGCTAACTCCGATATTTTTGTATTTTTTGTTTGTTTTTGTTTAATTTTGGTACCAGAGATTGAACTCAGGGGCACTGAGCAACATCCCAGCCCTATTTTTTTTTTATTTAGATACAGGGTCCCACTGAGTTGCTTAGTGTCTCGCTAAATTGCTGAGGTTGGCTTTGAACTTGAGTTCTTCCTGCCTCTGCCTCCTAATCCACTGGGATCACAGGTGAGGATCACCACACTGGGCTAACGTCTGTATTGTAGCGTTCTCACATGCCCTTTACCAATGTTCATCTCTTACAGAATCACAGTCAAAACTAAGAACTCAATATCAGTACAAAACTACTAAATAAAATTTGGAATTTAAATAGCTTTCATCAGTTGCCCTACTAAGGTCATTTTTTTCTACTTCAGGATCTAATTGAAGATACCACATGGCATTGACCAGCCACATGGCTTTAGATTAATCTCCTGTGATCCATGGCATTTTCTAAATTTTCCTTGCTTTTCATGACTTTAATAATTTTGGAGAATACTGGTCAACAATTGTCATGGAATGTTCTCCAATTTATAGTTTTCTGATGCTCTCTCATGATTAAATGGAGGTAATGAACTTTCTCACAACAGTGAGGTACACTTCAGGTGACACCAAAACAGGGAGAACATGACGACAACCTGACTTATTGCTGATGATGTCAACTTTTGTCACTTGGTCCAAGAGGTATCCACAAGGATTCTGCACCATAATATAACTCTTTTTCCCTTTACATATTCTATTAGAACTCAATCACAACATTGTGTTCATACTTAAAAGGGGGGAAATTAAGTGTCTCCTCCTGGAGAGACAGTATCAAATGGACATATGTTAAAGTCACTGGAGCAATTCATACACATTCAGAGGTAGGGGATGTTCTTTGAAATGATACAAAGATCTCAATTCTCTTTAAAGTTTCATCTACTCACTAATTTTGGAATTCATCAGAACCTGTAGCAATTATTACTGTGGCATACTGTTGGTGAGTTTTTAAAAAATTCTGTCACTGTATTTCCTATTTTGGAATTCTCCTATAAAGATTTTTCCTTTTCCCTTATTTACTTATTTATTTATATCAATGTGGACTCATGGGCATATATGTTTTGGTTTATAAACCCATATTATCATTATTTAATTTGGTGCTTAAATTCTTCCAGTTTGACCAGTAAGAGGGCTTACTTTCAAGTTGGTAGCCTGGCTCCTGTCCTTTTAACATGCCCCCATAGTTTTTATTTTAAGCACTTTACTCTCTGGCTCTAAAAGGTGCTGTAAGTCCATCTTGTGTTTGCCTCGCTCCAGTTTTCAAAGCACCATTTTCTTTTTTTTTTTCTTTAAAAATCTTTTTTAGTTATAGATGGACAGAATATCTTTATTTTGTTTATTTATTTATTTTTATGTGGTGCTGGGGATCAAACCGAGTGCCTCACATGTGCAAGGCAAGTGCTCTGCCACTGAGCCACAACCCCGCCCACACATTTATTTTCAATTCTTAGAGACTCTGTTCCTTCTTATAGATCTAAATTTCTATTTTGGTATTATTTTCCTTCATTATGATTATGTTATACATTTTTGTAGTATAGTTCTTCCAAAAATGATTTTTCATAATTTATCTTATAAACTCCACCATATTTAAATCTTAAGTGTCCCCCAAAACTTTATGTGATA
>CM053407.1:33117065-33127065 GCA_028644305.1 Xerus rutilus
CTGTTCCTTCTTATAGATCTAAATTTCTATTTTGGTATTATTTTCCTTCATTATGATTATGTTATACATTTTTGTAGTATAGTTCTTCCAAAAATGATTTTTCATAATTTATCTTATAAACTCCACCATATTTAAATCTTAAGTGTCCCCCAAAACTTTATGTGATATAAGCCTGGTCCCCAGAATGGTGGTATTGGAAGGTGGTAGAATCTTTAAGAGGCAGAACCATGTGAGTGCTCTTCAGGTCATCTGGGGTTATGCTCTTAAAGAGGATTGTGGCACCTTGGCCTCTTTCTCCCCTTAACTTCTCAGGTATGAGATGGCAGGTTTTGTTTCATGACACACTTGTGCTATGAAATCAAAGCACCATTTTCTTAAGGAGCTCTGATTTCTTTGATTAGAGAATGGTGTTTAGGAACAGAAATTTGTGCCCTCTGAGTGCTCATTGCTCCTGGATGTCACTGCTTCCTGGCTCCCTGAGTGTATGTAGGTACATGAACTCATTTGTAATTATTTCTATATTAAATGTCAATATACTAAAATAAACTTTGGGTTTTGCTAACATCTTCACTTCTAATCTAGTACCACAGGAACTATGTAGTCTTTCCTTCTTGCTTATTTGTAACTTTATTTTCTTTGAGAAATGTGGTTCCTATAAACTATCTACAACTTATTTGTTCAATGTTATACATAGAAGGTAGTTCCAGCATTGCTAACATATACTCTTGTTTTGCACACTTTAGATTTTTCTTTTGGCTATTTATTGCATTATGTTTTTGTTTTTGTTTTTCAGACTTGTCTAAATCTTCCCATATGCATTAACAGCTCTAACTGATTGCCTTTTAGTATGGTTCTATGCACAATCAAGTCCACCTAAGTCTGTTTTATCTTTTCCTTTGAGGCACTCTTCCTATAGATCTTTGTGCTCTTCTTTTCAGAACAAGATCCCCTATTAATGGGTAAAGAAGAGCCTCCAGTACCTTACTCAGACAGAGGTGTGGTATGGTTCCCCCAAACTCATGTGTTGGAAACTTAATCCCAAATAAATGTTGGGAAATGGGGTCTTTTAGGAAGTTTTCAAATTACTAGGGCTCCACCCTCACGGAGATTAGTGCCATTTAAAATGGCTTAAAGGAGGGAGTTTGGCCCCTTTTCTCCTTTCATATTCTGCCTTGTGAAGACACAGCTCTCCTTTCCTAGAGGGCACAGCTATCAAGACACCATCAGGGAAACAGAGCTAGTTGGTATCTTGATCTTAGACTTCTCAGCCTCCAGAACTGTGAGAAAATAAAATGCTCTTTTTATATATTACCCAGTCTCAGGTATTTTGTTACAGCAACACAGATAAAAATGGGGTGCTTACAGAAATTATTTGGAAGTCTCTATGTCTGAAAGTGTCCTTATTTTACAATAGCAGGAATTTAATCATTGGTTTGATGAGAAGATTTTTGCTTTTCTTAATCTTAAAATCAGCCCTGCAAAGTATTGAGTACCATCTATCGAATTCTTATACTTTTATTCATTGACACTGATGTTTTAGTATCCCACTCTAAAGGGTCATTTTGAAGGACAACAAATTTGGAAGATAAAAGCCTCTCTAGTACTTTAAATTGAAGAAATAGTATGTTCTTTTCCTCAACAAAAAAAAATAGCTTATAAAAATTCCCAACACTTGGCTGGGTTTGGTGGTGCACACCTGCAATCTTAGCAACTCAGGAGTCAGGCAGAGGATCACAGGTTCAAGGTCAGCCTCAGCACTTTAGTGAGACCATCTACAACTTGGCACGATCCTATCTTAAAATAAAAAGTAAAAAAAAAAGGACTGAAGATGTGACTCAGTGGTAAAGCACCCCTGGGTTTAACCCCCAGCACACACACAAACAATTTCTAACATTTACTGTTAGTTTGATTTATTAACCCCACTATTGCTGTTTATATATTGAAATCAACAAATATTTATTGAATAACTTCAATATTTCAATGGGCTAAGGGAGCATATTTTCAAGTTGAATGAACCTATAACTTCTTTCAAGAACATAAGCACAGGTTCTTTTATAAAAGAGAGAATCATAGACAATATTTTACCCAATGCAATTTTGAAATATAGGTATTTATGCCTACCAAGATTCAAAGAGGAGAGAAATATAACTGATAAACAACAAACTTTTCTTGGCTTACCCATCTGTGTTAGTCAGTTTTTCTTCACCACGACCAAAATACTTGAGAAAATCAACTTAGGGGAGAAAAGATCTATTTCAGAGGTTACATTCCATGGTCATCTGGCTTCATTGCTTTCCGTTTAAGGAAAGGCAGAAAGAACATCATGGCAGAAAGGACATGGCAGAAGAAAGCTGCTCAGTTTACAACAAACAGAAAGTATGAGAGGCCTGCAACAAGATATACTCTTTCAAGCCACAATGACCTTGTTCCTCTAACCTTGCCCTACTGCTTCCAGTTTCCACAACCTCCCAATAGTCCATTTAGCTATAAATCCCTCAGTGGATTAATTCTTTGATGAGGGAAGAGCCCTCAAGATCTTACTACTTCCCAGGAGGAATCCCACCTCTGAAAATTGCTGCATTGGGGACCAAGCCTTCAATATATGTGCCTTTGAGGGACATTCCATATCCAAACCATAATACCAAACTTAGCTGAAGCACTTCTAGTTTTAGGTCTTAGAAACTTATCTAATTATGAGACCTTGGCGGCTTCATTCACACAATCTAGTTTTAAGATTAAATGGTAATAGAGTAAAGCAAGCAGATTGGGAAAGGGAAAGAGAAGGTACTGGGGAATGAGAGAGATCAGATTATATTATGTACATGTATAAATATGGCACAACGAATCCTACTTCTATGTGTAATTAAAATTCATCAAAAAAGATTATAGACAACATATGCATATATATGTTAATATAGATGAAATTCTTATACCTCAATGTTTTATAGTTTTAATTTAGTGGAAACAGGTGATACAAACCTACACAAATAAAGGACAATTCCAAAGACCTTCACTAAAAACAAGTTTCATATGTCTTGGCACAATGGTATGCTTTGGAGTGTATAGTGAAGGAGCCTCAGTGGGAAGAGAAGGTATTTCTTGAAATTGAGTGTACACTTGGTAAAATCCAGGCAATTATTCACAGATCTAAAAATACGTGTCAATTGCCTGGACACCCCACTGATCGTTAAGGCACAGAGTCTGCCATTTCTTATGCATCTGGAGAGTAGTGTGTCTTATTTATTCTGGTTGAGATATGGATTACTATATATTGCCCTTTTTGATATGTGTTATTTTGAAATGATGAGATTAGCATAATGCACTGGATTTTACATCCTTTCATTTTTAAGCCCATTTTGCAGGCTTAGAAACTAAGAAGTAATGACAAAAGCACTAATGCTCAGCAGCAGCTCTGCCATCAGAAAGGACTCACAGAACACTGCCCCCTGCAAGGACAGATCATCTTTTTACAGACCTTAGGGAAATTGGGGGGGGGAGGGTTGGAGGCAGGAAGAGAGACATGTCAGAGATTTACTTAGTTATTTCATCTGGTGCATAAATCCCTGCTTGGGAGGAAACTTTCACATCCAGCCTAAATGACAATGTGCATTATGACCTCTACATTGTCCCCAAATTTGTCTATGTAAAAATAACCTCATTTCATGATAGATACATGAGGAAGATAATTGCAGAATTTCCTTCCTATATTAGTTTTTGAAGTTATTTGAACATAGGTGGAAAGCAGTCTTTGAGCATTTTATTGGAATCTCTTCTCCTTCTAGATACCTACTGGGTGATGATGAGGTATCCTGAGCATCAGACAACTATTTTTTTCTTGCTGCATACAAATATCTTTTAACTTGATCAGGGAAGAATATTTTTTGTTTTTTGCATTCAAACAAAATGAATTTAATTTACAATTAAAGTTCAGCAGTTACTCCATGCACATTTTACTCATTTGCCCTAAAATATATTCCACTAGATAATGAAAGATATTGCTTGTCCTTCAGGAATCATCCTTTTACCACCTGCCTCTTGGCCTTAAAGAAAGTACTCTAAATGAAAAAGGGAGTCTCCTCATTTAATTTGATACATCAGGTCATCATCAAAATATTTATTTCCTGATATCCCCCCACATAAGGTGACTAAAGGTTAATAAGAAGGAAAATGGAAAACAATTAAGGATGAAAATATATACAATAAAAATGCAAAACAAATCAGAATAAATAAAGTTTAGTGTGACTGTTAGGTTATAATGTCTTGATGCTCCAATAATAAAGTGTTTTTCCTTTCTTTTATTTGAAGGACAGAAGCAGCCTGATATGTATAGTTAAACACTTCCTTATTGATATAGATAAGGAACAATGCTAAAGAAAAAGTGATGAAAACCATAGCTAATTTCCAAAAAAGTTCTAGAATCCTTTATCTTTACCAGTGGATCATGTAGTAGATAATACTTTGCTGCCATTTTAACTACATTTCTCCTTTTAAAATATTTTCCTGGGATCAACTTTGTTGGATTGTTTTTTGACTAATTGTCTATCAAGAAATTTAGTACAATTGCTGAGTGTGGTGGCTCACATCTATAGTGTCAGCTGCTTGGGAGACTGAGGCAGGAGGATAGTAAGTTCAATGCCAGCCTTAGCAACTTAGTGAGGCCCTAAGCAACTCAGCAAGACCCTGTCGCAAAATAAAAAAAATTAAAGAGCTGGGGATGTGGCTCAGTGGTTAAGCACCCCTAGGTTCAATCCCTGGCACCCCCCTCCAAAAAAAATAAATTTAATACAACAACAAAAAGACAGCAGCAATTTGCTTCTTTCTGAAATAAATTAAGTTCATGGGTAGGTAATACAAGTAAGGGTAGGCTTATGAAATACTCAGGGACCAGGATCCTACCTTGCAGTTAATGCCATCTTCAGCTTATTACTTCTGCTTCCTCGCTCACCATGGGGCTGCTCAGCTCCAGCCCACTACATCAGGCTCATTCTAACCAGCAGCAAAATCGGAAAAAAAGAAAGAAAAAAGCAGAAAAATTGGATAAGACTCTTCCCTTTTGGAACAATTCCTGGATGTTATGAGCTGCATTTTTCGTTAGTCCTATTGGTCAAAATATATCATCTCTAACACCAGGGAGAGTGGTTCCATCTTCATTGTGCTTCAGATAAAAATCAACCATTGCTGTTAGCAAGAAAGAAAGGGAGATATTGGGGCACTCTGCTACCACACAGTCTGTTTGCATGATGGAGAGAATATTACTTGGGAAGAAGAATGTTTTATGTATATTTTATATTAGTTATAAGAAAAAGTTCAGATGACTATATATACTGTGCTTCCACCTATTAGAGTAGAATATGCAAAATTCATAAGATGAGTAGACAACAGAACGGCTTTTATCTAAAATTATAAATCTCAACCAATATTTATACACACTCAGATAAACTGAAAGCTTAGTAAGCCCAATAAAAGTAGATTAAAAAACATGTTAATCCCCTTAACTTTCTGTAATTTTTAAACACATGGGGTACTTTTTCTACCAATTCCCACATTGGGTGCTGATGTTAGGGCTCAAAACATGATACCCCAAAGTATGGAGTCTTAGAAGGCTGTACACTTTAAACTGAAGGAAAGGAGATCAGAATCCAGATCTTTCTGCTCTTCTCTTGTCCTTTCTTCTGCTCTCATCCCCGCTACCCACCATTGTTGAAACTAGAATTCATCTTCCCTAGGGCAGATCTTGAAAAGCAGACTTCTTCCCCAAAGTCATCCATAAAACCTAAAATTATTACTCTAACTTTCCCCCGACTTACTTGAAAACTGGCCACAAAGAAATTGTCTGACTTACCTTATTTGACAGTAACCTACAACCCTCCTTCTGAAAGGATTCTGTTTTATGCCTGAGAGGATGGAATGCCCCATAGAAAGGCCAAGAGGAATCACCTAGGTCTTGCTGGGTTCACTCAGCATTACCATTAGGCCATACCCTCTTTGTCCAACTATATTTCTACACAGCTGTCTAGTCTTCATCAAATTCAAGCATAAAAACAAATTTTCCTTGACCTTTGAATCCTCATTCTTGAAGACTCCTGTGTCATGTAAAACTCTGATTAAATAAATGTGTTACTCTCTCGTTCACTTGTTTGTAGTACTAGGAGTGTCACTTGACCCTTATGATGAGGAAGAAAGGAACCATACCTTTCTGTACCTACACCAAGAATTTTTGAACAATAACAAAACTGGTAAATTCCGTTGTGAGTTCAATCTCCCGAGAACAAAAAGATTGTTATTTCAACCTATTTTCAAAAGAAAAACAAAAATAAGTGTCACTCTAAAAAGAGAGAGTGAGACTGTGTGTGCGTTTTATCTATAAAGTTTTTTGGATAAAAATAAACTTTCCAAAGTATCCTGAATAATTGCGTGTAGATTGATAGAAACATGGGAGCAAATTACCCTCAAAGTGTAGAGGCTTAAAAAAAATAAGGAAAATAGAGCCCCAAATCAAAATGTTTCTCAAAAGCTCCCTATAGAAGGTGTGTTGTTCTGCTTCATCTGCTCTCAGAGGCTTGCATTCCTCGTAAATGTGTACAGAGCACCTTTGATTAAGGCTCTTTTCTAGGACCTGGGGAATGCAGGGAAGGAGACATGGGATTTATAATCCTGCAGGAGGACAGAGCCTAAATAAGTAATTAACTACATTCATAATTAATTACAAAAGACACATGTAGGGTGCAAAGAGAGCATATGAAAATATATAACAATGTAGAAGATTTGGGACAGAGGAAAAAAAATACTCAGAAAACACTGATTAGGAACGGCATGCAGAAGATTAAATGTGACTAGTTTCACATCCTGAGCTTACTGTAGACTTTAAGCTAAGGAAACTATATGAGGAGTGTAAAAAGTAAACTGATGATATCAACAAATGTGAAAAACTTAACAACTAAGTTTCCCCAATCAGTTTGTATCAATCAAGATTTCTTTGTGGCTATGCTTACAAGAGAAAAAAATTAGAAAGTCAAAAAGTAGATTTTCCATTAACTGAATAATCTCCTAAGAACCTCTCCCTTCCTTGATCAATAATTTCAGTATAGCCAAAATAGTATCATTTTCCCTTTGTTAAACTCAAATACTAGTTTCTAAGGAAGTTTCATGATAATATTTTACTTCAATTCTCAAGATTCTCAATGCAGTTAGGAAGAATTGCTGCTTTGACAGATACATTATCAGTTACCAACCAAAGTTATAAACTCGATTCATAAGTAAAATAACAGAGATGGTCTTTAAGGAGAGAAGGTGTAGGGAAGGAAGAGCCCTGTAGTATTTCATGACCTGCTAAGTTACCAGAGAAAAAGACTCAGGAAGGACATCCAGCTTTGCACAAATGATTCACAAAACTTGATCACTGGCTATTTTAACTAATACTGTCTAAAATACCATGCTCTACTATAATAAAGATCAAGGCAATAGTGTTATTAATGAGCATATATCTGGAGTGGTTTGCCAGCTTTTACGTCAAAGACTGGAATATTTTGGATACGGAAACGGGTTGCAATTATTGATGTTCCCCTGTTGGATACAAATAAAAGATCCATGTAATGACACAGTGAGAAACAGGGAGTAAATTGAACCCTGGACACGAAACAAGAGTCTGAGAGGAATTAGAAGAATTTTCAGTGTCATGGGAGAAAATCATCTCTTGGCTCAAGGCCAAAGGTGTAGCCATCTGGCCATCCAACTTCAGTTTAAGAATGCCGTGTGTGATGGAAGATGGCAGACTAGCAGATACAGGGGAGCAAATGCTTGTTGGTCATAAATGCTTGTTGCAAACCCAAGAGGCTTCATCCTCATAAATAGTGATGTGTGCCACAAATAACCCATAATATCTCGTGGTGTCCTCAAACCTGTCAATTATTAACAGCAGATGCAACTCCCGGCTTTGAGTGATAAATCAGTCAGAGTTTAGGTTGTCCATCTCAGTTTATAATTTAGAATATAAACTTCTCTCATCAGTGAAACTCATCGTAATAGGCTACGATTCTTACTGGAGAACAACAGGGAAAGTAGGCTTGAGTCTTCACTGAAAGCATAATTGTGAGAAATATAGTTGCACATAATTGATGGGCTCAATTCTGCTTATCCACATTTTACCCCTAAGAGTTCTGTGGACTGCAACCTCCTTGTTTAACTCTTGGATGAAAATGATTTTTATTATACCACAAGTAAACATTTATGGAGGTTGCAAGCAGCCAAGAAGGATTCACTTTCCCTGCTGGTGGAGAAATTTTTGGAACTCAATGAAATGGTAGCTCTCAGACTCAGATTCATAAAAGACTGTGCTGCTCATCAGAGATCACTGTACATTTATTTTATGGACACTGGGAAACTCAGAGCTCATCACATTCTTTTCTTTGCATTGGCCTTTGGGAAGCTCTGAGCTACACTTGTCACTCACCTCTAGCAAATGTAGAGGCCAAAGAAATCCATTTCTACATTCTTGTCTAGCCCATAGCTTTACTGAAATCTTTCTTTCATTTCCTTTGCTTCAATTTCCTGAGCTATTTTTTGTTTTTACCCTTTAGTTGCATTACTGCAAACTATTCCAAAGCCCTCATTGATCAAGGTGAAATATAAATAAATCCATGATAAAGAAGAGTAGGACTTCTCTATAAATTGTATAGACACAATAAAGCTCAAACTAAAAATTTAATTTACATCTTAGTGTTCATCAGAAGGAAAAAATCATTATTTACATATTTAACAAGTTAAATGTTTTCTTCCATTTACATATTACATAATGATATATTATACATATGTGTACAGGTCTACAATATCTTATCACAATTCAAAGGTGAAAAACACTCTGAAACCTTTAGTTTTTTTCCATTTTTAATTAGTTTGACTCCAAACATGACCTGATTTGAAATGAGTTTAAGTTCCTAATTTAACCCATGCAGTGTGAATATTCCTCAGTTTCTCTAAACACCACAATGTGCTTGATTACATAGTGCTGTTCTAGCCCTTATGCAGTGGTATTTATGGTAGATGCACAGTGGTTCCTTTATATAATTGAAAAAAAAAACTATCACCTCCAATGTATATCTGATTCTGAATAAAGGATTGTGGACTCATAAATCCATGTGGAATATTATCTGTAAAGTTTCTGAACATCTCTATCACATGTGTAAGGCAATTTGAGGTAGGTGTTAACCCCTCCCCAGTTTTTAATTCATGATAGTTTTTGATGAACAAAAGAAAGACCTAAAACTTTTTCAACTTTCAACATAAATAGCTCTCACTTCTGCTGGTTTACTGACCACTTATTTTTCAGTTCCCATAAAAGCATCATATTTAACTCACTTTGGGAAGATGTGCCTCATTTTGTCTATTCTAGTTAAGAGTTATGTGACCCAAAGCAGCCCAATTCACCCCAACATAGATCAGAAGGAAACAGAAATACAATCAAAAGCCATAAAGTAGAAAAATCAGAACTCTTCAGTCAGTGTTACTAACAATTGGTTTTCTCAGGAATTACATTAACTTAAAAGGACATGTAAAAGGACACAACAAGTTATTAAATTAACCTTTGCCTTGGTGCCTTTCAATGAAGGTCTAGGAAGCTGTCCCCAGGAAAGGAAAAGGGTGGTGGAACTATCACCACATGGTGGCTATTGTTCTGCCTCTGATAAAGATGAAGCATAACAACCAAAAGTTCCTGACTGCCGAATAGGCGATTTTGCTATGGTCTTGTTTATTTGAGAAAAGCATATAGAATGGTAGGGAGAGGAGGAAAATATTTCTGGAAAGGAGCAGAACAAATAGGCATCTGGAATTCCCAGAAGTTGGATCTGGGTAACAGTCAGTGGAGCCTGGGATTCCTCTGGAAGAAATGCAGCAAATGTGAGTTTGCATATGCATCAACAGCTAAATATGGCAGCTACGCTGTGCATCATTGCACATGCCGGCAGATGCTGCGGGGTGGTTTGCTTAGCCTTCATTCCCAAAT
>CM053407.1:33132065-33144565 GCA_028644305.1 Xerus rutilus
TTGCCAATCACTCCTCAAAATAAGTGCTTTTCTCTCTATAAAAGTATATGTAAATGGTAAGTTGCACAAAATATATGAAATTACATCTACACTTATTATCATTTATGTACCTGTATATATCATTATATTGATTGTCTTAGGAAAATCATTCAATCCAGTATATTTAGCATTGTTTAAAATTAAAAATAAAATGATACATTCCTTAAATTTCTGTGAGATTTTCTTTCAACCTTGGTGTTTCAGTATACTGCCTTTAAAAAAATTGTTTATGAAATATTTTAGAATGTCCATTGTTTTGGTAAAAATGAGAAATTACATGGAACACACAAAGAACTTCACACACAGCTCCTATATTTTGAGTAAGAAATAATTCAGCAACACCACTTCAAGCAATCCTTGGAATTTACCTTTGTCATTGAATTCTATTCTAGTCTAAGCATTTTTGTAATAAAATATATATATTTTAAGTATATATACACATAAAAATAATATATAAATAAAAATATATAAATAAATACACACACATACACACACATATACTTATTCGATTTGATCTATGCCAAGGAATCAAGAGAAGTGATAAAAGCTGGAAGAGCGAGTGTGCATTAGGGAGTATTTATGTTGGCAAGACCTGAAAATTTTGTAAAAGTAAAACAAACACAGAGGTTGCTTATTTCTGAAAGGAAATCAGCGTCAGTGACTTTTTTTCAGGAAAACATAATTGCCCAAAATGATATAAATCGCTATTGCTTTCTGTAACAAATTAACTTGAAATGCTGGCAACGCCAAGAAGCTGCATTAAGTTTTCTCTTGTTTACTTTTTCCTAATCACCATAAAAATCCTTAGTGAAACAATTATTCTTAAAACAATCAGGACAATATATCTCTATAGAGGAGAAAATCGACTTAACAACAAAACCAGATTTATCTGTATTGATCAAGAGACGTTCAGTGTAATTTTAGTGAATTATGCCTGGCTCTCATTTCCTCACAGTAATTTTCCAATGATGCTCCAAAAGCAGATTGCAAACTACTGCATAATCTTTTACATGCTATTTGCCTGCAATTTTAATCACTGCTTTAAAATACATATGCATATATATAGGAGACTGAACAAAGTATTTATTTTCTATTATTTGAAACATTTTACTATTGTGTGTGACAGTTATTAGTACTTACTTGGGACTTTGATGTCATTTTTTAAATTCATTAGTAAAGAAATCAGGTCTCCAAAAAAGGATTTAGAGTTAAAGAAACAAATCTAAGTTCATCTTATGAGAAGAGAATTGGAAAGATTAAGAAGTAATATGATTTTTTTCTTTTTAAGTAAAAGTAATTTTTAAAGACACTTATTAACACTTTCACATCTGAAATTTCTTTGCAAGCAAGGAGGGAACAAAAAATTAATTGGAAGCAAACTAAGAAAAATTTAGTTATGCTGTGCTGTATGCCATGTAAATTATGTATACCATTTTTAGGTGAATAAAAAAAACATGTTGTAAAATATATCTTGATATTTGTTATTCACTTAAGTACATGGCTAAATGAGTCATGTCAAATTATGTTCCTTTTAGCGTTAGTAAAATTACTTTGTATTTTGTCAATGTCTTCTCAAGGAATATTTCTTGATTTGAAATATTGCATATTTTTTCCTTCTACAGTCTGCACCAGAAAGTTTTGTAAATAAAGCAACCCTTATTTAGAAAAAGGATGATTAAGAAATTCATTTTCATTTTAAAAGTTCAAACAATGAATATACCTATAGTTAAATTTTTTCTTTATAAATCTTGAATTTAATTTTAATAAACTCATAATTATTCAATCAATAATTATTTTTTAAATTTTTAGATAATAATTTTCACTTTATTATGAGTTTGCTTAATCAAAAACTGTTCATATAGTAAAGTTATTGCAAAAAACTGACTCATTTGACTATTTTTAAAATTTAAGTTCACAAATTTGTGTCAATTAAGTCGTGACCATGTAGTCTCAACATTCATGCCCAATTGTTCAAAAACTATAAAGTAACTTTTGCTTATTTTGCCAAATTAATAACTCAGTTGCTATCTTCCACCAGATTTAAAGACATTGATGGTACTTGAGCACTGATGCATAGTATATCAATTTTAAATAAAATCATAAAGCTTTGCTGACATAAATGATATTCTAGCACTAAAGCAGAAGAGTTTGAGATATAAGAAAAGAAAAATTTTAATTCTTAACATTAAAATAATATCCTATTGTAATATGTAAGAATCACCATCAAACGATTCATTAAAACAAAATAAACAAAATTAAATAAGCATAAATATGTGATACAAATATGATACATAGAAGCATTTTGATTGGAAATTGATTTTAAGAGTCACCTAAACTTCCCCCGCAAAATCCTTTAAAACTGGTCCTATAGATCTAGGCAGATTGTAATCATATTTACAACTTGTAACTCTTTGTTCCAAGTCTGTTAACGCTAACATGAATATGTATTTGTAGTTATTATAATATTGAACTATAGTTGTCAATTTGGATAAATAAAAATTTTAGTAATCTTTTTAAATTGATTTTCATATAATATGAAAAACTAATTCCAGATATATTTGAATGACTTCCTGGTTTTTGTATATAATCTTATTTTATAGTAAGATGAACATCCTCAAACATACGTAAATTGGACTACTTGTATATATTACATTTCTCTGAAAAAACTGAAAATACCTAGAGCATTTTATAAAAGAAGTTCTTAAACTGAATTTTAACAAACCAATAAAACAATGTTATTGTTCAATAGGTAATAATTGCCTTTATATAAACTCAAAAATATTGTTTAGAGTGATTAATATACAATGCTCCATTATGCATCTGGGAGTGTTGATGCATAATTTTTAGTTCTAATGTTATTATGTAATTGAGAGAACATGTTCATTTGCTCTAATAACTACTAAGATGCACTTAATAAAATGAAATGTAATAATACTTGTAATTTAATCTATTCATGGAAGTAATTTTAAAAGTCTACCACTCTCCTTAATGTGGATAACATTCATAATTTATAAAGTGTTGTGATGCAGAATTGACAATGCCATTGTTTTTTACACTTTGAGATGATTCTGCAGGCTTCATATCATCTGCATACCAACCTCGGGATTATCAAGGGCAAACAAAAGATAATTAACACCAGAAACAGGGAAATGCAGGAGCTACCGACTGAGGGTTCTCATTTAATGCAAGTCTTCTGAAAACCAGAAAATGAAATAACTATAGAAAAGCTTGTTTCTGAAAAAAAATTTAAATACCCTATTCTTTATATAAATCTTTTCCCCCAGTTTATAAAGATAACTTATCTAACAACATAATGTCAAAGTGGGGTAGTCATCATCCATAACAGAGTTAGCAAAAAGTAGTTTTTAAAGAAAGAATCTCAAATTATATACTTCGTAATGGTACTTCCAACAACCATGAGTTTATTTATAATGCATAAGAAATAGAAAATAACCATTAAACTACTCTAAACTGCTATAGTTCTATCAAACTTTCACATTTGTGAAGTTAAAAAGAGAAGTTTACACAATTAGATTATTTTAATCTTAGTTGCAGCTTATATAATATGATATACAGATATTATAATTGTCTAAATGATGATTCTAATTCACCAAAATATTATATTTGCTCATATGAAATTATATTAGTGGCAGAGGAATACGCTATGTTAACCTTGATTATATCACTATCTAACTGGTTAAATAAAATTATTTATATCTTTCCAACTAAGTGCCTTTTAACTTTTCATAAATCATCACTATTAGTGTGATTTACATATGTGAGTATTTTTACTTTACAATAAAACAGGGCAATAATTAAATGTTTCAAAAACTGAACTTCTGAAGTTCTGAAATAATAATTATAAAATTTGGTTTGAAATAAAAGGTGACACATTTCTTAACAGATTCATATGGTAAAGACATTTTTACATGTCTCTGATAAAGTCTCATGTTATTAACAATTAGTTTTAACTGAAGTGGATGAGTTAGTGACAAGCTTTAGAGTTTACAATCATAAATGAATCATATGGGAACACAGCTTTTATCCCATGGATTTTTAGGTAACATGAATATAATCACAGTTGTACTTTTCTGGAAATAATTATGCCTTGTAGATCTCTGATGTAATGCAATTGCTAGTTCATTTCCCAAACACGACCGTTAAATGGGTATTCCATAAAACCTCTCCATTAGCTATATGATTCAAAATGCTTAAGGTTTTTCTTGCTTTATATTTTAATACCCACAATGTGTCCAACTTTCAAAAGAAGCCAAAAGATATTGTATATCATGTTTAATTTAATTCAATTCTATGTGTAAATTAGGCTACATGTGCTATATGCTAGCACCTTAAAATATCAAGCCATTGTCTATAAAAGAATACATAATTTAAAATAAAATAAAATAAAATTCTTTTAGTACAGCATGATTATTAAACTAATCATCTTAGTCCTATCTCTGGCTTCTTTCTACCAGTTTATTTCTTCTACATACATTGTTCCTGTTGTTAGGTCTCAGCACCCCATCTTTGGTCTTCTCCCATCTTCCCATAGTTCCCATTCACTGAACATAACAAAACCTGTCTTCAGTTACTATCTACTGTGCTAAACCTCTCTCCTAAAATCAGGTCCTAAGAGATGTCTTCATCTGGATGTGTAAAGCATACATCATTTCTCTCAGCTTCACCGCAGCCTAAGCAATAACAGGAGCCAAGAACCCAGAAGTCAATCTAGACCCTTCCTTATTCCTCATTTAATCAATCACAAAGTCTTACTATTCTGTATTATAAACATCCTTTGGATGTCTTATTTCTCTGCATTCCCACTGCCACAAATATAATACAATCCATCACTATTGTTTGCTTCCTAATTGTCCTTTCCATCTCCAATTTTCAAACCCCCTCAATCAATTCTCTTAATCAGGTGTAAGTAATTTTGTCCACTAAATATCTGCTATCTATTTACTATCCCTGGATAGATAGTAAATGTTTTACACTTAGCTTACATATAGTTTCTGTCACAGCCACCCAACTCCTTCTATAGCAGGAAAGCTGCCACCGATACTACATAAAAGGATGAGTGTAGTGCCAATAAAACTATTTATAGAAAAAGACAGCCCATGGATTTCTCAGGTAGGCTGTAAGTTCCTGACTCCTGTTTGAAATTGCTACCATACTAAAATTTCTAAAGTACAAATTAGACTAATATTACAAAAGTAGAAGGTAAAAAATTAAATAAGGGACAGAAAGAAAGTCATTTTACATGCTGTCAAGCTATGAGTTTTGCTGTCACTCTGTCCCTCCAAATAAATAACTTGTATGAGTGTGTGTATAAAAATACATGTATTTTATATGAATCACCATGAAAACTTTATAGATTTTCATACTTTAGAAAAGTAATATGAAAATATAAATTTAGTACAAATACAGTGTGTTATTGGCCATTCTTTGAAAACAGGTGTTTTTTCAGTATACTCAGTGTTTTGGGTCGATCAGTAAAAAGTTAAGTCATAGTATTTATAGATGTTAGAAAGTGCCAGATAATATAGAACTCTTGGCAAATGAACACTCAACTAACTAAAAGCTGATTCTCTAGGCCTATTACAAAAACGCCAACCCTTGTGTTAACTGAATTTGTTTTAAAATGTTCTTCTTAATAAAAATCAAGCATAATACTTTCCTTTGCATACAATTCTAGATAATGTTAGTTAATAATTTAGTGATTAAGATCCATGGTATGAAAGACTTCATTAAAGCACATATACTAAATTATTGTCAGAAAGTCATTTCACACTTGAATAAAATGTAAAATTGTTCATTAATATACTAAATATAATATTGATAATTGATATTCTAATTCAAATAATTTAAATTTCTTAAATTAATGTATATATTTACTTAAAACATTATATCTAGATCTATTAATAATATAAAGATTTGTAGATCTAAGTAGTAAGAACAGATAAATTATTTTTAGTGACTTGAACAGTTTAAAGTAATCACTAATTTCATTGCTTGATTCTGTGTCTTGACTATATCAAACAAATTTAACTGTTCTTCCAATATTGTTCTGATAAACATTAGTTTACATCAAGGTGCATAGCAAGACATAGAACTGTTATAATTATTTCTACAAAAATGACTCATAATTATGCTGATGGGACTAGATAATGGAAATATGTAACTAAAATTAAAGCTGTACTTTTCTTAGTTTATGTGAAAAATTTCCATCAAGATTATAATTTTGTATATATTTTAGTTATCCTTAAAAATGTTCTTTGGCAGTTAAAAGTGGCCACATGTTCTTCGATAAGACTCCTATAGAGAGAGATTGGGTGCACTTTCTCTCTTCTTGAATCTGGCCTGTTTGGATCAAAGGAAGTAATGCCATGCCATTTCCAGGGCTCCCTTTCTAAAGGACTGGCAGGTCCATCTTGGTTTCCTGGAGCCCTGAGGGGCCAGGTAAGAAGCCTGGCTACCTGTAGCAAGTCTGTGCGGCAGAGGCCTCATGGAGAGGCAACGTGGCCACATGGAAATGGTCCCGCAGATATCAGCCCTCTAGAAATCCTTCTCCAGGTTCTAGGGAGGCAAGTGAAGTTGTGTGTGGCTTTCTAGGCAGACTAGCCATTGGGAGAGTACTACCCAGTGACCTCAGCTGATGCCAGTGGAGTGTAAATACTCAACTGAAACCTGTCAAGATTTGTGATCTAGACCATCATGAGATATGATAAAGCATTATTTTAGACTAACATGTTATGTAATAGGAAGTAACATAAAACAGACATTTAAGTATTCTAAATATTCAAATCATAACTTATAAGTTAACTACGAAAATTGTAGAATTTTATGCTGTGAAATTACTTTATGTAATTCATATGACAAATAGTTTCCTCTTAATATTAAGGCAAAATCTCATTTTTCTATTTGAAGAAATCGAAGAATTTGAACAAATTTTAAAAGTTAATTGCTTGGTAATTTTATTCAAAGTGAAGATGTTTAACAAAAACTTAGTTTAGTATATCTTATTGATTTACAACTTTATCTTATTAAATCTTTTTAAGCATGTTGGGGTACATCATCATATTCAAAGAGTTCATATATTCCTTGAAGACAGGTAGAGCAGGTATTGTCATTATCAATATGTGTACAGGAAATTAGACTTGATGTACGATGGCCCACTTCTGTCTGCCCAGCTGCAAGATAAGCAAACCAGTACCAGGATCCAAATTTTTAGAATCTGCATTCAATTCTCTTTTGTCTTCATCTATACTGTCTTTGGAATGCAGCAGCTATATATGAAACTTCTAAGCTAACATCTTGTATGAAGTCTGCTGCATCTCTCAAGAGATACACCAAAGAGTTCCTTCAATGGATTAACTCTCAACATTCATTCCACTGGCAATAGGAATTCCTCGACTAGGCAGAGAATACTTTCTTTTCATGTTATTTTAACACTGATATATTAACATAGAAGAATAGTCTAAGACTATAATTATTAGAAGTTTTAAAATAGCAACTTAGTGTTTGTAAACAAGATATTTAAATTTTATTTCTATGTTTACTGAATGTGAATTTGAGGATGCCAGAAAGTAGCCCTAATTTTCCCCACAAAAATTTCTTTGAAACACTATTATATTCCCTATTCTAGATTTATAAGCATAAAAATCGATTGACATATGAATCAGTCAACTACTGAAACAGGTAGTTTCAGTGTCATAGACCTAAACTATAAATTTTATTATAGTTCCATTTTCTTCTTGGGTTCTTTTCACTTTTTCCCTTAAAAATTCTTCTTAATATCCCTAATTATTCCCACTGTACCAATATTTTTAGAAAATCATATTCTTTCTCATTGTTCATATTCTTTAAATATCAGTAAATTATCATCCCTACCTCTAAGCACTGCTTTACCATGTTCTATCAAGTGAGATCCTGCAAGCTTTCTTCATTAATTACTGTCACCTTTTCTCTTAATTATTTTAAATTTTTGAAACTTTCTTTAATTTGCCTTCTTAAATTGAGATACCTAAAATTAAACATGATATTCAAAGAGTATTTTCACTATAACCTTTCTTAACTCGGTATAATATGAATCCCAGGATTATTTACCTCTTTTAAGGTTTCACTTTCAATCATATCCTACTTAAAATACATTCAAAACAATTTAAAAAGAATAGCTGAGTTACCAACCTACAATTCCATTTTAATTCTGATACGATTCTTGACAATGTGCTAAGATATGAGCAAAATTAATGTTTCTGTGATAAAGAATAAGGATTTGTGTAAAAGCTGAGAACTATCTAACTTGATGTTTCCTGATACTGAAATGTATGGACTGCTGGACAGAGGACCACATATCAGGACACGGGATATTTCAATTCTGGAGAAGTCATGTTTTATTTAAATAATTCCAGGAAGGCTGATTGTCTTAGGACCATTGCTTGTACATATACACATGTTGAAAGAAGTTAAACTTAGATCTGTCTTGTGTATGAGAACATATCTGTTTGTGTCATGTACATAATTTCTCTTTTGTTCAAGATAATGTAAAGCAAAGTAGTGACTCTCACACTGAATAACATTACAAGTAAATATAAGTATAAACTCAATTTTATAACTAGAATGGGGGCAAAAACACTTCTAGTTACCTCTATAAAAATTTGCAGCCTTACATTTTGTCATAATGCCCCCATAAACCTATTTATTTATGAATCCAAAGACTGAGATTCTGCTAAATATTTGGGAAACTTCTGAGAATGTGGATGGAATCTAATAGCAGGCAGAATATGAGAGCATCCCATCTTCTATATTTCAAAATTGATATTCTGATATTTCAAAATTGTCTTCCCTTATCAAATATTTTCTGTCATGAACAGTTTTATAGAAAATCTTTTTATTTTTGAGTATTTTTAAAATGCCTTCCTCTTTTTTGATGGTACTCATTTTGATAAGCAGTTTCTATTATCAAGAAAAAAATTACTAAAGAGAGGAGAAATTAGAAAAATATAAAGGCAAGTGGCAAAAAGCATAAGTTGCATTTATTTGACCATGAATCAACTAATTAAAATAAAATGTAAATTTTTTTCTTCTAATTATAGAATCTCATATATGATTGTGGACCTGTATGAATAGGTAAAATGGCCCGCAGTGAATTGGAAGTCCCATTTTCTCATCAAACTTATCAGTAGTTCTATAAACCAGTATAAAAATAAATTCTGAGTATTAAATAAAAAGAATGAGGCAAGATAAGCCCCTTCCCACCCAGAGAATAAACTTCACAAAGATAGTAATCTTGTAAGAGTGAAAGCTGTCACTTTGTGTCATTAACTGACTAAGCACGGTGATAAGTACCTTCTGTGTATTAACTCATTTAATCACCATAAAAACCCCTATTATTATCATTCTTATTTTATAGATGAAGAAGCTGAGACATGAAGAGGTTAAGGAATGTTTTCCTGCTCAATAATAGATAGACCTGAAACTGAGTCCAGGCAGTCCAGCTCCTAAGTCTACTCTATTCCTGTGGTTTTCAAATTTGAGATGTATCAGTATCAGTCTGAGGGCTTACTAGAACACAGATTTCTGGACTGCAGTTTCTGATGCAGGGTGTTTGGAGAGGGGATCAAAATTTCTCATTTGTAACATAATTCTTATGATGTTGGTTCAGAGACTACATTTTGAGAACCACATATTATGCTGTGCCTCAGGAATTCTTCTTGATAAAACTGATAGCATACAATTTTAGGTTGTATAAAATTTTGCTTTATGAGATTGAAGTGTTTACCTTAACCAAAGCAAATAATGGATTAACTTGCAGTGGTGATCTAATTACTTGTTAAGAAAAGCATGCAGTCACAAATCCATCCACTCAATGATCATTTATCTAACTTTCAACCATGGTTTAGGAGCTTGAAATACAATGACAGATAATATATATTGACTTTACTCCCAAGAACATCACTTTAGGAAGACATATAAAGTAATAATTCAAGTATAGTGCAGTGAATGCTACTGTGGTTGAGGTAAGGGTTAGGGATTGAGAGGATCAGAGAAAGTTCCACAGAAGAGTTTTTGAATTGTGTTGAAGTGGGAAGTTACCAATGATAATCTGTTCCCACAAACGTAACACGTGCACATTTATGGAGATGAGAAAAGGCATATATAGTATTGGAAGTTATTAAGAATCTGGTTGGTTGTGACTCAGGACAGGGGCAAATGGTTGAAAGGCTGAGTAACAGAATGTAAACACAAATGTGTGGATAATCAATAAGGCATGATCATTTTCTGCAGTTTGGATGAGGTCAGGGAGAGGTTTTCAGTAAGAGAAGTGGTCGGCTTTCTAGATGATAGACTGGGGCAAATGCAGAATTGACAGCAGTGACTTAGTAATTGCCTAGAGGATAACCTAGAACAAGGGGCATTAGAGGTAAGGAGATCAGTCTAGGCAGGATATCAAGTAGGAATGATGTCAGATGTTGGCTATAGGGTCACAAACAGAACAGGGTAGATTAGATAAGTAAATCAGTTACATCTAGACAGTGCAGTTTTGGATGCTGTCTTAAGTACTTTGCATACTATAACTGAAATAATTCTCAAAAGAAGCCATTGAGTTGGGAACGCTCATTCTCCCTTATACAGATAAGGAAATAAAAGCACAGAGAAGCTAGGTCATTTACCCAAGGTCACAGTGCTTGTCAGTGGTATAGGCAGAATTTGAAACCAGGCCTTCTGGCTCCAGAATCCACCTTCACAGCCAGGCCTAGAGATGGACTGGATGTGGAAAGTAAGAAGGGAAAAAAACAAAACAAAACAAACAAAACAAAAAAACCTTGGTTAGAGAGCTCCCATAGCAAACACGTATTTGTCAAATAAATATTCACACAATATTCAGTGTTTGTATCCTGGTCAAGAATTTCATTCAAGTGACAATCTGGAGGAATGAATCCGAGACAGACATTTTCAGCAGGCTTTCATTAATATGATACTCTAAGGCTAAGAAAACATGAGGCTTATCAAAAGACATGGTTAATTAGACAAACACTATCTCCAGTGCCACTGTCAAGCTGGCACAGAGACAGTACCTCTTCTACTGGCCTACCACACTAAGGTTATGGTTTTAATAATAACTACTAGGTTAACACTTTGTCTCCCACCTTTGCTTCAAGTTTGTTCAGTCAACTTTTATTAACAGCCTGCTATTTATTGGACATTTTGCTAGGTAATAGGTGTGTAGAAGTGGAATAGATATAGTTCTGACTCCAGGGTCAACTATGTATGTGCACATTCAATTATAATGTGGTGCTATGACAGCCAATATACAGGATGCTACCAAAATTAAACAGGATCAAGATCAGACCACTCTGTTGAGACATAGCCACAACATGAACTTTTCATCACTGTCCAAATGACCATAGCTCCTTGCTGACTTTTGTAGTGAAGAGGAATAAAATGAAATTACTCAAGAAGTAAAATGAAAGAAAAAAAAAGGACAACTCTTCCTTATGGCAGCTCTAGCCTGGTGGACCAAAGTCATCTGCTTAGAGTCACAAGTTCTTTCTTAGACACCACTGTAGTCTGTTGTGAGGGGGAAAACATTAGGAAATTTCCAAAACCCAAGTCTATTTATTACAGACCTTGCCTTCTTGAAATCTAAGACAAAGGCAAAACTTTTCCATTTCACCATCTGTAAAGGAAATGCTTCCGGTTTACTAGACCTGAATAAGCATCATCACAGAGGACACCCAAAACAGGCTATGTGCACATACATACAGATGTATATACATATGTTGAACATTTAGATATTCAATTTCTAAGGCTTGAAAGTTCAGAAGGAAAATTTTGGAGTCTAATTGAATATAGGATATCTGTTGAAGAGATTTTTCAGATAAAAATGCACAGAAGAAAAATTACAATTTTTGATAACAAAAGATGTGAACGTAATTATGTCTGTAATGAAAAAAATATGATTAAACTGGTGTGTGTGTGTGTTTAACAGACAATGGTTAGCTATATTTTTCATCATAATGACTAAAGAGGAAAATAATGCCATTGTTGAAAATAGCAAGCTTTTCAAAGCCATTTTCCCTTCTTCAATAGCTAAAAGGAGGAACAAAAATATTTTGAACTTTCGCACTCCTTGGAATGAACTCTGAAACCACAAGCCTTTAACAATTTAGAGAATTTCACAGATCACAGACAGTGAAGCAAAAATTATAAATAAAAACAAAAATGACTTCTTACGGAAAACTGTGATAATTCCTAACATTTCATTAAATCTAGCTGTTTTATGATCCCAGCAAAATTGTATATATTTTGTTTGTGTTTGTTAGATTATATGACTTAAAATTAACCCTTTGATAATGGAATATATTTGAGAATCAAAATGAAACCTGCCTTATTTTCATGAACATTATTACATTTGTAGATAAGTCACATGAAAATAATCGTTATTATGCAGTATTATT
>CM053407.1:33149565-33257502 GCA_028644305.1 Xerus rutilus
CTCTTTTGCACACGGCTTCTTGTAGTGTTCACCAGATGTGTTAGAAATGTAGTTTTTATAAAAGAGCAATTTAGCATTTATTTAAATATCTTACATCATTTAAATATGAGATACCACCACTTTCCCTAAACATTCAACCTAGCATTGGAAAAAGTTCAACTGAGAATCTCAAGAGATCAAAAATCTTACAAAATGATTTCTCAGTTTTTAAGAATATAGATATAGGCAAGTTGAGGTTGATCCAGAAAATAAATTGATGTTAGTGTCTACACAAAAGAGCCTTCTAAATAGGTGCTGCTCCAAAGAGTTTGCCAACCCTGTCCCTCATTTCTGCTGTTCCAGCTCCAAAACGTTCGAATACAATTATCAAAAATATTGTATCTTGTAACTTTAGTAACTTTATTTTTTTTTTCAGATTCAATTTCTCTGTCTCTGGTTTTGTCCAAATTTCTGTCAGAACTTTTACATAAACAAGAAGACTAAACCATGGCCAGATTTATCTCTTATAAGGTCTGGGGTGGTTATTATAACTTGGTACTTTTCAAATGTCATGTAAGTTTCATGAGAATGATTGGAACAATCCATAAAACTAGAGCAATGTGAATTTGATTATATGGTTAACATACTTATTACGTATAAAATCAATAATGTTTCTGAACTAACTACTAATGCTCTCTCATTTAAAAAATTGATGATAACTTAAGGCATTGTGTGTGTACATGTGTGGTCTTTATTCTACTGCAAGCCAGATTTGCTCTCTACTGAGTTTTGCTCATCCTTTTCTGTGTTCTTGGCCACATTGATCAGTTCCTTCCTCTAAAAGAACACTAACACTATTTGAAGAAAGATTTTAGTGAGGACTTAAGTAGATAATAAAAGTTCACATTTAAAATTTGGTCTTCATTAATGGCCTCAGGGTTGGCCTTAAGGAAATTTGGACCAAATCCAAAATCCTTGAAGGCACTTAGAAAGCTGGAGCTGAAGAGACTAGATGAAAACACAAGTTTTAAGGGTTGAGACTGGGATTATTAATAAACGATGAAGTCAAAATGTGCATAAGGTGGGGAGTGAATTCACCCAGGTCACATGACCATTTCTAACAGTCACTGTGTATCTAGGGAAGCCAGAATGAGTGCCCACATCTGGGTTGTGTGGACACTCAGAAGCCAGGGAGCAGGGTCTACCCGTTTGAAGCTACCAAAACTGAGGTGGGAGAGATGGTCCCCCATTCTTTGTACTCTGTTCTCAGTGTAAGGATGATGTGTATGGCAAATAACAGGTGTCTACCACAGCTTCTTTCTAGCTTTTTGAACACAGGCATATTTTATAACTTTTTGAGCATTGGATTTTGTATTAGGACAAACTAAATTTAGGATGAGACCTTCCTAGAAGGGCTGAAAGAGAGATAATTTATGTTAACTGACTCTCAAGTGTGAACATGCAAAATAAGAACACAAATTTATACTCTAAGAGCAATGCTTATGCTAAATGAAACTATGTATTGTGTGTGTGTGTGTGTGTGTGTGTGTGTATTTGCATTCACAATTGTTTTAAAAGCTGTGTTTAGAACAAAACATCAGGGACATTAGTCCAAAATGTACATAGTGATTGTCTTTAGGTGACAAGATGATGCAAAATAATTCTTTCCCCAGTTTGTATATATTTTGCAGATTTCTTTAATAGTCACGTGCTTATTTTATGACATGAAATAATCTTTTAAAATAATTACAGGAAGTAATTCATTGTATTATGAAAATTCTAAGCAACACTTTGTTTCTAGATATGATTAAGTCCAATAATACTTCCTCATGATTCACTAAGTACAAGGCATGATTTGATGATTGATATAACCCTCCATTTAGCGGTTTATTTTTTTTTTTATCAAGAATGATGCCCAACTTCAAAAAATTTTTGACTGAATAGATGAAGACACAGTTACCTTTTAAAGACTGACTTATAGCTCTGATTAAAACAAGGAAATTCCTTTTTTCATTGTTTCTTTCTTTAGTTATAAAATCAGCATGAAAAATTAGAGTAGAATTGTCCTATAATACTTGACATATCAATTGATCCTGCAATGGTTTTCATTCAAGAAATTTTAAAATTGGAAAGAGAACAAAGGGCTTATAATAAATACTATCTAGTTGGCTGTCCTGACCTTACATGTTTGTGCATGTACACGTGTGCTCACACACACACATACAAACACACACACATGGTCACCTATGTTCAAGTAAAGTCCTGTTATAACTTTCATTTTTAATAATGCTGAATGTATACCTTTAGTGAACTTGCTTTAACCAATAGAACCCTCATAATCATGTTTTACAAAATAACATTGATATTTAATGGCCTTGTGGGTTGTAAGAATTCCCATCAAAGTTGAATAGATTTTATTAGTTTAAAAAATGGTAATGTCAAAGAAAAAATAAACTGTGGAGAAACACCCAAAGATTCTTATAGTTTAAAGAGTGATAAAGGATTATCAAGAAAAATATATGAAGTACCCTTCACCCAGTCTCCCCAGTGTTAACTTCTCATATAATTATTGTGCATATCAATATCATGGAATTGATATTGTTATAATCTTCAGAGCTTATTCAGGATTTTCAGGTTATACACACACTCATTTACGCATGCATTTACAAACATGTCTGTACTTTTGTTCAGTTTTATCCCATATATAGCCCCATGTAACAGCTACCACAATGGACATGCAGAACTATTCTATCTCCAAAGGATTCCCTTTAGTGTCCACTTTACAGCAAACTTTTATTCCCAACCTTCTAACTGCCTTCAAACTTGAATTCCTGACCACCAATGATCTACTGTCTATTTCTATAATTATGTGACTTCCAGAATGCTGTGTAAATGGAATCACAGAGAATGCTACTTCTTTTGAGATTGGTCTTTGTCACTCAACATAATTCTCTAGAGATCTATCCAGTTTATTGAATGTCTCATAAATTTGTTCCTTTTCAAAGCTGAGAAGTAGTGTGTGTATCTTGGTGCATTTCATGTTGCTACAAGAGTGGATGATTTATACAAGATGAGGTTTATTTGGCTCATGATTCTGGCAGCTGGAATGTCCAAATAGTGTGGAGCTGGCATCTGGTGAGGGCTCTCTGACTGTATCACAACATGGCAGCTGTCATCACATGATGGGAACACATAACAGAGAGAGAAGAGTTGCATGCCACAAGAGGAAGGAAGAGTAAGGCCAGAAAACCAAACTCATTTTATATCAACATTCTCTCCCAGTGACCAATGCAGTCCCTGGAGACTTCAATTACTCTTTTGGGACAGGTATCAATCCCTTCTAATCATGGTGCCCATGATGATATAATCACCTCCCATTAGGGCCCACCTCTTAACAATTGTTACACTCCTACCCCCCTTTCAAGATTGCTACCACAAAGAGCAAACTGCAACATGAATTTTGGTGAATACAAACCATAGTCAAACCATTGCACCATGATACAAATAAACCAGTTTTTCAACCTTCCATCCACTGATGGACCTTTGGATTTTTTCCCCAGTTTTTGACTATTGCAAATAAAGCATCTGTGAAAATTCCTGTACACATTTTTGCCTGAACATGAGTATTAATTGCCTAAAAGTACTATGCTCTATGATAAGTATATTTTTGCTTTTAATAAAAACTGTCAAACTATTTTCCAAAGTGGCTATATTATTTTACATTCCCATAAGCAATATGTGAGTAGTTGACATTATTTTTAAACTTTAATAGTTACATTTGTATTTTAGCATAACTTCTATATTAAATAATACCAGCTTTCCACTTATGATATAGAGTTTTCTTTTTGAAATAAATATTGTAAGGTGAAAAAAATTCCTACAGACTAAGATTAGTATAAACAATATTATATAGAATTAGCTTGTTTTGTTTGATACGAATAAAATATTGCCCAAGTAGAGAAGGAGGTAAGTTTGGGTAACTGGTTAAGCAAGGAAGTATCCAGACCTGGTTATTAAATATTAGATTGGTTTTGTTCCCACTCTTATTCCATTATTAACTAGTTTACACTCAGTTCCCTTTGCATTGGTTTATTGGTCATATTAATAACTATATATTAATTATAATTATAATTATATTAATTATAACTATAATATCAATTATAACAGCAGGGCTGCTGAGAGAATGCACTAAGACATGTGTAAATCATCTGATGCTCAAAAGGGTATAAATCTGTGGCCAATCACTGCAAAGTAAGCTGCTCTCCAGACCAAATGGGCATGAGGTCCTTGTAGGTGAAGATTATAGAATGATCATAATAAGCTCATGGGACTCAAAGAAGTTTAATGGTGCTAACATATAACCTGGGAAGGAGAAAAACTGCCTACTATACACAGATTAACAGCAGGAGCAGATTTATTCATGGTATGGACATACAACCTCCCTGTTGTGGATTGGAGGTGAGGTGTCTCCCAAAACTCACTGTGTGAGATTATGTGAGAGGGTTCATAGGGGATATGATTGGGTTGTGAGAGTCTCAACTCAATCAGTGAATTAATCCTCTGGTAGGAATTAACTGAGTGGTAACTGAAGTGGTAGGGTGTAGCTGGAAGAGGTGGGAATTGGGGGTGTGGCTTTGGGCTCTACATATTTTATCTGAAAATTGGAGTCTCTGTCTCTGCTCTCTGATCATCATGTGAGTTACTACTCTCTGCTACATTCTTCTGCCATGATGTTGAGCCTCATCTGGAGACCTGAGGAATGTAGCCAGCCATCTATGGACCAAGATCTCTGAAACCCGTGAGCCCTCGAATAAACTTTTCTTCCTCTACAATTATTCTGGTTGGGTCTTTTAGTCTAGAGTGGTGAACAAGCTGACTAACACATTCCCTTATTAATTCTTTACATAGGAATAAGTACCATCTCATAGAACAGAGTTAAAGGAACCTTTAAAATTTACAGAAATGAAACCTAACCTTTTGTGATGTAAAGTTGATTATTCCATTTTTGTTCTATTAGTTTTTCAGCTCTTCTTTTAATTCTCCCCTTCTGACCCCAGAAACTCAAAAGCAGGCTTTTGGGACAATTAAGAGGAGAGAATGTGATTTAGCAGGAGCCTATGCTTCTAGAGTGCACCTTAACTGCTCCACAAATTTTGGAGATTTCAGAAAATTACTGAATCTCTCCAGCTTTCTATATTCTTCTATGTAAAAGGAGGCATTATTAGTCATACTGGGTATGAGAAATGTTGGGTGTTGAGTTTGGGGGTGATGCAGACTGATGTTCCTGCAAAATTGTTTGTAATCATTCCAAACACCCAATATGCTTTCATTCATGCACTCATTCAATAAATAATAATAGCTTTAAAACATAAGGACTGAAGCATTGACCAGCTCACAATTCACCAAGATTCCCAAACTGTTGTGGGTTGCCCTGATTATACAGTCAACTAAGTTGAACCACTTAATACAGGAAACAATCCATCCTCGTCTTTGAACATGGAATAAAAGAATCAGAGAGCACCATCTTGTTCATGGGGAAACTGTAGAGAAAATTCACTTTAGATTTTCTACTAATAAGCTTCATAGAAATACGGAAGAGGATGATTCTGCTGATTATTTTTTCTCCATCGTATTAATTGTAAAGAATATCAGCTAGTCTTTACAATTTAAAGAGACTATAATTTAGGTAGCAAAGAATTTTTAAAGAAAGCTCAGGATAATAGCATTACTCTTAAACCCTTTTGAATTTTTGATTTTTAGATATTTCTCCCTACAATTGGTGGTAAATTTACTATAATAGAAAAGAAAACTGTGAACAAAATAAACAGAAACTGCCAGAACATTTAAGATTGTATACTGGAAGTTGTTAAGGGTCAATTGTTACAGAATATTTGGCTTTTCAATATTTAAAAATTCATTTAATTGGGTAATTATGATTAAAATACTATGAAGTACAGACTAAGTAAAGAATAGCCTTATAATTTTACTGTCACCATCTATTTCTCACTACATAATTAAATGACAACAGCATCAGGAAAAAGCTGAAGTTTACAATAAAGCTTCCTAAAATATACCTTGGAATTACTAAAACTGCATTTTTAAAATTTTATTTTAAAGTTTTCACTGGATGATGCACTAGTGTGATGACTTTTTATGATTTTAAAATGATTTTTTGCAACATTAACTTTTATAATGTGAAGCATAATTGTAACTAGGAAAATAAAGTGTTATCTCTCCCACTAGATTACAGATCATAGTTCTTGTTTGTCTTTTCCTAACCACTACTATTCCCTCTCTTTCCTTTGCTTTTTAATGGTCAAACATGAATTTGGGGGAAATTTCTTAATATGATATACAATTTTTTTAAGTTTATCTGAATTTTCAAGATATGTTCTTCTACAACTCTCATAATGAATTTTGATTCTTAAAAGAAATTAAATCTAAAATGCTTTCCTTAAGTTTGATAAATTTGAGCTATTAACAATTATAACCATTTTTTCAAACCAACTTTAAATTTTCCTTTGAGTTATTTATTTAGATAAAAACAACTAATTGATAGAACTGTTGCCAACAATTTAGTGAAATAGTTCATTTGTTTGTATATTTAGAGTCAGCATTCCAAAAGATATCCTCCCTTTCCCCAGTACATCTAAGTTGCCTTGTTTTCAAGGATTTGTAAGTTAGACTTAAGATAGAATCATTCCTTCTACTAAGAGTATCACCATTTCAGAAGGATTTTCACTAGATTTTGAAGAATATGAGCTGTTGTTTGAATTTTGTTTCCCCAAAATCCACATGTAAGTCCTAATCTCAATGTGGCTATGTATGAAGACAAAGTTTTTAGGAGATTAATTAGTGTTAAATAAAGGGTAAGGTATTCTTCCAATGTATTTAGGGACTTTTGTGTAATTTTTAAAAATTTTTTGAAGGAACCCAGGGCCTCACACAGGCTAGGTAGAACTCTACCACTGAACTACATCCTCAGATCTTTTTAAAATTGTATTTTAAGACATGGTCTTGCTTAGTTATACAGGTTAGCCTTGAACTTGTGATCTTCCTGCCTCAGTCTCCTTAGTAGCTGGGATTACAGACAAACGTTATCACATCCACATGACAGTTAGCTTTATAAGGAGAAGGAAAGAGAGTGATCTCTCTCTTTTCACACACAAGCACCAAAAATAGCCATGTGAGGACCCAAGAAAAAGGTGATTTTTTGCAAGCCACCAGAGAGCCTTTACCAGAAACCAAACCTAGCAGACATTGATGTTGGACTTCCCAGCCTCCAAAACTATGGGAAAATAGTTTAAGTTTCCATTGTTTAAAACACTCAGTTCCTAATATGTATTTGGATGAAGAAATACATGTGGTCTACAAAACTAGAATGCTGCACTTTTTTGAGACAGAAAGCTGGGGATGTAACCTCAATTCTGCTACTTGAAAGGTTTGTGGACATAGCCAAATTATTTACCCACTTTGACATTAAGTCTCCTCCTCCATAAAATGGGCATGGAAATCTTAATGGTAATTTTGGGTCAGATGCGACTGTGGAGGCAAAAATGATTTTAGAATGTGAAGCACTGTGCAAAAGTGGAGTATCCTTTTTAACCTCAAAATTAATCTTGAAAAAGTTGGAATATGTTCACTTTTTTGAGATATGTATATATGATATATCTATATATTATAAACAGAAAATTTAATACATATAATTTATATTTTTCACAATTATTTTCAAGAGATGGTAGTCTAGACTGAAAAATAATTTAAAGTATACTCTTTGTTGATTTAAGTAATATCATAAAATAATTATAAACATTTAAAATATACCATTATGGAATATGAAACATTGTTCAAGTTTCTTTTTAGATAATCTAGTAGTTTGAAGCTTATAATGTGTGCTGTTATTATGAGTGTTTTCTAATTTTTAAGAATTCTTCAGTATAACATTGCCTAGTCAATTGTCATTTTTGAGCACAGGAATCAAAAATATATTGTCAGATACTCAAAGAACAAAAAGATATCATATCCAAGCTTAATTAGCCTTTGGTACATAAAGACAAGAGAATAAATATAAAAATAAGAAAATTTAAAAATTAGAATATTGGGGATATAAGGAATTTAGTGAACCTTAATCATTAACTAGATATATTGTCTAAATAATTGTTTCAGGGTAGAGATAACATCAAATAAAGCTAAAATGGTACTTTATGTCATGAAATTTCTGAAATATGGGGAAATATATAGCTATACTATTCTCTCTTTTTCTTAATTTAGAGAGAAAGAAGAAAGGGAGAAATGGTAAGAGACAGAGAAGATGGCTTATTGCTTAGTATATTTTTGCTATTCAATGGAAGAAACAGAACAACATTTATCAGGTATGACTATGTTACTCTGCCCAAGTATAGGAATGTATTTCCGAATTACTATGATGCAAAGGAATAGAGAAGAACAGGAAGAGACTAGAGTTTTCTAGGAAAATGGCTTAAAATTTTTAAAAAGAATTCTAAGTAATTTTTTCAATTCCAAGTTGTTTTTATAACCTTATGGTATGCTCTCTCCACTTTCCCACATTTCCTGTGAAGTCTAAAACGCAAGTCCTTACTCCTTCCCTAAGTGACAATGGTGTTGATATGTGTATATTAAACACAAAATTCTGGGATGCATCTGGGAGATAATAAATGAAGATATCAATACAGTAAATGAAAATACTATGACAGAAATAGGAGTTTGGAGCCAATACTGAATAGGAAAGTGTTAGACATGTGGCCCCTGCAGTTCGCAGAGAAGTTTGGGGACACATGGGTCCTATTACAAATGTACTGTATTTTGAGCTACATTGATTTGGATATCAAGAAACAGTACACGGCCTAATATTTGAGTTACTATCTCAGTTGGACATGGATAACCTTAAATGATCACATATCTGGGATGGAATAACCAAGGGATAAGTGAATACTATCTACTTGGAGTATTTGGGAGGTCAGCCGTCAATCTCTATGACTTGACTTTTCAGATCCCCTAACTCTGCATTTCTTCAGCTTAACTGCAAGCTGGGCACTTGGAAGAAAATGTTTGCATTGTAACCCTATCCAACACCAACTGCATAAGAATTTTATGTGTGGTTAAGTTTAAGAGCCACAGTTAATGGTAAGAAACCATAGAACAATCCAACCTTGATCATCTTAGCCTATGATCCTTGGTTTAACTAACCCATCAATCACAAATCAATGAAAACAAAAACATAGGGATCCTAACTATGTAGAATCAACTTATGAAAAATAAGAGAGGAGTAATATTTGATGTATGACATATGGTTCTTACTCTTCATGATTATAACAAAATTGAAAGAATTAAGTTTATACATGGCAAACAATGCTCAAAAATTTTCTATGACTTCAAATATAAAACAAGAATATGGAACAGGGTGATCAAAGATTGTTTTACAAGGAAAATACATCTAGCTATTAAGTCATTATTGTTAGTTACTTCAAGAGGAAACCAATAGATGGCTATTGTAGATGAATAAGATTGACCCAAGCTATTTTCAAATATCAAAAAATATTATTGTAGCAGTGTCCCAAACTTTAGAATGTTTGCTGTGAGTAGGTTGACATAATGAAAGAATTACAAATTATAAAGATGGGGTTTTCATGAATACAGTTTTAAGTTGTTAAATAAATATTAAGGAAAATTAGCCTACCAATATGCATAATGGTTATCATTCTTTTTAGTAATTAAACAAGAAAAAAGTGTACAGGAAAGATAGTAATTACTGTTGATCACATGCAATTAAAAAATTGATTTTTATTTTCTTACTTTAGTGTTCAGTATATTGGTACTCTGCCACACTATTCTGGAGCTGGACTACCTAAATTCCTATAGTGGACCTTCTGCTTTTTTTGTGACCTGAAGCAAGAGACTTAACTTCTATCTACTCTGTTTCTTCATATATAAAAAGGAGATAACAATACTATATTTCAAAATATGTTCAAGGGAACTGAATTGGATCATACACAAAGTGCACTTAAAAGAACACCTGTCATATAACACATTCTCAATAATAACTTATTATCCTATTATTTTCTTGGAAATCATGTGGTATTTGGTGATTATTATCATCCATAAGCATGACACAAATTGATACTTCCACGTATACACAAAGAAAAATAGAAGATTGCTTTGAGTATTTTTTTTCCTAATGAACTAGTGCCTTTAGTATCCATATTCCTCCACTGAAATGGTCTTACCAGTGATGACTTGGGCAAGTTGATCATTCCTTCTGTGCCTTAGTTTCTCACCTGTACAATGGGAGTAATCATACTTCATACCTCAAAAGATTGTTGGGAATGTTAAGCAATTTATGCAAAGCATTTAAAAATACCTGGCGTAAATTAAACATTATGTGTTAGTTATTATTCTTATGATTATCATTATTTTTATGATTGTGCTCCATTCATGGTCTTCTACATCAATATTCCCATTGTTCCTCAGCTCCCTGAGGAGTCCTTTAGTGGATCCCCTCTACCCATGTTAATTTCCCTGGTTGCTTGTGAGCTTAAGGCAGCAGAAAATGACTACCAGCTTGTTAATAGCGTTTTGACTGAAACTCATTTTTATAGAATGTCCTGGGAATTTACATTTTAAGCCTTTCATCACTAATCCTGCTGAAGGATATTCTCTAAGTGAGGTAATGAAGAGCCCAAACTCATCCTCGCTACTTCAGAGTGGTGTGGGCAGGAATAGAGTGGGGGTGGAAGGGAGACCCTTTCCTCGAATCTGGCTGGATCCAGTCTACAGTGAAGGTCAGTCCAAAGAAAATATCACTCTTTCCTTTAGAAGGAAAAATACTTTTAAATCTTTGGCACTTAAAATTTGGAGTGGGAATAATTGACAATGATAAAAATTGAAATTGACCAACTCCAGGTTTGTACATGAGGTTGACATTGCTTATAGTCCTTTCTCATACAAATAGTAGCTGTACCAGTGGTAATGCATGTTTTATGTGGCCGTGCACTGAGGTACTTTAGGACAAATGTGACTATGATAATAATTTTTAGAAAATGCACCATTAAAAATAGGTTTTCCAACAATGAAAAGAAAAGCAAATTAAAACTGCTAATTTGAGCATTTTAGTAGTAAGAATATTCTGATAATGCCAAACAGGAAAATCGTAGCATTCCATTCTGAAAATAATCCACTTAGGCAGATTTCTGCAGTAAATTTAAATCTGATCTGCATTATGAAATAAAAAACGATAGGGTTCTATTTTGTTTTACCTGCATTTGAGAATAGATCTCTTTTATCTAATGGAAAAGAACAAAAAGAACAGACATAGTATTTTTAAAACAGCACCCTAAGGATTCTTAAAAACCAGAAAATTGAAATAACTTTGTAAAAGTGGCATTATATCATTTTTGGAATTTTAAAAAAGCGTCTTTTATTAAAAATTATCCCCCAAACTGCATTTCTTATAAAATAAATTACTCTACTCATTTTTATTAGTTTAGCTTTAATGTCAGTACTCAGGTTTATAAGTGCAGTATTAGAAAAACAATGGATTAATAATAGATGTCATATGATGCTTTTATATCTCATATTATGTTTGATTCCTCATTGCTTTTCTCAGTTGCTTTAATTCCTAATCACTCTCCCCCAAACAGAGAACATCTGCCAATTTCATTATATGGGAACTTAATAATACTTAATTAAAATACAAAGCTCTAGTTGCTATCTACCACTTAATTGAATGTAATTTAAATAAAACAATAATGGAAAGTATCAAGTAGTTCGTATATATTTCTGTTGAAAAACAGATAATATCTTGACTATTTCTTCAGAGTAACCATAGGTTTTGTAATTTTGCCTCTAATAAGAAAAGAAAATTTACAAAATATTACTATTTTTATCTTTAGCATGAAAAATTCCATCTTATTATGGCTTTTCAATGCTAACTTTTTAGACAAAGCAATGCTTTACATTTTTATGTTTCTAAAAATGTAAACTAAATTTATGTTTGTAATAGTTCCAAATATTCATTTATGATGCCCATTAACATTAAATCTGCTTTTATTAATGGTTTTCTAAACCATCTTAGTGAGGAATAATTAATATACAAAGAGCAGTACATGCTGAATGAGTACATCTTGATGAGCTTGGAGATAAGTATACACCCATGAAACTATCACCACAATCTATTGCATAACCACATATGTCACCTCTAAAAGTTTCCTCTCGCTCTCTTTATTATTATTAAGGTTCTTTGTGCGTTTGTGTGATAAGAGCACTTATCCAAAAATTGACCCTCCTAGACAATGTTTAAGTATATAATACAGAAATTTTAAACTATGAGTACTATGCTCTACAGTACATCTCTGGGATTTATTTGTCTTGTGTAAGTGAAACTCTGTAAGCTATAATGTTCTCCATTTACTCTGCCCACAACCCCTGGAAACCACCATTCTATTCTCTGCTTCTTGGATATTTACTATTTTAGACTCCTCACATAGTGGTATCATATAGTATTTATCCTTCTGTGTCTGACATACTTCACTTAGCATAATGTTCTTGAGGTCCATCCAGGTTGTTGAAAATGGCAGGATTTCCTTCTTTTTCTCGAGGCTGAAAAAATATTCTTTTCAATGTTTATATATTTTCTTTATCCATTCATCTATCAAATGGATATTTAGGTTGATTTTACATCTTGGCTATTGGGAATAATTTTGTGATGAAATGGGCTTAAGGTATCTCTTCGAGATCCTGATTTCAATTTCTTGGATATATTCCCAGAAGTAGGATTGATGGATCATATGGCAGTTCTATTTTTAATTTTTCGAGTAACTTTTATACTCTGCATAAATTTGCATTCTCCATAACAAAGTATAACAGCTCCCTTTTCTCCACATCCCCATCATCACTTGCTATTTGTTGCTATCCATTGTTGTTACTATTTTGAATAGTCAAGAGGTCTGAAGAGGTATTTTTTGATTATACTAAAAACTTGCAAATTTTAATGAAAAGTGTAAATATCTGATTAATCCATAAATGGATATAACAAACCTTTCACAGAGTAATATTATGCACTTTGAGTAGTATAATATAAAGTGATTGCAATTTTTAAAAAATATTACATTCATATTTGGAACATTAATTCCCAGTGCAGCAACGTTGGGAGGTGGGACCTACAGGGAGGTGTAGATGATTTACATCATGATGGCTCCACCCTTGTGGGTTGACTAATGACTTTTTAAAGCAGTGAATTGGCTCTTGTGAGGGAAGGTCCTTATAAAGCAAGGCTTCTTCTGCTTTCTCCTGTCCTTCTTCCATATGATTCAGCAAGAAGGCTGTTATCAGAGGATTAAGCTGACCCAGCACCATGATCTTGGGCTTCTCAGCATCCAGAATCATTTCTATTCTTTGTTTTTATTCCAAGATTATAGTAGTTTTTCATTGCAGCAAATGGATGAAGGCACTAAATATCAGTATTTCTAAAGTGACTATACCAGCTTACTCTCTGACTAGCATGCCATAAGCTTTGAATTTTCCTAAGACCCTTATTAACAGTTAGGAATGTCAGGTTTCTATATTTTCCCCCAATTGAATGGGAGAGATGATTTCTCTTTGTTGTTTTACCTTTTGTTTTCATGATGACTAAAATAGTTGTTCATCTTATATTGGCCTTTTGACATTATTCTTGAATTGTGTGGGATTCTGGTTTTCCTTATTGACTTAAAAAATTTTGGTTGCATTTTTATATAAGATTATTTCATGTTGCTCTTACACCCAGTTCTTTTGCTCAGTTATGGGTGTTAAGAATTATGTATACATTCACTTGGATTTTATAAGCAATGATATGGTGTGCAAATTATGACAGATCGTGTCTTTCATTTCCAGTATTTTCTCTTCTACCTAATATGTTGCATTGGCTGATATCATCTGTGTAATATTGTCTCTTACTAATTTTAAAGGAATTCTTCTATTTTTTTCCCACCATTAAGTGTAATATTTGCTAAAATTCTGGCTTGTATGTGTGTATTTTGCAGACTTTGCACTTACAGGGAGTAGAAGATAATTGATAAAAGGCCTCAACTATTGCACCCTGAAATTCACTGCTGTGTTTGCTATAAGGTCGCTCTGAGGTTGAGTTGTTTCTAACTAATGACCAGATGACATAGTAGGGTAAGTTGTGCTCTTTCTTGGACACATGGAACTCCATAAGTTATTGATTGTGGCTTAAGCACTCTCTGATATTCTTGCTGAATTTTCTTAAACTGTCCAATAGCCTAGGATGCTTCTACATAACCTCTCCTCCTTTTCTCCTTTACTCAGGGTCTGACTTACCTCCTAGTTCTCCTAACTACTGGCCTCCCTTTCTATACAGGCGTTGAATAAAGTACTTGTACTTTCAATCCTGCGTTGGCATCTGTTTTCTTCTCTGAGGAGCTCAATTAACATAACCTTTATCTGATGAAGAAAATTTCCTTTCATTCCTACTATTGTAGGAGTTTCTAACTCTCATTTTCTTCTGGTAGGTGAATTCAATGTTTTGGCTCATGTCATTATTACTTCTTTTGGGGGGAGTAATATGTCAAGTGAAGAACTATTTGATTCTCCCTACACCTTCTTTGCCTTCTCTCAGGTGCTCATTACTCTTCCCTCTTCTTATAATCACTTATTTAAAGTTGGAGCATCTAATCAGTGCTGTTTGATTATTCATAGTTTTCTCTTCATCTGTTTTTCATCCAAGAAGAATGGTGAGACAACTTTCCTGGTTTTAGTGGCCTTGTAGTTCTTAAGGTCAATGGCAAATGTTTCTCTTGGACCTCTACCCCTGTCTTTCAGTCTGTTTCTGAGTTGTTTGAAATAAACAAAAATTTCAAAATAATATAACTCTGTCTTTCCTCCATGGCTTCTGGGTAGCAAAGTGGCAGCTGTGTGTGGATATTTAACATCTATTTTCTTTCTATTTCAGGAGTACTAATTGCACTGTATGGTATGCCCTATCGTATGAATGCTGCTGTAGTTTTTATTTGTTTACCTAATTTCTTTTATTACTCTTCTTAAGTTGTAAAGAAAGAAATTTTGTCATCTTTCTTCTACAGTGCTGTTTTTTTCCAAAGTTCCTTGAGCATCATTTTAATGAACAATATAAATGAAATCACATTGACTCTCCATGGAGACTAAACTTTGAAGTAAATTGTTTTCCCAATTGGAAACTAACTTGTTAGAAATATCATCCAAATCAGCACCTTCAAGTACAAAATTTGCAGATGACACTGATTGCTTGCAGAAGTGGAACTTTAATTTTCATAGTTTCCAAATATTAACAAATTTACTGCAATGCAAATGTGTTTTCAAAACATTGTACTGTAATGTGTTTAAGAAAGGATAGAAAATTTTCCAGAGCTTTATGCAAGTCCATACTTCAATAACTCCTTAGCAGGAATGAGTGAAATTCAGGGCAGAGGGAATAAAGGCCTCAAGTGGATGTCTAATGTCCTGAATTTTTAGGACAGTATGTCAAAAGCTAATAAGAATACTGGTTTATATCATCAGATAGCTTGTGTCTCTCACATTGAGCAGAACACAGAGGGTGAATTATCAGTAGTAGCAGTAGTAGTAGTAATAATAATAATAATAATAATAATAATAATAATAAATAAGGAACTTTGAACTGACATGATAAGCTCCCCATACCAAACCCAAAGAAGTAGTGTGTAAAATGTAATAATTTAGTATTTACTTTAAAAATCTTAAATACATAGAAGAGAAATTCTTGAGTGCTAAAAATAAGAAGCACTTCAAAGTCAAATTAATGAAGAGGAATTTAACTGAATGTTCTATGAAAATATTGGAACTAGATATATGCTTTGTTCTAGGAGACAGTTTTAGTGCCTATGTTATACAATAATTCATGACATTATTTCTCTTGAAATAATTCAATTCTACATTTAATATGATTGAATTTTTTGATCCCACTTATTATAATAAGTTTTATTACACATAGAATGTCTGGATATGAAAAAACCATCACTGAAATTAGAAATTTCACAAGAGGTTTAAAAGAGAGAGTAAGTTAATAAGAAAATGAGTTTAAATTATTGAGCAAATCAAACATATTGATGAACAAAATATAAAGAAATAGAAAATAAAAGGATTAAAACACCCTCAAAAAATCGATGAGGAGCAAGTCCAATGCATGTCAAACAGAAGTTCCAGAAAGAATGACAATGGAGACTAGAAGAGACAATAGCTAACAAAATAATGGTCAGGAGTTTCTCAGAATTGAATAAAACAGGAGATAGCTGACTGAATGCATACTGAGTTTCTTGCAGGAAAAGTAAAACAGTGTCCAATAACATATTAAAGCATGTATAAACATAGTAAATACTTATTTGCATTTTTTCCCAAATATGCCATTCCTAAACCCTGCACTCTTCCATATGCAGGGTTTTGTGCCATTGTACTCTTAGGTTACAAAGAGACAGTCACACTCAGCAGAGGGGAAGTATACCTTGGGTAGAAGATAAACAAGCAAACAGCTAAAAATGAGAAATGTAAATGGCGTAAGAAAAATACATAAAGGATACTGTAACTATGAACCTGAAGAAGAGGACTCATATCCATCTCAAAAAGTCAAGAAGTCCTTAACATGTGCTTGAGCTCAGAACACGAGGGATCACTGCTTCAGCAAAGGGAAATAATACCAGGTAATACATACCTATGCATAGCCAGGTCAGAGCCTGTGTCATCTTCTGGGACCCAAAGATAGCCTGATAAAGCAGAAAGCAGTGCAACGCAGGAAACAAGGAGAAGCAGGGCACCCTCCATGTTTCCACTGAAAGGTGATGGCTCTTAGGCCAAGAGAACAGTCCTGCTGAAAGGATGTCTGTGGACTAAGACCAGTCTGTAAATTATATTACAGATCCTCAATAGGATAAATAGAAAAAGTGAGAACAAGCATTTAGAAACTTTTATAGCAGTTTGGAATTGCAAGGTAGGAAACCCAAGTATATGGCTTTGCACTTCATGAAGGCATCACTCCAAGAGACATAAGAAATTAAACCAGATAAAAACTAACAACAACAACAACAAACTTGCCCTTCTCCATAAATAATTGGAGAGTGCTTCTGAAGGATTCTAAGTCAGGGAGGAACTGTTAAAATAAAGCAACCTTTATAATTGTACATATGGGGAAAATGGGCTCAGAGTAATAAGAATTTGCTTAAGTCAAAAAATCAAATTAAGTGCAGAATTGTTCCCTTTGACTCAATGATATCAATAGTTATGCTTTATTGTAAATTTAGTCATCCTATATTCTTCAAGGGAATTTCAAAAGCAAATTTATGTTCCACATAAAACAATTTTTACCATAACTGCTAGACATACTGGAAAAATAAATAATCATACAGACTTTTAAAGAATATATATAGAAAATATTCTAGCACCTCCCTCACCTTCCTCAAATCCATACAAGTAAGGGAAAATACATACTTCTAAACTCCAAAATGATACTGGAAAACAGGAGACTGATAGATCAGATTGTGACAAATATTGAAAAATTAAAAGCCAGCAGAATCAAAGAAGGAAACTTTAGTTCAAAACCTATGAAGGATGATATTATGTAAAAAATTAGAGAAGTAGCAAGCAGAGATGCCCAGAGATGGTAGATACTCATCTCTGGAAGAGAAGACATGGAGTAAAGTAAAAAGATGAGTTGAATTGTCATAGCCAGAGTAGTCAGAAACTTCTTGTACATCTTGAGACAAGTAGTGGCAATAGAGTGGCTTGTTTTCCTGAAGGTTGGGGCAGTTCTAAGAGAGACTGTGAGTCAGAGAATGCAATGATTCACCCAGATAGATGGTAACATTTGGAGACATGGAGAACATCTGCAAGCTACATGGCTAGCCTCAGCTGGCAGACATGTCCCAGGGCTACTCCTGTTCGAACAATTCCAAAGTAAAAACCACTGTGCTCCACCTCTAACCTAGGCAGGCTATGCAGAAAGTAGAAAAACATTTTGACTTCAAAAATATATATAGTAAAAAAGTGACTAAAATCAAAGAAAGCCAACATCATAAATGATCAACCCAAAAAGTAATACATCAAAATAAGTAGAGTTAATAAGTATAAATTATAGAAGACTTTAAAAGGAATTAAATTAATATTCTGAGATAAATTAATGAATTAACAGAGGTCACTGAAATGAACAATTTCACTATTGGTATAAAGGAAAATTTCAGTTGTTGGAATGAACAACAGAGTGGATTTAGGTGAGAGAATATGAGTATATTGGTTGAATAAGGCAAGAAGTCTTCCCAGGATGAATCACAGAAATAAAAGATACACACACACACACACACATACATACTGTTCAAGAGAAGTCCCACTGAGGATGGATTAAGGATTCTTAAAATTATTTCAATAGGGATCTAAGAGAAAAATAATCAGTATAATGGAGAGAAAGCCAGTAGAATTTTTGAAAATGTAAGACAAAATTCATAATGAAGAAATCCATTAAAGTCTCAGTAGAGGAAAAAAAAACAAAATCCAAACAAATGTAGTGAATTTTGAATAACAGAAAAAAGAAAATCAAAAAGAAAAACTTAAAATTTCTTCAAAATGAAAGAAGAAAAACATGTATATTTTATCCACAAGCATAGGAGTATCAAACTGCCAGTAGACTTCGTAGCAAAACTGAACTCGAGATGGATGAACAGGATGATTTTGGTGTAATTTCACTAGTGTTGTAAACCCAGCCAATAACTAACTATTCAATTGAGACTGAAATCCAAACATTTCCAGCAATACAGAAATTCAGAAATCTTACCACTACAGATTTCTCAAAGCATGCTCCATCAAAAGAAATATAGTTACAGAGATTAGAATAGGGATTTAAATAACATTAATGAGCAAAGTAATAAATGAAACAGATTTATATAAGTAATAATTAAAAAGAAAAGAGATATTATTTGAATGAGAATGTATAAAGTTAATTCTATGTGCATAGGAAAATTTAGTATTTTTTAAGAATGGTCTGTCATCCAGTGGATAAGGGGCTTAAATGATATTGAAAAAATTGTTCACCCTCATGGAAATATGTAAACTTTTAAATTCTTAATGAAACACATGTAAAATGCACAAAGATCTTTTAAGGAAAACATTATAAATTCCTAGGTAATAATATTGAATACTATGTTTTGAATATGATACAGATAGAGATTTATGTTTTCCTTGGGCAAGAAAACATAAAGAAAAATATTCACACATATGATACCTTTAAAAAATCATATAATTAATGAACTACACAAATATTTGAAGTAAATGGAACAAAGCAATAGAGATTCAACTTATATAAAGAACTGCTATTAATGACCAAAAAAAACAAAAAGACTTGGTAAAGAAAATGTATGTGACTAAGTTACTACTGGAATAAAGAACATATCTGATTGATAAATAGTAAAAATTACTTAACCACAGTTGTAATCAGGAAAATGTAATTTAAACACCAATAGACATTTTTTAATATCATGTTAGTGAAAAACAAGGACTTTAGTAATATCAAGTGTTAACAAAAGGTAAAGGAAATAAGAAATTTGAAAGAATTCAGTGGATGTATAAATTGGAATTGTCATTTTAGATGTAGATATAGATATTTGATTCCAATCATTAGCATATTATCCAGTGGAATGCATAATTGTATATGCAAGAAAACAAGCGAAAATTTGTAGAAACATTGATGATATGGCAAATACTGTTTCTTTGATTGATTCACAATATTCAGTAGTTCAAAGGAAGGTAAAGAAGAGCTTAGACTACAAATAATAATAAAAATCATCTTTAGTTTCAGATGCTAGCTTTCATCTTTATCTTCTGGAAGAATTAGAAGAACCTCAAAAGGTTAAATAGCTATACTGTGGAATTCAGAAAGCAGCAATATGTTTTATTACTAGCTATATTTTCATGGACAAGTTAATTTAGCATTTCAATCATTTAATTTCTTCAACTGAAGTATTTTATCTGAGCTCTAATTATAAATGATTGGAAACTCAAAGTACTTTCTAATTAGATTACTAGATTATTCCTTTCCATTGTTTCTTATGTTAAAAACTGATACATATCAACTACAAAATACTACCAAATATGATAAGGAAAAAAATAAGACAAATATCAGTTACAGTATTGTAGGTAACTGAAATAGCTATAAAACATAAGACAAAATAGTGAGATAGAAAAAAGATACTTTGTTAGACAAAATATTTCTGTTTGATTACAATGATGCAAAACGGCCAAAATTTGGTGAATTTAAAAAAAGATAACTTTCATAAGTTTTGTCAAAGTGATGTTTCTAAATAGGCAGTAAAATCTTTAGCAAGCCATAGTTTGTTTACTTTTCATTTTCTCAACTCTTGACTATGTACATACCATGAGCAAAAGGCTATGCTAAGCATACTAGATACATTTAGGGCAGGGGAGGAAAATAGGAAACAGAGTCATAATTTTATTCAACGATGAATTTATCCAACAAAATATCTTTGAAGGTCTATTATGTACAATCTACCTAAAATGAGTAAAAGTGTGAATAATACAGATAATTTTTACACACTATGATTACATTGAGAAATGTGAAAATTATTATTTCAACAATTAAAACGTTTGAAATTATGATTCTCTTATGACTAGCATTGGATCATAGAATTACTTCATATATAGTCGAGTTTTATTATAATGATACTTTTGTTTTTGCTCTTTTTTTTTGCTTCAATATTTTCTTCTTGAAGGCAAGGAAGTTAACTTCCTTCCCAGAACCTGCTGAAATAGATGGCACATATTAGGAATTCAATAGAAAACCTAAACAAGTTAAACAAGTATTCAAGTTCTATGCACCTCAATTGCCTTAACTATAGAAATGTGTGTGATAGTGATAATAATAATAGTAATACCAATGTTTATATGGTTTCAAAGAATAATGTGTACCTTATTGAGTAATCTTCATATTGGTTGATGTCAAGCATAAGAAAAATCAATTTGTCAATCAAGTTTTGAAATATTTTATAAGTACTACTATAAATGAAAATTCTTTAATGAGTCCTATGAAAGAGAAAACATACTTTGAATGTATCTTCTCAACTTTCCCTTATATATGTTTTAGAGAGGGAAAAATTTTAGTATTTTGCCCTCTCCTCATCTTTATTTTTAATTCTAAAATGTATCTTGATTCCTGATAGTCAAATTTCAAAGTTCATATTTCATTCCTCCCATGAATAGAAATGTTGGTCTAATTTGTCCTAAACAATTTTCTGTATAATAAATAGATTATTATTTTTCATGTGCCAGATGTAGTTTTTCTTTAATTAAAAAATTACCTACTATACAGTATTGAAATGCTTTAACTCTTTTTAGAAACAAACTGCACTCAGCAGGAAAAAAAAATTACACTCAGAATTCACACACACTAAGAAAATCATACCACAAGTGGAGGAAGACCTTTAAAAGACCTTTATCTCCTTTACAGAATAAATTTGATATGCCTTATAGACCATTATGCCAACTCTCCATCACTGTGCATGAAGATAGAACCATTTCTTGAATGCACTAACACTATAATTTCCATTCAGGCAATGAAACTGTAATACAAAAACATTTCATTATACCACATTTGTATATGATTGCATATTAGATTTTAAAAAGTTAACATTTATTTTTCTTCTACTAATAATCATCTTTTCTTCTACTAACAATCATCTTTTCAAGATATAATAAATCCAAGAAGCTGAAAAAACATGTTTAAACTGTAAGATCCATTTCATAGGGCAATATGTCCTGCTGGTGGTGCTGCTGGAATTGTTCAGGAGCTAAGCTAAGTATTTAATGTTCCTATGCCAGTACATAGATTTTTAATACATTTTCTGTGGTAATCAAATTATTTATTTATTGTTAACTTAATACTTGAATCCATATTTTATTTATTTAAAATGTCATCTGATTCCATTTTATCCAATTCACTACTCAATTGTGTCTTTAAAACAAGATAAATATTTTCAAGATATTAATAAGTAAGAAAGTCATATAAGATTATTCCAAGTAAAATTCCAATCCTCTTCCTATTAAGAACAGCAATTGAAAAGAGCTATGGGATACTTGAATTTGGTTAAATCAGCTCTCTGATTAAATAATATGGTTCTTTCTACGATGGAGTCTACAAAACTAATTTGTTAAATCATTGTATTTTAGAGCTAAAATGAAATAGGAAACCATCTTACTTAATGCATCCATTTTTACAGGTAAGTAACACACCTACAGTATTTTGTGTAGTTACAAGCAGACTTACATTTCAGAACTCCAATGACTTTTCCCTAATTGCAATTGTCTTAACAGGTTTTTTTTACCTGATAAGTGGTCTTATCTTTAATTACAGAACAACATCTCACTTACTAGAAAATGTTTATGTGCCAAATATCCCAGAGAATCAGGCATTCAAAAAGCTGTTAAATTGTGAAAAATTACATTAGCCCACAGTCAGAGGAACATGTTATATTACATTGTGTGTACATTAATATCAATGAGAATTCAATACTGAGATCAGATGTACAATATGCTGTCAAATGTTTAATAATTCTTCAGTGTCTAATTAAGTCTAAGAAAGCTGCACTTATGAGTGAGTCATTGTAATATCATATTAAGTACAATATAATGAACTGGTATAAATAGGATAATACTGAAGAGCCAATGACTTAAGCTGATTGCCTGAAAGCAGGTTTCATGCTACCACAACTTTTTAATATCAACTTAGGTTTCAGTACAAGGCAGAAATAAAAGAGAAATGCTACACTTTGTGCCTCATGAAGTGGAGTTGGATATTCATGGGCCTTAATTGATCAATACCTTTATCAGATCTGTGTAAATGTTGTGGGCAAGTACAATTAAAGAACAAATCCCTGGATCAGCTGGCTAAGCTAAATTTCAGCTCCAGAAGCAGATGATTTCACTGGAGGGCACTTGTTAGAGAACATAGGGAATGATGAGACGATATGTTTTAAAAACAAATATGGGTTCATAGTGGGGATTTTAGAGTCAGAGAACCTGGGTTCAGAACATTTTCCAGCGTTATCTGGAACAAACATGATATTGTTTATACAAGTCAGTCAACTTTCCAAGCACAAATTTTCAAACTGTGAAAAAGAACATTTACTTCATAAGGCTATTATGAAATCTAAAATAAAGTCCATCTTTTCACAAAATAAAACTTTCAAAACGTTCTCTTTCTGAGGAAGGTGATCATTCTACTGTATGCCACCCAGCAGGATAAGTTCTGTAAATCATTGTCAAAGAATGCTTCCTAGAAAAGAAATAGTCCTGTTTGAGTTAATCAGCCCCTACTCACATTAGTAGACACTTGTCTAGATTATTGTACATTGTAAGCATGAGATAAGTGTTAAGCATTTGTATTCACAGAAGAACAGTCTCCAGGATATGTTTAGACAAGATTTCTCTTTTAAAACACTCAAAAGTCTATACGTTTACATTAGAGGAAAGTTCCATGGAAATTACATTTGTGGAAAACTTTAATTTGTGCAGATTGATGGAATATCAATTCTGAGTAGAAACAGGAAAAAAAACAAGAATAATTGGAGTAAAAATGCAAATACTACTTGAGGTTAAAAAATGTCATTTTCTGGACAGTAATAAAAACAAACAACATAAACTGAGAGCCTACAGAATTTGACACAATCTTTGCCAGCTACTCTTCTGACAGAGGATTAGTATCTAGAATATATAAAGAACTGAAAAATACTGAACATTAAAAGAATAAGTAGTTTAATCAATAAATAGACAAATGAGCTGAACAGACATTTCTCCAAAAAAGTACAAATGGCCAACACTTACATAAAAAGATGTTCAACACTTTTAATAATCAGGTAAATGCAAATCAAAACTCCACTATGATTCCATCTCACTACAGTCAGACTGGCATCCCATTATCAAGAATACAAGTAACAATGAGCCAGGTGCAATGAATGCTGGTAAAAATCTAGGGGAAAGGAACTCTTACACACTGTTGGTGAGAATGTAAATTAGTATAGTTACTATAGAAATCAGTATGGAGTTTTTGCAAAAAATCAAAAATAAAACTACCAGGAGATCCAGCAATATCACTTCTTGGTATTCATCCAAAAGAATTAAAAGCATCATATTTTAAAGGTACATGCTCACTCACGATTATCACAGCAAAATTCACAATAGCCAAGTTATGAAACCAACCTAGGTATCTATCAATAGATGAATGGATAAAAAGAAAATGCAGTATATATACACAATGAAGTTTTATTCAGCCATAAAGAAAAATGAAATTATGTCCTTCATAGGAAAATGGATGGAAGTAGAGAACATCATGTTAAGCGAAATAAGTCACAGTCAGAAAGACAAGTACTGTATATTTTCTCTCATATATGGAAGCTAGTGGAAAAATAAGCCAAGAGGGAAAAAGGACATCATAAAGTAGAATGAAAATCAAAGGGATATAAGAAAGGGATCACAGGAAGGTAGAAAGGAAAATAAGGGAGATACTGGGGAGTGAAAATTGAACAAATACACTACAACGAAAACTCATCATTGTGTATAATTAACATGAACCAAAAAAGATCTTCTTACTGTCTATTAATTAAGTCACAACTATTTGAAGACAGAGTGGATATGTATACTTTGTAAGTAATTTATCAATGGTGATCCTGAATAACCACCATATCATTATAGAGCATAGAGAAAAACAACAAAGATCAACAATGTGAACAAAGAAGGTAGTTCAGACCAGGAGTAGAGCAGGAACATTGGCCACTTCTGCATCAGATGTCACCACTTTTCAGTGTTAAGGAGCTTGGAACACCAGAAGCACTAGAATCATATGCAATTATTCTTTTTTTATGTAGCATTTATGTAGACATAGTTATTAATAATAATTTGTAATTTATCTTATAGTGTGAACTAAATTCTTCACAGCTCACTATTGATAAAACACAAACTAACAGAACCTCATCAGATAGAGAAGAGGAATCTTTCTTAACTACCTTTTTGTAACTACTGGTATTCCAGCCGGGTAGGTCTTGGGAGTTATTGTCATGGAATATTTCTTGTAGAAGAATTTGTCTCATACACAGTCTTCTGAACTTCTATCTGAATTTGTTATAAAAAATGTTGTACATACAAAAATATCCAAACTGCAAAGCTATATCTGAAAAACCATACATTATAGGGTATTTCTTAATGTATCTCCTATGCTGCAAAAGGTATTTGGACTCATAGTTCCCAAGTGCAAATATATCTCCCTGATGATGATGAAGGAAGAAAGCTAATGGGAGAGCACTAAGATTTTTTAAAAATTTCAACTTATAAACTTTCATTTATACTTTCCAGCATGCAAGAATTTTTGTTTAATGTAGAGTATAAATAGATGATATAGATATACCGTTATTCTTATTTCCCAGATGTCAGATCCTACCAAACTGAGACTCAGGACAGCATGGATCTTTCTTCTGTTTTGTTATATCTTAATGACTGTGTTGATTGAGACATTGATAAGTCAATGAAAACACATTAAAGCTCAAATCATATTTCTATGATCATCCCTTATGTTTACAGAGGAATGATTTTAATTTTCTCAAGTTAAATGTAAGTATTTTCTTATTGTAATGTCTGTTCTGCTGATTGTCAAGTTCATATGTATAAGCTAACTGACTCCACAGGAAAAATAATGAAATTTGATTTCTCTTCCATGGGCATCTCTTTCAGAAGTGTTGCTCAAAGATATTCTCAGAGAAGAATCATTCTTTGGTCAAGGATATTTCAGTAGCTGAGATAGTTTGGAACAGAGAAATCTTCTAAGCAAGCTTCTAAATTTCCTAAAAGCTTTCCTTCATGTGGTACGTACCCAAACTGAAACAATGAGAGTTCACTAAGAAGGCTGTTTACTGACATTTATGCAGCAGAGGCTCCTGTGTTTCAACTGAAGTGCTAAAGTAGAATCTTTTCCTTTCAAGGACAACACCACATCAGGTGATATCCAGAGCTTTTTAAGTAAGTCAGAATTGGTGGGGGTGTCAGGGAACAATAAAGTAGATACCTTTGAATTCTGAAATGAATTTGTATAGAGTAAATTATGTATGTATATATGTATATACATATATGTTCTGTATTATATCTAATATTTATAATATATATTTAATTCTTGTATATATATAGTGTATACACACACATAAACATGCACACAAACAAGGGAAATGTTTTTTAGTATTTTTGTTTCTGATACTGTGTGAAATATTTTCTTTCAATTCAGTTCTTATTACTGTGATCAGGTTATTACTGCATATATGTGCATTTTTTTCTTTATGTACAGTCCTTAAAGCTTGTAAAAGTGTACTATTTGCCTATTGCCATTGTTCACAGTTTCCTTCCAGCACCCACCTCTTGTTGAGCAATCTCTGTGGAGATTCACTCTCTCCTGTGTGTTGTTGGAGTACTCATTTAGTGCTTTGGGAGTGGTCGTTTCTTTCTTTAGTCTTAGTGCCCTGTTTCATGTCTGTGTTCCATCTCTCTTCCACAGAGTTCTATCTACCGCACCAAGACATGAGGGGGCGGGGTGGTATTTTGTACTCTTTTGGGCTGAAAAGTAACTTTCTTTTTGAGGCTTCTGTTGAAAGCTGATTCCTCCTCCATGTGGCACCCTGAGACTCTCCTGTAATGCTGTCATCCGCTCTTCCTGGTTGTGGGAGCTCAGAGGAAGCCTTTTGACCTTTTCAGGCCTACTATGGAGTGGAATAGGTGCTCACGCACACCTCCCCATCTCATCCCCACAAGAGGTACACACTGCAAGAAACCTGTTGAACTAGATTAAATCCTTTGCCTCGGGTCCACAATCTAGGAAATTTCAGAACCAGGTGTCAAAGGCCTTTTGACTTTAAATCCCTTGGTCTTTCCATTATATTGTATTGCTCTCTATTGAGTTTGTGATTCATCATGATATAAGTATTGGAGTAGGAAAAAAATGGAGCATAATAATTGTTTATATGTTTTTGTTTGGCAAGACATGCCCTATTTGTTTTGGTGCTGATTAAAAGCCAACATTTTACAGATTATATACATTAAGCAAGTTAGCTCTTTTTGATCAACTCCTTAACATAGAAGAATGGAATTCCAACTTACAAACTTTTGCTTATATCTTTTCAGCATGCAAGAATTTTTAGCTTAATGTAGAGAGTAAATAGATGTATTGTTATTCTTATATGATTTGCATGATTTCAGTATTCCTATCTTGAACAAACAGAATTAGTTGGATACATAGCAAGGTGATAGTGGGGTTGAGAGTTAATGTTTTAAACTCTTTAACGATAGATTTAAAAAATTAGCCTCAAGATATAAATAGCATTACAAATGTATAATTTATAGTTTGGTGCACTTTCTAAATTTATTTTATTGAATTGAGATACTCTCCTTACCTCCACCTGTAAATAAATTATGATAATGTCCTCTAAAAAATATTATTCATCAGGAGAATAGCTATTCTTTAAACCAGTGCTACTGAAAAGGCAAGTAAATGCTTTTTGACTTCAAATGTGTTTTTGCATTTTGTTGCTATTAATATTTGTATTGAAACAATATACACGATCAAGTAGGAGACTGCAGAAAGATTACCTGTTTTGATGATTGACTATAATCAGCCCACAGATGCCAGGATTCCTATAAATCACTTCCTGTATAAAGCCATGTTTTCTTCCCTCTTACTCTTCTGTTTCCCCTCTCCTTCCATCTCATTTTTCTCTTCCCCTTTTCCCTTTTTGCACCCCCTTCTCTCTCTCCCCTCTCTCCAGACCTCCTATCCTTTCTTCCTTCCTTCTTTTCTTACTAAAAAGATTATTCACTAAGATCTACCAATAATAAAACCATCTTGCTTCATGAAAACTCCAGCCCTAAATACACCACACACACTGGTGAGAACCTGTTTACGAAGAGCAGCAGGAAAGCTGACGCATGATCTCAGCAGACCAGACAAGTGCTCTACAATTGCAGAATCTGTGGAAGAAATTTTTCCTATTCAAGTTGTGACTGCAGCTGCTGTTGGATAGGGGTACCTCTCTTCGCCACTCCACAGACAGCCACAAACTCCTTGCAAAGTGCCCATCTACAAGTCAATAGAATGTACTACGGGAAACAGGCTTTCAGAGACGAGTCTCATTTGAGAATAATGTGATAGAAACTTTTTCTTCTATTCCTTGTGATATTTCCAGTTAGAAACACCATGAGGAAATATATGGATACAATTTCAAATGATGATAAATATCATATTTTTGAAATATAATATTAACATCCCTGACAAAACCATTTCACATCATCAGGAAGTCCTGTGTTACATTCTCTATTCACATTATGCTCTGAATTTCAAGTTTGAATGAGGATTAGGGAGAGCAATGACGTTGGTTTTCCCTTCTGTTTCTCTCCACACTTTCTGTTTTGGCATTCTTTATATTCTATTTCATGAAAGAAGATAATCTTTCTCAAATTCCAGTGGCTCTATTCTTTCTGCTACATGTAGATGCCTGTGCATGCCAATATTGCTTATGAAAATCTATATAAAAGCTCAACTGATAGTTTAAATTTTATTCTTCTGTTCATGAAAATGATTTCCTCTTTCTCCAATGGGATATTTCAATAGATTCTGTGAAATATTCCTCCTTTCTTCATAGCCTGATTATATCACACTGGAATATGCTTACCTTTATTCTTTGCCTCTTATGTTCAAGTATTTTATGCTGGCACAAATTGAAAAATATGATAAAACTACAGAGAGTGCCTAGGTTCAAATTTGACCCTGCTGTCCCTGACTTGGACCATCCTGACAATGAGATAGTGCTTATGTCTTTCTGTTGGCCACCAGTTACTTATGATTTTCTTGACAATTTGCTGCCAAGAAGTTGTTTACTACTGGAGAGTAAGATATATTGATTGGAAATGTGCCAGTTGTTTCGTTATATGCAATTGGTCACACTGAGATTAGGGACAGAAGCATAGGGGCAGAAGCATAAATTAGCCATTATGCATATCACAGACTATAAAAAATTATAGAAAGATAAACTTTAATTTTTCTTACATTTAACTTTTCTTACACCTTCATCCAAGATCCCAGAGCATTATTCAAACATTATCTCCTTCATTTTTTAATATTTTCTCATAGCCAAGGACAGGCATTTCCAACTTTATTTTACAAGTGAAGGGTTCTTGGCAAAGGGCAGGTTTGGCAAACAGAAAGATGACACCAGGCTCTGTTAGAAATGTAGTTGGGTATGTCTCTATGTAAGAAAGCATTCTTTTCATCAGAAATACATGTTGGTTTTAATGACTGATATGAATGGGCTATGATTCCACATTAAATAAACACACATCTTTGTCAATTATATGCAAGCTTCTGTATTAAGTCATGTTAGGAAAATTTTATTTCTCAACATAGGTTAACATTTTGATATCTTACATTTTTCAGCCAAGCATTTTCAGTTTGTGACTTTATTTGGGGAGTAGCTTGTATTTTTCTTCCTTTAGGGGTCCTTGGAAATGTTCCGATTAAATGTATTAAATGAAAATTTTATTTCATAGAAAATGTTATGCTTCTCTTTTTGTATACTTATATAACTTTTTATATATCTCATTTGTATACAGTTTTCTCTAAAATTAAAAATAAGTAACAATTATTGGGATTCAAGGAAAGTATAAATCATGAAATAATGTTTTCCTACATACTTTCTAAAAAAAGAGCTTTAAAGTCAGGAAAGAGAATTCCTGCAGGCCTTTCACCCTGGTTTCCTAATGTTACCTAACATCTTACATACCCATGGTACCTTTGTCAATAATAATAATAATAATAATAATAATAATAATAACAACAACATAATACATCTAGTGCATTAATTAAATTATAGAATTTATGTGTATTCCACCAGTTTTTTCCTATCCCAAGATCAAATCCAACATGCTAAAGCCTTTGTCATGTTTCTTCCTTTCCTAAAATCTCTGACACTTAACAGCTAACAAATTGCCCAGATAGACATGATTTTATTTTTCACAAAAATTCTTTGTTCCTGGAACATAGCAGGCAGGCACCTACTTGAAATATTTTGATCTAGCTCTTTTATCTGTCTAGAATTTTCTTCTCACAGGTATCCTCTTCATTAAATCTCAGTGCTTCCAAATTTTTCATCAAAACTCAGCTATTTTTTGGCACAGCATAATGGCCTCCTAAATATCAATCTGCCATACCCTGTCTTTAGCACTTCGGAATCTTATTTTTCTGATGGAGTTATTATAAGAATATTTTGATCTTCAAACACACAATATGCTTTTCTTGTTTATTAAGCTCATTTTTCAATTGTATATTTATCTATTCAGGTAAAATCTGAGAGGACAGAGTTCTGTGTGCATTGATGGATCTGTGACAACATTGGTAGTGCCAGACATAGTAGGTGCATAATAAATACTTGTTACATGAATAGATGAAGACATGAACCGAGAAGAATCTTTATACAAATGATGTCCAGTAGAGAGTACAGAGCTTTCTCTACCTGCTTACAGGCAATATTGGTACATTTTAGAATATAACCTCTCTCTGTTCTTACAGTTCAAAATAGTCTCCTGGTACAGCTAAGAGCACCTAACAAGTTTTGATATAAGTGCCCTCAGAATAGATAAGCTGGAACAAAGTGGATCCCATTATTTCTTTTTCTAAAACCTATAAATAATGGTCCTAAGTTACGTATGTGAATGCTGGTATATCAGTACCTATACCTTGCTTTCTTTTATGTATTTTTCTATCCTCTTTAAAGAGAAAAAGTGTGCTTTAACACACATACCACATAATCAGATACTTTAAAAAGCCATTTGAGTGACCACACTCATAGTCATTACTGTAAGGTGAAAAAAAAATCCAGTAATAAATAAGAATAGCAGCAATAATAGTGACCATTTTTGAATATCCAGAATTCATGAAAGCATATTAGGCATTTTATATGTTACCTAATTTAATATGCTTGATGGTCAATAAATACAAATTCTTTGCTGTTTGCAGAGAGAAAATAGTTCATCTCAGCTAGGAGATAACAGAATTAAAATCCAACCACTAAATCAGACTAACAGACCAACATTAGAGTCTTTATACCTCTCTGTTATAGTCATTGCTTCTACACATGCTTGCTTATCTTTCAAAGATTCAAACTAAAGCAATTCTAGTTATAATCTCTGGAAAGCACTTTGACTTTTCGAAAACGGTACTCGCATATACTATCCATTGAATTATCTCAAAAAATGTACAATGGAATGCCATTCATATTTTGAAAAAGGAAACCCTGTTATTTGACAACCTGGATGAACATGGAGGACATTATGTATAAGTGAAATAAATCAGGATTAGAAAGACAAATTTGACATCTTCTTACCTACATGTGAAATTTAAAAAGACAAACATAGGAGTAGAGGGTCGAACAGTGTTTACCAGGGCTGGCTGGAGAAGATGGGAAGGGAATATGTTGGACAAACATTAGAAAACTTCAGTTAGACATGAAGAACAAATTCAAATGATCTATTATAAAACATGGTGATTGTAATTAGAACAATGTCACACACTCTTAAAAATTGCTGAAAGAGTATAGAGTATATTTTATGTGTTCTCAGCACAAAAATAAGTATGCTGTGATATATAACTAGCCCAATATAGTTATTACACAATGTATATTTCAAAACATATGATAAACATGTCATGTACATGTTAATTTGTCCATTTAGAAAAATAATAATTCAAGATAGCATACATACATCAGAATTTACATTGTTTAAAAACTAAAAGATCAGGAAATAGATTATGAGCTGATTAATTCCTTTATTCAGGAAAGTTTGTGAATAATTACTATATGATAGATATTATGACCAATTGGTCCTGAACCTTTTTTTTGGAAGGTATACATTTTTCTGGAAGGTAAACCCTTTTTTAGAAGTATTTACTGAAAGATGAAAGTCCCTACTCACATGGAGAAGATGTGAAGACAGACAATAAACAGGAAAACAGATATAAATTATTCGGATATTGGTGTGTTAGGAAGGAAATGAAATGGTTTAATGAGGTAGAGAATGGCTGGAGGATGGTGTGAGTCAAGGGTAGCATCTCTAGTTTGTATCATATCCCAAAGTTTTGAGTCCTCAAGTGTAGGAGCACTCTCCATACCTTCAACCCCTCCCTTCCATCTTTCCCCATTCTATGCTAATGGACTGTGGGCTTGATGGAGAGCACCCCTTTGTAACTTTGGGTCTGGTTGGTCCAGAAGTATATATAAGCTTTTATACATTCTGGAATAAACAGTGTTTCTGCTGTAGCTCTGGCAGAGCAGTTTTTTACCTACACCCCGGGGTCTGGGTGCAGTGACTCTGCAGGCTATCACTCCCGACCCCATTTCGTCTTCCCTGAAGACCCCTCCCCTCTTCGTCTCTCAGGACCCCAACTCCTCCAGCGGACCCATGCAGTGCAACCCTAAAGCAACACTCAGGGTTAATTCAGCATGAACAATTTGCCTCACAAAATTTATTTTCTCTCACTTCAATTTGAGCTCATCAGGTTCTACTTTTCTTCATTTGTTGTCACATATCATATCGAGAGAGTGAAGTCAGTTCTAATTCAGATAACTGGACATTTGGTATACCAAAAAAAGGTTTCTTATGCCAACATGGCATTTCCTAGTAGAGATGTATTTTTACCCTTTGTCCAGACTTAAAACATACAGAGACTTCAAGAGGTATCCTGATCATTCAAACCCTTCTGAGCAGTAGCATGTCTAGACAGATCTCAGTGGACTTCCGTAAAATTAAATCTCTATATTTTGAACCAGTTCTTGCCTAGATTCCCTCAGTAGACCTGACAATGATAGCACCCAGCATTAGTTTTTAAACCTTATTGAAATAAAAAGGAGTCCTAGATTACAGGTAGAACCCCAGTGAATAGGAAAGCCACACTCTCAGACCGAGTTAGGATGTTTAGGCTATTTTTTTTAAAATATTTATCTTTTAGTTGTAGGTGGACAGAATATCTTTATTTTATTTTTATGTGGTGCTGAGGATCGAACCCAGTGCCTCACGCATGCTAGGCGAGCGCGCTACCACTGCGCCATAACCCCAGCCCCGTTTAGGCTATTTTGTGTGAGGCTGAACTATTAATCAATCTATGAGGAACTAGAATATTGATCTGAAACACTTTTCTGTAATCTGGTATTATTTTTAAAGGAAGTAATGAGAAATTTGAGCATAAACATGTTCTCAATCATGGTTAAGGGACTGAGGTGATCACTGAATGGTAATAAAACTAATGTAGAGTCTGAGATACTTTCAAACAGACACAGTATAAAGGAGTTCATAACTGAAGTTTTCCTCTTTCCATAAAGAAGTGACTTAAGAGGAATAAGAACTGAGTGAATAGTGACTTAGGCAATTTTGGCTTATTTTGTCATCTTATAAATAATACTATACTATTGATTTAAATTTGTACTGAACCATTTTCTGAAAACCAATTGTATGATAAACACCGCAGTGAGTGATCAAGATACAAACATGAATAAGACATGATAACCAAACAATACAATCTGATGGTAGAAATATGTTTAACATATAATATCACTGCAATGAGGTAGATGGTGTAATAAAAATATGCACAGATAAAGGAGAATGAAGGAAAAGGAGGGGGGATGGGAATAGGAAAGACAGTAGAATGAATTAGACACAACTTGCCTTTGCTCATAAATGAATACATGACCAGTGTAATTCCATGTTATGTACAACCACAAAAATGGGATCCTAATTGGAATGGGTTGTATGCTATGTATATATAATATGACAAAATACCACTGTACTGTCATGTATATCTAAAAACAACAAATTAAAAATATGCACAGAGAACTTTGTAGGCAACTAATCTGTGAAGTTATGGAGGACTGTCTGGGTGAAATGATGTCTGAGCTAACTATTTAAGACACTATCTTATACCCCACTCCCCATCTCTGTGTTGCCCAATTCTTCACCGGATCCACTTATGCTCTTCTCCAATGCTATTATCTGAGTTCTTATTATCACAATGACTATGTTTAAGAACATAGAAACTGTTCCAGATTATGCAGTGGCATACTTTTAAAGACTAAACCTGACACTATGATGGAGTTCAACATTGTGTCTTTTTCCTCGTAGACTACACAAACAAGAAGCCTTCTTGTTTCCTAAGTATAGGATAAATTGTCCACACTTAACTCCTGAATTCTTGTACTGTAATGTATTTATTTAGATAACTGGAAGTCAGAATTCTTTTCTTAACTCTAAGATCCCTTTTCTTGGTGTAGCATGATTTGCAAAGGTATGTGGTAACTAGGAAAAAAGAATCAAATGTAGTAGTAGGCAAAATGTGGGTGTGGCTCTGCTATCTACTGTCATTCCTTCTTCCAGACATAATTTATGGAGAACTCAGTAAATACCAGCCACTGTGTGAGGCAATGAGTCTATCACTGGAAAGAAGACAAAGTTCCTTCACATCATGATTCAATTTTCTAGATGTGAAATAATAGAAAATAAATCAACAACAAGTGACAGTTCGTTAGTTTGCTGAGACTGTATTAACAAAGTACCAAAGTCTGGGTGGCTTAAAATAAAAAAGACATTTATTTCCTTGGCTGGAAGTCCAAGATGAAGGGGTTAGCAGGTTTTTTTGTTTTTGTTTTTGTTTTTTTCTGAGGGCTTCTCTCCTTAATTTGTGGATGGCCATCTTCTCTTTATCTTTTTACGTGCATGGCCTTTCCTCTGTGTGTGTCTGCATCCTATCTTTTCTTAAAAGGACACCAGTCATATTGGCTTAAGGCCCATTCATTTGACCTAATTTTACATTAATTACCTCTTCAAAGGACCTAGCTTCAAATACAGTCATGTTTGAAGATATTAAGGGTTAAGATTTAAACAAAATAATTGAGATGTAGGTGGAGACATGCAATTCAGCCAGTAACAGAGAAGAAGAGATAGCTGCAAAGGCAGTGTTCACTGGTATACCATGAAGCAACAGAGTGGGCCAGTAGGCCATTCAAATAGCACCGTCAAGGGAGGACTCTCTGAGGAGATGAGAGCTGGGGTGAGATCTGAAATCTAGAAGTGAAGCAGGTGTTCCACTGCCCAATATAAGTGTGAGCCAGGTGAAGGAAACTACATAGCCCATGAAAGAGTGCATCCAGGATTTGGGGAGCTGAGAAAAGGAGTTGGAGTAATTTGAGATTCATGGTGAATGAGAGGAATCCTATGAAATTGAGGTAGGTAAATTTTTAAAAAGTTTCTAGTTATTGAGAACAGATAATAGAACATATTGTTGAAAGAATTAAATTATGTAATAATGGAAAATTCTTGCATCTCATAGATGTTCCATTTTTAAAAAAGCTTTAACAAAGAAGCAGCAGTATTTTCTTTTTCTTTTTTCACACATCATCTAATACATTTGAAATTACACTCCAGGACATTCATTACTAAGACTAATTCTGACCTAACTCCTGCAAAATGGAGGGAGCATATTCACAGGTTTTTCCACCACCTGACCAGCCTCAATCATTTTGCAGCTGCCATCAAGATCTGTCAGACCCATGATCACTGCTCTAAAATACCTTCATTAAAAATATCCTTATCAAATGTACTGTCAGAAAAATCAGGATTTGATTTGCTGTGTAGTTAACCTCCAATTAGTTTTAGAAAAGAAAGTACATTATAATCACTTTTCAACTATTAAAACAATTTCAAATTTGGTAAATTTCTACTTGTAATTATATAAAACAATGGCAAGTGTCTTTTTAGATAATTATATCTAATCAACTGTAACATAATCTATTTTAAATCCATGAAGAGATATTTCAAAATACCAAATATGCTCTTCACTCACATATATCACTTGTATTAGCAAGTAAAATACAAGGTATAAAATTCTCTGCAAATTGAAACTTTATTAACAAGGGTGATAAATTAATGATGTTTTAGAAGATGTAATTTTTGTTTCAAAAGAGAGGGTAGACAGGTTAAACTAGATTCAGATTTTTTTTTTCTTTCCAACTACGATACCTTAAATTACCCTTCATTTTACTCAATTATGACTCTTTTTTATTCTGGTAGTGCTTTACCTTTCTGAAGCAGCCTTCAATTGAACACTCTACATCATTATCAATTGTCAATATTACTGTAAGGCTGTTCAGATAAGAATGAGATACTGAAATGTGGTTGGGACTTACCAAATATGTTCAGTTCTGTACAGGTAGATTTTTAAAAATTTTTCTGGAAAGTATTTCTATATGCAGAGTCAGAATTTCTGAAGCCATCTCTCCATTTTCTTCCCCTTTAAAAAATGACACTCAAGATTCCTAAGAGATTACTTCTAAGAATTGTGTTGAAGGTGTCATTATACTTTTAAAATCAGACTAACTTGTATAAAACAGGTTTTTGATAAGTTTATTTGATTAATAAGTATGCCCCAGAATATGCTCCATAGTGAGATTTGCAGTTATTTTAAACCTGGTTTTGAAACTAATTTTGACTTACTTGCTAATGAAAGCATTTTGGAGATCCCAAAATAAATCAGCACAGGAAATTTTATACAGGAATTATGGCAAAATTTAACTTTCAACTTTATTTTTTGAATTTTTATTTTTAGTACAAACACATTTGTCATCCATTTTTTTTCTTTTTTTGGTGGGGTGGGGCATGGGGAAGGGTGTTCTAGGCCAAGTCTAGACAATAAGCCAGAGATGGCTAGTTTTCTGGAGTACCGTATCTATCCATGAGTTGTGTCTATCTGAAGCACTAAGGTCAGGTGGATTCTGAAGTCATACACAAGCTCATTATGATAATGAACATTAGCCATGTCTGTCCTGGAGGCTGGGGGCACTTTCTTTCTGGATTTAGGGAATGTTTTTTATCAGATATAGTTTTTCATATTCTGTAACTGTATCATTCCTTGATGGCATCCTTTCTTTAACTCTCATCAGAATTTTTACATTAATATTCTATTTTTTTCAAAATATATTCTCACAAAGAAATAAAATCTAATCTATTATGCCAATAATAAAAATAGTTCTCATTTTGAACATATAATTTATGCCAGGCACTGTGCTAGATGCCTTACATGTATTTATGTAACACTCAATAAAATGACTAAAAAGTGAGAATTATTCCTTACAGAAGAAGCTCAGATAATTGAATAATGTCAGTACTAATAAGTGGCAAGTTCAGAATTCAAGCCCATGTCTCTCTGACACCGAAGCCTATGGTTGTAACCACTACACTTAACCAAGAGATTTTAAACACATCAATCCTAAGGACATGTTAATCTCAGTATTAGTTGGTGAAGAGGTCCTTGCTGATGATGAGATCTCACTTATATTCCTGTAAAATAATGATTTATTTATTGTACAGTTCTTGACATTCACCATATTAGAACCAACTTGCACAAAATATCAACATTTGGGTTAAATGAATCAAAGAGTTTATTATATGGACAGACTTTAGGGATCATCCTTTTCAGTATCCCCAATTTATGGATTAAATGATAGAGCTCAGAAAAGTAAACATGACTTCCCCCCATTCATGAGGACAATAACAAAAGAAACAAGATGAATACCCTGGTAGTCGAACTCTAAATACTGAAAGATTTCCTCTCCTAACCTTATCACCAATTGCTGTTCATTTATCATAATGGGATTGGAACACATATATGATAACTAAATGCATAACAGCAAACAGTAAAAAATTTCTTAAGGGATTTTGAGACATTGCTAGAAAATGAGGAAATGTTATTGGGATTTTGTTAGCTGGTAGGAAAAGTAATCTTTCAGCTAAATCCAGTCGAACTGTATTCTATGACCTCCATCTATATTTTCTGAATTAGTCAACTAATTCCAGGAAGAAATCCTGTGTCCAGGGCTGAGAACAAGTTTTTATTAAAATTATGCCCCAAGTTGGAAATGCATGTGAAAGATACGAAAAAAAAAAAAAAAAAAACACCAAATAGGAGCATTAACAAATGAAAAAAAAAATTCTAACAGTATTTATCATCAAAATCGCCTGGCATTTTTAAGGAAGGAGTGATGTGAATCATAATCCTCTCTCTCAAGAATAGAAATGACCTTGTTTCAGGTGTCTCTTCAGTCTGCATGACAGGTATCTCAATACCCTGAAAGTTTATTGTGATGCAGTTTGACAACAATGTATACATTATGCTGAAATATTCTCTAACAAAGGCAAGAAAGATCTCATCCACTGAGAATTCCATGAGTGTGACAAGAGCAACCAGGTGGATAGCATCCCCTTTGGCTTTTAATGCTATGGTCATTCCTGAGTCATGAATCAGAGGCTCTAGTTTTAAGTGGCAAAACACCCAGGGACCCAAGGAGCATGGTGACATTGAAGAGAATCTAATATTTAGGGTTCAAATGTAATGATCAAATAGAAATTTTATATTAACAGTCAATAAGGAAGCCAAATTACAGACCTGTTCTCTTCTTAGTCTAAAGAAAAAATTACTAAAAGATGTCACAGAACTCCACCAAAATGCTCTATTGGAAATGTAGACTAACTTTTTTTTTTTTTTTTTGCTTTGGGCTTGAGTCCAGGAGCTTTCTAACTATGACTTATAACCCAGTCCTTTTTACTTTTTATTTTGAAACTGTGCCTCACTAAGCTTCCAAGACTGGTCTCTAACTTGTGCTCCTCCTGCCTCAGCCTCTCCAGCACTGGGATTACAGGCGTGTGCTATTACACCTGTCTAAGAAATAGCCTATGTTAATGTTAGATTTACTCATATGTTTTTTTTATAGGCATAAAACAGCATAACTGTGTTTACTTCATCATAATATTCTTTGTTTTAAAACTGCTATTCACAAGTATACAGCTAAGTTTTGGGAAATGACTGACCACAAGGACTTGGACTTTTAATTCACAATTTGTGTGTGTGTGTGTGTGTGTGTGTGTGTGTGTGTGTGTGTGCATGTGTGTGTGACACATGTGTACATTTGCATGCATGAGTGTAGTTGGGGTAGTGTTCTGCCAACTAAAGGTGATCCGTGCTCTTATGATTAAATTGTCCTCAGAAGAGTTTGGGCTTGGGCTGGTCATAGATCTTTAGTCCTCAGATTCCTTTTTCAGTCAGAAACTGTAAACAATGAGAACATTTATGCTTCTCATTCAGTCATAGAATCGGATCTTTCTTGTGGTGTTAACAAAACAATCATTTCCAGTTTTAGTCAAGAACTATAAATCTAAAGAGGTGAAGTGTCAAGTTAGTGAGGAAAAGCTTTCCTGGGGTGGAAAATTCTCCTTTATAAGTTAATAATGTTCAGTAATATTTAGATGCTTATTTCAGTGAGTTTAAAAGCTGATTCTCACCGAGGAATGAAGAGTTAAATGACTAGAATACATTGAAGATTTTTAAGAAAATGAAACCAAATTAACATGTTTAACAACAGCAGTATGACATAGTAATTGATGACAAAGTATATTGTGTTGTGATTTCTCAATGGGTCAATATTAAATAGTTCAATGTGGCATGCAGAAAAACTTAGAAATAAATGAACTTTCAAAAGAAGGCCAAAGTTTAGTTAAGAAATCTGAAAACTCCTGGTTCTGTATGTGGTCCCTATCTCATCTTCTGAAAAGCAATATATCTAACTTACTGTACCTTTCAGGGAGTTTTGAAGCTGCATCTTTTCTTAATGAAACTGAACAAAAATATTTTTGTAGATTTTTATAAAGATTAATGTACTAATTATAGATTGATAGATAAAACATTTTCTTATTATCAGATCCTAATTTGATGACCAGAATAATGGATGAATTCATATATTTTCTTAATATGCTCAACTGCAATGGAAGGATTTTCACTCAGGTATCCTAATATGTAAAATATATCATAAACAGCTGATAAACAGTGAGATGCAAAGTAAAGAACAGAAAAGATGTGATAGCTTATGAAAAGCACCTCTGGACCTGATCAGTGGGTTCTTCCTGCAGAGCTATCTCTATTTTTGAATACTAGAATGGTTTACACATAAACTGAGAAAGTTATAGTAGTTTAGACTTAATTCTACTTTTATATATATGCAAATATATCTTTTAGGCTTTTCCTTCCTTACAATAAGAATGAAGACTCTCTTACTGAAAATTTGTATTTATCAAATACTTTCAATGCACAATGGGATAATGTTATTGAATCATTCTAAGGACAATATATTCTGCCTTCTTTGCCATAATTAATATAGATTTCCTCTCTTAACCTTATCACCAATTGCTGTTCATTTATCATAATGGGATTTGAACACATATATAATAACTAAACCTTTATATGGTCCACTTATTGTAAATGTAAAACAGTAAAAATTTTCTTAAGGGATTTTAAGACATGACTAAAAAGTGAGGAAATGTTATTGGGATTTTGTTAGCTGGTAGAAAAAGAAATCTTTCAGCTATCTCAAGTGATGTCAGAAAGATATTTCTGTGAACAGGGAACACAGCAGGATTTACTTACAGGTTGTCAGGGGCAGGGATGGTTGAAACTCTTCCCTGTGGTATTCATTCATTTCTTGAATGGTGTTACAATTATTTGCTTCAGCCAACATGATCTGAAATGCATACAAAAAAGCATATAAGTATTCGAATGTTCAATGAAAATCTCAATCCTAATTAACTACAAATCAGTAAAGCCAGGTAGCCTGAGGTAGGTTAAAATGAGAACTTTGTACATGAAAGACTATATATGCCCCTAAATCTAAGAATTTTCCTAGTTGCAAACCTCCAAATCACTACATGCAACTTCCTTCACTTCAATTATCCTCCTAAGGGAAGTGAGAGCAGGTTAACCAAGCCAAATAGGAGTCTATATCGTCAGAGAATAAGTCATTTTTTTTTATTCACATAGTAAAAGCCATAGATCTCAATGGGAGTAGACTTCTGGCCCTGTCATCTGAGAATGTGGAGTGGAACAAAGTTAGAATTTATGCCCTCCTGATTAGTTGAATTACACTCCTGGGGCCTTAGACCTAGAAAGAGTGGAGTTCTGTTAATACTTTCTTTGTTCCACTCTTAAGAGACTTGCTTTATCAAGTTATTACTGTGCTTATATTATCCTCTCCTACAAGACTGAAAGTTCTTTCAGGACAACAACCATGCCTTATACTTCTTTGTAAGTATATTTAGGGTCCTGCAATTATATTGTGAATAGAATATGCTAAAAACATACAAATAAAAAAAAGGAAAGGGGAAAAGAGCTGTGTTAACAATTAAGAGGAGGGAAAAATTATTAAATATATTATTAGGAGAGACTATTTCAAGCATTCATAGGGATTTTTGTTCTTGCTCTTCATACATTAAATGCACTTTTTTTTGGTACTGAGAATTGAACTCAGGAGTACCTTGCCACTGAGCTAAAGCCCTAACTCCCTTCCCCCTTTTTAAATTTAGAGACTGAGCCTAACTAGGTTGCTTGGCCTCACTAATTTGCTGAGGCTAGTCTTGAACTTGCAATCCTCCTGTCTCAGCCTCCCTAGATTCTAGGATTACAACACTAGATGCACTTGCTATTAGATACATTTTTTCCTGTTTATTTTCATTTCAAGTCATATGTAAGTCAGTATTGACAAATGAATATTCATATATATATTTCAACTACCAAACATTCTACTTGAGATTATATTGACCTTTATATTAAGAAAGATTACATTAACCTTTCTTCAAGTTGTAAGTTAGTCATCAAGACTATAATGACATCTTCCTATACAAAATGTTGTGTACATTGAGGAAGATCATGGAAGTAAGGAGGCAATAGGACTCAAACTAGCTAGCTTACCTGTTATGACAATTATGATTTTTAAATGAGTTATATGCTGATTATTTTCCTATTTTACAATATTTTATTTAATATTACATGAAAGCTTTAGTTTACCTAAAAACTGATGAGTAAGACTACAATCAATATGAATCTCCTTTTCTCAAACAAAGCTTTTCTGGTATTTGATACCAGAAGTGTAAGTATATTGTTCTTTTGTCATTCTTGGAAAACTAACTCACTGAAGAGGAGATTGACTGTTTAGGGTCTTTCCCTATGTCCATTTCCTGTAAATTAACTGTGTTGAATATGAACAGGTTTGATTCATATTCTGACAGACAAGTAAAGGAGAGGTCTGCAATTTTTTACTTTCTGACATATTTTTGAGAGAAAAATACAATCATTATTTTCTAATATTTTCCTTTTATATTATAGTGCTTATTATAATTTCTGTTCATTCAATAACAACTCCAACATCAGATTAGTAAAATATTTTCTATGCTATTTACAATATTTTCTTCATTCTGATAATGGATTAGGGTACATAATTTTAGTTCAGTTCAATAAATTATCATCATATCAATATCATTCACACATCAAATAAAATGTAACTGAGAGAGCTGAGCATATTTAGTCTGTGGCTAGTGTATTTGTGTAGGATAATCCCAATCAAATCAGTAGTTACTCTCACTTACTTATATACTCTAATGATATAAAGTTCTGAAATTGTACCTTTTGGTGAGAGAATGGTGCTAAGTAATTTATGTTATATTTTATAAAGTATTGATTTCCTTAAAAAAAAAACCCAACTTGTTCTAATTACTCTATACTATTTCATCTTCTAACTAGAAAATTATTTTATTTTCTTGGAGTTAAATTTAAATTTGCTTTTTATTTAGAAAAGTTTAATAAATTATTTTAATATTTGCCTCATAACACTACTCATGAAATAATTCTGAATTTATATTAATTGTTATAAAATTATTTTCTTCAATATATATTAAGAAAATGGCATGCTCAAGATATGGTATGGCATAACCTGTTTTACCTCAGGCTTCCATAACAAAATACTATAACCCAGATGGTTTAAATAGAAAAAAATTTGTTTCTTACAATTGTGGAGGATCAAAGTCTGACATCAGGGTGCCAGCATATTTGGATTCCAGTGAATGCTCTTTTCCTATTTGCAGATGATTCTCTTCTCCTGTGTGTTCACATGGCCTTTCCTTGGTATATGAGACCTTTCTCTTCTTTTTTTTTTTTTTTTGGTACTGGGGATTGAACTCAGGGGCACTCAACTACTGAGCCATATCCCCAGCCCTATTTTGTGTTTTTTTATGTAGAGACAGGGTCTCGCTGAGTTGCTTAGCACCTCGCCATTGCTGAGGCTGGCTTTGAACTCGCAATTCTCCTGTCTCAGCCTCCCTAAGTGCTGGGATTACAGGCTTGAGCCACCGCGCCCCGCTGACCTTTCTCTTCTTACAAGTCCACTAATCCTATCAAATTAGAGCCCTACCCTTGAGACCTCATTTAACATTTAAGAATGTTGCAGATTTTCCCCCAGAAACTGTACAAGCCAGAAAATAAAGTTATGACATCTTGAAAGACCTGAAAGGGGAGGGGTCATAGTGCCAATCTAAGATTTTATAACTAGTTAAAAATATTAGAATTAAATTTATTGATTTTTGATGCCCAGACTGGCATGCAAGAAGCTTGGAAGGCATCACTTCTTTCCAACAGCAACTAAAACGATGAACAAACTGAAAATCAACAACCCAGATACATCAGGGGAAAAAATTCCAAAGCAAAACTGTGCCCCACTAAATTGGAAAGATAGTCAGATATGGACAATCACAACTGACTTGAACCAAAACTCATTGGCAGAAACCTCCATAGGAGCCAGTGCTAAGGCTCAGAGTGGACAAGTGTGAGAGCTAAATCCTGTTGGTATGTGCAAATTAAAGAAGGTCCTGGAACTTTCATGAATTTTACCCCTAGGAGCTTTATCAGGTCCCCACAGCCAGCAGTGGAGACATTCTCCCCCACCCTGTATTTCCAGCAGGGAGTACAGATAGAAAGTTTTTAAAATTCTGGAGAATATACTATTTTTAATAAGGTCTGCCCTTAAGGGAAATATTTTTTTAACCAGAATATAAACTATTGTTTTTGTTGTTGTTTTGTTTCTTACAAATTGTAACTAACCTAGGGGAAAGGAAATATTAGACTCCATCCCATTCTAGCCATTCCATCCAGTTTAAGGTGGTGGTAGTGGGAGAAGCACTTGTGATGTTCACAGTCCACAGTCATAGGCTCACTAAAAGACTAAGATGTAATGTAAGATTATAGAATGCTTCCCTCCCATAGTACCATCATATGCTAAAGGTTGGTTTACTGTGGTACTCTTTATGCAGCACATTTTGCCTCACAATCAACATAAAAAATTATAACGGATTCTGAAGTACAATAATACATAACTTGAAGATGCATAGAAAATATCAAATCCAAATTCAAATAAGGTAGGGTTACTATAATTATGAAACCATGAATACAAAACAATAAGGAGGTGGTTTCAAGATGGCAGAATAGAGAAGATCACTTTCTTCACTGCTCCATGGCATAAAACCAAGAAAGCAGAGAGACAGCTTCTCAGCAAGGTGGATGAAAAATAAATAAATGGGAGGGGGTGACTTTTCTGGAATTTAATACTGGACATTCAAAGAAGATTGGGGACTCAGGAGGCTGGATATAAATAAAATAAGGATTATATCATTTCTGTTGATTGTGGCAACACTGGAGACAGCAGAGCAGGAAATACTTTGTTTAATGCTGTATATTGCTTGCATTGGTTGTTATTATTTGTCTCCAGCTAAATGATGAGTTACTGGAAACCTTCAGGGACACTATAAGTCTACAGGGTAGAAACTGTACAGCCTCAGATCCATACTGTTAGTTGTATAGACACAAAAAAATATATGAAAAAGCAAGGGAGAAAATCACCCCAAACAAACCAAGATGCTACAATAATAAAATCCATTGATACCACAGTGGGGAAAAATGTCAGAGGAAGAGTTTAGAATGTACATAGATAAACTAATTCATGAAGTAAAGAATGACTTAAGGAGTGACATCAGAGAGGAATAATCACTTCAATAAAGGGAGAGATGGAGATTCTGAAAAGAAATCAAGCAGAAATCCTTGAAATGAATCAATACACCAAATTAAAAATTCAATGGAAGCCATGACTAACAGCTTGGATCATTTGGAAGACAGAGTTTCAAGCAATAGAGACAAAATATATAATCTTGAAAATAAAGTTAACTATGGAGAAAATATGTTAAGAAACCATGAACAGAGCTTTTCAGAAATATGAGATAACCTGAAAAGACCAAATTTAAGAGGTGTGGTGGGTTTTTTTTTGGCATAGATGAAGGCTCATATATAAAATCAAAGGAATGCACAATCTTTTCAATGAAATGGTATAAGAAAAATTCCCAAACCTAAAGAATGAAATGAAAGGGCACATTATTATGAAAATGCCTAACAATAGAATAAGGATAGAATTTTAAAGGCTGTTATAAAAAAAAATAAGAGGTCACATTTAGAGGAAAAACAATCTGGATCTCACCTGATTTCTCAACCCAGATGCTCAAAACTAAGATGCCTTGGAAAAATATATATTAGCTCTGAAGGAAAATGGATGCCAACCAAGAATATTATACCCAGCAAAATTAAGCTTTCTGTATTGGCAATAAAATAAAAACTTTCCATGATAAACAAAAGTTAAAAGAATTCACAACTAGAAAGCCTGAACTACAGAACATCCTCAGCAAAATTTGTCATTAGAATTTGTCACTAGAAGAAGAAATGAAAAATAAAACTGAAAATCAGCAAAGGGAAGAACTATACTAGAAGAACAGTCAATCAAAAGAGAGACTAATTCAAACTAAAAACAAATAAATGAAAATGACAGGGAATATAAACCATTTCCCAATAATAGCATTGACTATAAATGGCCTAAATTCATCGATCAAAAGACATAGACTGGCAGATTGGTTTAAAAAACAAGGCCCAACAATATGCTGTCTCCAAGAGATTCACCTCATAGGCAAAGACATCTACAGGCTGAAGGTGAAAGGATGAGAAAAACATATCATTCACATGATCTTGTAAACAAGCAGGAATTTCTATCTTCATGTCAGATAAAGTGGACTTCAAGCCAAACTACTCAGAAGGGACAAAGAAGGACATCTCATACTACTTAAGGGAATTATACAGCAAGAAGACATGACAATCATAAATATTTATGCCCTAACAATGGAGCATCTGTGTACATCAAACACAGTCTTCTTGATTTCAAGAATCATATAGATCAGAACACAATAATACTAGGTGATTTTAACACACCTCTCTCACCACTAGATAGCTCCTCCAAACAAAAACTAAATGAAGAAACTATAGAACTTAAAAAAATACAATTAAAAATTTAGACTTAACAGACATATATAGAATATTTCATCCATCAATGACTGAATATGCTTTATTCTCAGCAGCACACGAATCCTTTTCTAAAACAGATCATATGTTAGGCCACAAAGCAGCTCTTCGCAAATACAAAAAGAAATAAATATAATATCTTGTATTCTATCAGATAATAATGGAAAGAAATTAGAAATCAACAATAAAAAATACAAGCTAGTCTAACACCTGGAGACTAAATAATACACTATTGAATGACCAATGGATAGCCAAAGAAATCAGGGATGAAATAAAAAAAATATTTAGAGGTAAATAAGAATATTGATATAACATATCAATATCTTTGGGACACTATGAAGGAAATTCTAAGAGGAAAGTTCTTTGCATTGAGCTCATTCATTAAATGACAGAAAGTCACCAAATAATCTAACATTACATCTCAAAGCCCTAGATAAAGAAGAACAAATCAACACTGTAACCAGTACAAGATAAGAAATAGTTGAAATCAATGAAATTTAAAGCAAAAAAATCAAAACATCTTTTAATTTTATCTTTCAATTCTTGATAAAGACCATTTTCAAGTATTTTCAATCAATTGCCACATGTTTATGGATTTTTGAACTTCCTTTCCACTTTTGATTTCTAATTTTATTCTATGATTTTATGAAATAATTTAATATTTTCCTATCTATTAACCTTTGTTTCATTCTCTACAAGTTGGTCTATCCATTATAATATTCCCTTTGCTAATCAGATCATTGAGTATGTAAGTCTAATTTTTAAAAATATTTTTCAAATACTTCTGTCTTGAGATTACCATTTAGTATGACTTTATTTTTCTTTATGGTAAGTGGGGATTGGTGTCCCTTAGTATTAAAGTATTGCTTTCTATCTCTTTATTTGATTCTATCTTATCTTTCTATATTTTGGAAGTATGAAGTGAATTGCAAGTGTATCTATTCTTTTTGCAGTATCCTAGGGAAAGTTCCCTTTTATCTTTATGTAATAGTCTACTTTTCCTTTTGTCAAAGTTTTTAAAAAATTTTTAAATATATTTTATCTCATATAACTTTTTGTTTAAAATGTCTTCCATACCATAATTTTACCACCCTAGCTTTATTTTGCTAATGTTTTAATGTAACATTCTTATATCCTTTTGCTTTCAGTCTGTGTCCTTAGATTTAGTCACTTGTAGATTACATACAGTTGTATTTTTTAAGTTATAATTCTGTTATTCTAGCTTTTTGTTTTGACTGCTGTTTTGTGATAATGTATTTATAATCAAATAAATTTCTAAAAGTAAAAAAACAAAAAACAAGAAAAAATAAAGCAATTATGATTAACATGCCAAGAATTTTAGTGGCTAAAGTACATAGCATGCAATAACAATGAAAGCATCAAATAGGAATACTAGACAGACAAAAATGGAGGAAATATATTGCTAATATGCCTGGTTTGAAAGAAATGTTAAAAGATATTCTTCAGAGAAAAGAAAAATGATAAAGTTTTTGAAGGTTGATCTACATAAAGAAAGAAAGAAGACTCAGAAGAAAGACAACTCAAAACCTGTAAGTCAAGTCTGTAGAAAAATGAAGTGGAATAGTCATCACTAGAGATGGGAAAACATCCTGGGGAGGAAGGACAGAAAGAAATTCATAAGTGGTACCAAAAACACAGATTAGTAATAACCTGGATACTGGCATTGATAGACTCAAGACTCCTCATATCTCCTTGGAGAATTTCACACAATGCTATTTAACAACCATGTGTTGTTCTTTTTTTTTTTTTTTTTTGTCCTACCCCAGAAGGCAGCTGATTCTGAGTGACACGTCTTGAGAAGTCCCATGACAAACTAGATTAAAGAATTAAAGAACATCCTTTCTCTAGAGGACTGGTACCAAGGCCAGGTCTTTCTGATCAGCCCCAAGATATTGTATTCCAGTATATTCTACAGTTATCCTTTTTTATCATTTTTATTGTTGAATTATAGTATACATGATAGTGTTATTGACTATGCATATTCATACATGCACATAATTTGGTCAATCTCATTTACCAATACCTTGTATTTCCCTGCTTTCTGTCCTCACCCTTATCCACTTGCTCTGCCCTATAGTTCTCCTTCTGTCAGTTACTATTGGTGGTGGTAATAGTGGTATTGCTGTTTTTTTAATTAGTGCATTATAAGTATATATTCTGATGAACTATAAGCAAGAAAGGCAAGGTGGTAGAATCAATGTGGGTCCAAAATCACCCAGAGATATGTCCTACAGACAACTTGGTGGTCTTCCTTTTTTTTTTTTTGTATTACAAAAAGATATGCTGCAAAACATTTATGTACAAGTATTAAAGAATAAGTGTTTTTAATTTTGATGATGCCCAATTTATCCATTTTTCCTCTTATTTATCATGACCATGTAAGTCTAAGAACTTTCTTAACATAAAATGAGATAAAACTGAAGATTTTCCTCTTTTTTTCTAAAATATTTATTGTTTTATGCTTTAAATTGAAATTTATGATTCATTCTTAATTTACTATTGCATAAGTTAATGAGTTATGTGAAAAATTTATTATGAGTGTTTTTCCGTATTAACTACAAACATAAAATTGCTCCAAAATTTTTTGTTGAAAGGGTAATTTTTGCATGTAATATCTTTAGCAGTTTCATCAAAAACTAATTGGGCATATTTATTTGAGGCAAGTTCAAGGTATCTATCTTGTTTCCTTGATATATGTTTCTGTCTCTTCATCTGTACCACACAATCATAATTTCTATAATAATATAAAGTCTTACAATCCACTGGTACCTTATACTTCAGTATTTTTTCTTTAGTCTTATTTTTCTCTTTCAGTTTTCATTTTAGTTATGATAGCTCTTTTGTCTTTTGTATAAAGTTTAGAATGATTTTGTCATATTTTAAATCAGTGTATCACTTTGTTGATAATTTACGTACATTTACTGTAATGAATCTTCCAACACATGAACACGGTATTCATCTACATTTATTTAAATGTTATTTGAAACTTTTCTCACAATTGTGTATTTTTCAGTATACAAGACCTTGTGTGCATTGTTAGATTTACACCTACATATTTAATTTTTGAGTGATCATGAATGGTATTATATTTTTTATTTTGAGGCTGATTATTGTTGGTATACAGATATGGAGGGGTTTCTCTTTTTTTGGTGGATACATTTATAATATATCTTGCAAATGTAATGAATTCACTTATTCTAGTGGTATTTTTCAAGATTATTTGTATTTCCTATGTAGATAACTATGTTATTTGCAAATAGGAAAATCTTCATTTCTTCATCTAACCTGGAAACTTTATTGCACTAGTTAGCTTAAAGCACTATATTGAATAACAATGATTAAAGTGGACATCATTGCATTGTTTTAGATCTCCGAGGGAAGTTCACCATTAAATATCATGTTTGCTGTATGTTTTTATTTTCTTATTTTAATTGAGCAGGGCATTTATAGTTATGGCATAAAGCATTGTTTTGAAATAGAGGTACATTTTGCAATGGTTAAATCCAGCTAATAACATATTCTGTAAAAGTGAACTACATCTTGTTGGTGTCTACCGTTGAATTCCTCTATCTACTTGCTGATTCTGTGGGTTTTTTTCTATTAATTGTAGAGAAAATAAAAGAAGCAAGTCGCAAAAGTAAGATGCACTATGATTCCATTTGTATGGTAGTCTCACAGAGATATGCTATAGTTAAAAATAGCACAGACCAGGGAATTCCAGGGATTTGGAGGTAGAAAGAGATGTTACTACAAAAAGATTTCTTGAGTAATTTTGGAGTGATGAAAATGTTCTGTACCCTCATTTTAATGGTGGAAATACGTACATATACCTGCGTTACATTTTATAGAATTAAACACCAAAAATAAGTAAAATTTATTCACACTACTTTTTAAAATATGAAATTAAAAAATTCAAGTAAAAGGACAAATAGTTACCTCGAAAATAAACACACTTACACTTAAATAATTCAATATAAATGTTCATAAATAGAAAAAAGATAATAATAATGAATAATTTACAAAGGAAAAACAGATGGCCAAATAATATCCAAAAAACAATTACAACTAATTTAAATATATTTGAATAATTCAAATCAAATAAATATATACAAACAAGTCAACAAACAATTTTTATAACATTTAAGAATGGCAATCTTTTTATGCTTTTCATATTTATTCTTTATAAAAAATACAGAATGGTTCAAAAAAAAAAAAAAAACAGTCATCAAGGACGTAGGTACCAGACAGGCCAGAAGATAGCTAGAAAAATATGCCTTAGCAACACTGAAGATTTAATACCTTATTTTAAAAAGTGTACCTAACATATATAGCTTAGTTTTTCATTGGTCCAGCTTCCTCTGCCCTACCACCTACAAACATGGCACAGCTAAATGTTTTGCATTACCCCTAAAGTAGCCCATATACACACCAGTCATTGTAGCAGTACTTTTGACCAACTAGATCAGCTAGAAGGAGCTTCATCTGCATTATGGTCTCATTCCAGGTCCATGCTGCATCTCCTTCATTGTGTTTAATATGGTTTCACCCCTTAAAGATGTTGTCACTTCAGCATAAAGTCTTATATCTGGTAAAGTGTTCTATGCCCTGCCTTTCACATGTAGCTGAAAAATAACCAGCTAAGGAAAGAACATTGAACATTGAACATTGTGTATTCTGCTGAATTACCACTCATTAAATGACCATCAGCTAATGGTCACTAACTTTACATATTAAACAGATTATATATTGAACACTGCAAAAACAGTAAAGACTGAAGTTTGACCATTTCTGCTCAGTAAACCTCTTCACTCCTAAGCCTCACATAGAATGTTGTCTTTGGGCCTCCAATGTACTATTATGGCTTCTCCTCCTTTTGATCTTCTTTTTGTTCCCCAGTGCCAGAACAACCAGAACTTGTTCAGTCAGGTGCCATATTTTTGTATTCCATCTCAAAGAGTTTAAATGATACTTGCTGAAGGGAGAATGATGCCTGCCTAATGTTTTCCTTGTTTCACTGTCTTTTCAAGCCAGAAACTCCCTCATTTTGGAAATCTCCTCTTTTAGCTTATTGCACATATCAGTGGGTGATTGGTCTTTGAATTCTTCCATCTTGGATTTTGTGTCATGAAATAATTCCTTCAACCATATTAAATGTTTCAACTCATTCCTTCTTTCACCAGCCTTCTTCAGCATACTTCTCTGCACTTTTAGCCATATTTTCAATATCATCTTTGCTTAATACACCAGAAGACTAGATTATAATCTGCTGTGCATATAAGGTGCCCTTATCCATGTCAAATGTTCATTCAATCTGAGGGACTCCACAGGGGGATTTCAATCAAAGTAAACTGTCCAAGAAGTTTATTGTCTCTCAGCCATCTCTTTCTTTATTTTAATCTCCACTTCACTCTGTCCATCATCAGCAGCAGAAAACATTGGGTTCTTTTTGTTTGGCCGAGTGGTGTTCCTGTTAATAAATTTGGTAAGATGTTTCTCAGAGTTTCAATACCCAGAGACAGAGGAGTCCCATTCAGGAGAAGCACATCTGTGATATCATAAGCCATCATACCTCCCTAAATGGCAGTTCCAATGGCCACAAACTCATCAGGATTGACAGATTTACTTGCAGCTTGGCCAAAAATGTCTTGCACAGTTTGCCGAACCATGGGCATACTAGTCATGCCAGCAACAAGAAACACCCCTCCTCTGTTGCTCTTGCTGACTTCTGAGTCCTGCATAACTATTTGACAAAGAGTGATGGTCCTCTTGATTAAATCAGTGATGGTTCCTACAAATTAAGCCTGGGTCAAATGCCTGGATCCAGAAGCATCCATTGCAATATATGGTAAGTTGGTGTAAGTCTGCACAGATGAGGAAAGTTCACATTTAGCTTCTTGCATCCTCTGTAGTGCTATGCTCTCTGGGTCAAATCAATCCCTGTCTCCTAAGCTCCTTCACAATGTGTAGTAAAAAGTCTTCACCACCTAAGAAAGTGTCCCCATTGGTGTGTTTCACCTCAAACACACTTTTTGAAATTCCAGGATAAAAAGATCAAAAGTTCCACCACCTAAATCTTATACAGCAATGTTTTGTCTTCAGATTTGTCTAGACCATAGGCCAGAGCAGTAGCTATGGGTTCATTAATCACCCATTCAGTTTAGGGATCTGAACAGCATCTTCAGTGGACTGTCTTGGACTGTCTTTGTGAGTCATTGAAATAAGCAGGTACTGTGATCACAGCATTTTTGCTGTGTGACTCAAATAATTATCTGCTGTATCTTTCATCTTCATCAACACAAATGCTCCAATATGACTTGGAGAATACAGTTTTCCATGAGCCTCGATTAAGGCATCACTATTGGAGGCATGGGCAGTTTTGAGGGGAACATTTCTAATATCTTTCTGTGCTTCAGGGCCAAAGTAGAGCCGGCCAATGAGACACACGGTGGCATAGAACATATTGTTTGGGTGGGCAATAGCCTGTTGCTTTTCTGACATGCCAAAAAATCATTCACCATCTGCTGTAAAGGCAACAACAGTCAGGGAATTTCTGGATACTTCTGCATTTTCCAGCACCTAGCTTCTTTGCCCTCTGTAACCAACACACAGAAGATGGCAGTACCAAATCAATGACAAAAACTGCACCATTGATTGCTTCTGATACACAATTTCTCCTTGAAACATACCTAAAACTTCCTGGCTCAGGCCAGTCCAACCATTCTGGTGGCCGGCGGTTGTGAGGTCCCCAAAGACAGCAGTGCCCACAAGATGGGTTGCTGCAGCTCAGCTGGCCTTTATCATGGCCTCTAGACCCAAGGAGCAGGAGGCAGCAAAGGTGTGCTTGGCCCCTGGAGCAGCATGGCACAGCAGTGCTGGGCTTCTGGAACTCTCCAACATGGGGTGCTGGGGTGGAGACCTAGAATGGAAATCTCTCATGAAGGATCAAGGATGTGAAGAAATGAGTTTGTTAGTGCACTTTTTGTGGGAACCTAAGGAAATAAGTATCAAAAATGTAAATATATGGTCCCTTTAACCTAGTTTTATAGACTCATTCTACCGTTAGAAATTTATCATAAGAGTTGTATTGGTTTGCAAAATTATATCTAGAAGAATGTTGACTGTAATATTATTTATAATAGGAAAAAATTAGGAACATTCCTAAGTTATTCATCAATAAAAGATGGTAAACAACATAGTTAACTGCAATACAGTCCAAAAAACAAAATAACTGGAAGGTAAGTTCTTTGCATACACACACAAATACGCATATATATTTGTATATATATATATATATATATATATATATACATACATATGCATTTACAAATATATATAAATATAAATACATTGTGAAATTAGAAAAATAAAGGACAAAAATAGCACGTGTGTATTTATAGATGGAATTTATGTGTGTGATTATAGTATCTACTCCCCCAACCCCCAAACCCCTAGAATATTAAGGACAAGTTTTTATTATTGTGTGAAGTCTGCTACTGTTCTGCTTACCTAGTCTTAGCCTATTCTTTCTTCAGGGGTTACATCAGTTAAAATCTTTGGACTTTAGCCGGGTGCGGTGGCTCAAGCCTGTAATCCCAGCACTTAGGGAGGCTGAGACAGGAGAATCATGAGTTCAAAGCCAGCCTCAGCAATGGCGAGGTGCTAAGCAACTCAGTGAGACCCTGTCTCTACATAAAACACAAAATAGGGCTGGGGATGTGGTTCAGTGGTTGAATACCCCTGAGTTCAATCCCCAGTACCAAAAAAAAAAATCCTTGGACTTTTAGGGTTAGAGAAAAGCTAAAGGGTCACTATAGTTTTCAGAAGGCCATTTTCATCAGAGAAATTGTGATCAATATATATTGTATCATTAACAATTAGGGGGATGAGACATAAAATGTAGGGTGGATGAGTGCTGTTATTTCAACAGATTTATTTTCACACAATAAAATGCACTTATTTTAAGCAGTTTAATGAGTTTTGGCAAAATGTGGAGAGCACTGAACCCTCCACCAAATCAAAATGCATGTTTCTCCTCATGTCCCTTTGAAGTTGATCTCTTCCCTATCCCAGTTCCAGGCTTCAATGACCCGCATTCTGTCTCTGTAGTTCTGATTTTTTCCCCTATGGTTTTCTATAACTGGAATCAAACAGTATGTAGTCTTTGGCTTTTTTTCACTCAGCATAATGTTTTAAAACTTCATCCATATTCTTCTATATATTCATCTTGTACCTTTTATTTCTTAATGATGTTATTTTAAAAAATAAACACCATTTGTTTTACTTGTTAGACATTGAATTGGTTCCTGTTTAGGAATCTTCTGTATATTGTTCCAGTGAAAAATTTGCTTTTCAAAGCTTTGCGTGGATGTTTTCACATCTTATGGATAAAGACTGGGCCATACGGCACATGTAAATTTCCTAGTTCCATTTCCAGCCCTGAGTACACTTGGAGATTTTAACTCAAAGTGTCCTCAGAAACCAACACTTGAAACTGAATTCTTTTCAAAGATAGATCCCTTTTATTCTACCTGATTTTTATCAGATTCCATGTAGTCTGCTATGATCACATGTAGCTTGTAGACAGCCAGGGCTCTGAGTGTCTATAGAAAGACACTTCATATTTCGATTTTTAGAGTCTTCTTATTTAGATTTTCAGATCTCAGACCTTCTGTGGCTGTTTTGCTTACAAGACTTTCTTCCTAAATATCCAGCTGGTCTACCATTTCCTTGTACTCTTAACATCTGTGACTTTGAGCTGCTGAGACTGGTTCTTCATCTCTTGGTTTGAGAAGATGGAGTGGTTTGTGAAGCATGCAAGGAGAGTAAACAGTTAACTCAGTTTTTATACAGCCCTTTAAAAGTTAGCTTTTTACAGTATTTTGCATGAGTTTCTTAGTTTCCGGTGACTCCAAATAATTATTTTTTCATAATTTTGTCCAGATTTAAAGTTGTTATATGTAGGAAGAATTACCTGTTGTTACCAGACAGGTCATCTTATTTTCTTTTATTTATATTTCTTTACAAAATATATCTAGAAATGTTAAATAGTAGTTATGATATAGTGGTAGAATTTCAGATTATTATTTTTTTAATCTTTATTTTTCTGCATGACTATATGCAATCTTTATAATCAGAAAATGAACATTCCATTTATTACTTTCATTTTTTAATAGTTTGTAAGAAAAAGAACACTGCAATTTGGAACTGAGATGTAATTTTAGAGGCTGTTAAAGTGTTTTAACAAACAGAAGAGAATTATTTTGTAATTAGTATGATTTTAAATCTCATTCAAAACCTCCCATTAAGGTAGTACTTGAAAAGATTGGTTGGGCTTTCACTCTCAAGAAGTTTACCATTTTGTCTTATTTATGCAGTTAATTTGTATTAATATAATGCACTTTTTAATAATATGAAATAATGCAGTTCACATTATCTGTTTAACTTCAGTCATAATATAATTTTTTGCTTATTTAAAGTTTATAGTAAAATTTATTTTGGGAGTATCTCTTAACTTAAAAAAAATAATGATTTATGGACATAATAATAGCACTTAGAATTGACCAAGTACCAACCATTGCACAAGTACTTTGCACAGGGTTAGACTGTAGAATGCACCTAACAGCCTTATTGAATGAATTCCAGTACAATTCCCCTTTTATGAATTAGGAAACTGAGGTTTAAAAGATTGGGTATTTCTCTAGAACAGTGAAATTAGCAAGAAAGAAGAGTTGGAATTCTTTGGCTTTGACCCAGACTGGCTATACACTCACCCTCTCTAACTGGAATTACACTATATTATGGAGAAATGTGAGTGTGGGGTGAGGAATGGGTCTCAAAATTAAATGGTAGAAAATATTGCTAGAAAGAAGCTAGACATCTCCTTCAGAGATATAAGAAGGCTAAATCGAGCTAACATTTTCCCAGGGTGCTTTAGATGTGTTCCAAATTAAAGGCAAGATGATGTCTGAAATTCTTTCCAGATCTATAATTCAGTATCTTGGTTCTCAGCTATTTTGGCCTAAGGAAAAATTTAGAAGAAAATAACTTCTCACACCCTGCCCCCTAGAAGCTGCCTATTTTTTTCAACTTTGACATGCAATTCTCCCTTCATTTATATTTCTAAAAAGCCAGGCTGTTAATTAAGTTTTTTTTCCTTAGTGAAGAACACACTGAGGGTCATACAGAAGTTTCTTATTTTTCTCCACTAGCCATTCTCTTTTTCTTTGCACTAAAATCTCTTGAGCAGTACCTGCATACAATACTGCCTAGTCAAACACATTTCCCTGCCTTCCAAATAGTTAAGTGTGACATCATTATTCTCTTCTCACAAGAATAATGTAAACAGAAGTCAATTATGCAATTGAAGTTGCATTTTTCAAAAAGTGGATGGACAAAAACCCCTAGCTCTCCCCCCTAATACTTCAAAACAAACAACAATAAACAACGAAAGTTTATCCAAAATAACTGAAGGAGAGTATCCGAGGACACCAAAGGAGTAGAAATCTTATAGAGCACAGAGACAGAGGACAGCACTACAATGAAGGAAAGGAAGTATCTTGCCTCTGATGCTCTATCCTCCAAGTTGAGATCATGATCTGAATGAGATCATGAACAAATGAAGTTTTATCACAAGTAAAGCTCTCTTGAAGAACATAGCCTGTACCCCCAACATTATAACTTCCGCCTATAGGTAACTGTTTTAACTGGCCACATGACCTGTTGGCAAATCAATAACTTCACTGAGCCTCAATTTCTTCTTCTTTTAAAGGAATATCTTCTCTTTCTACTTTTCTGATTTTGTGTGTGATTTCTACATAAAAAATATATTCTATGAATTCTGAAAAAGTTATTCCATATACAAACTTAACATTTTCCGTTAATTACAACTTAAACACTTCAAAAATGAGGTAGAAACAAACTAGGACAACAGATGGTTCTTGTGTTAAGCTATTTTTGAGAACAAATCACACACTTTTTGGTGCCACTATGAGTTCTTGAGATAAAGAACTATTATATGCAAAATGTTTATAAAATGCTACTTGTTTATTTTTAACAGGACAAATATAAAGCTTCCACAATAGAAGAGTGATTAGGCAAACAATAATAGGCTATCTTGGCAATTATTATACAAACAGGTGCTTTTAAATATATTGGGTTTTGTTTTTTGGTTTTTTTTTAACAGTCTTTTATTTCTTTGCAGTGCTGAGAATCAAACTTGGGGCCTTGCACTTGCTAGGCATGTGTTCTACCACTGAGCTATACCCCATCCCTGGATTTATTTCTTTTACCTTCCAGAACCATCCTGGTTTGTGTCACAAGAAGTTGACCTGCTTGGTCTTTTATCAGCAGATTTTTTCCTATTGGTCATGGCAGTTAGAAACACTAGAAGGAGACCAGAATGAAGGAGAAAATTAAAGCCTGGGCATTTACTCTCCAGATTCCCTCTTTGCAGCATCACTGAAAGCAGTTCGGGCTCCTCTGTCCAAAGCTGAGATTTCTGTCACTAGACTTCTGCACAGAGCACTAGCACTGTCTCTGAGTTGAGTAACTGTTCTCATCCCTTGCCCTATTAGTCCTTGTGCTGGGCATAGCACCTGTTTTTAGCACTGAGAATCTGTACCACTTCTTTGGTGTCTTTATTTCCAGCTCACATCTTTAGAAGTTATCTCTATATTAGATGATCTTTTTTCCTTTTTTTATTATTAAAAATCTAACAGATAAAATCATGTGTGGTTATCAGGTACAATGTGGTGTTTTGAAGTATATACACATTGTAGAGTGGTTAAATTTAGATAATTAACAAATGCATCACCTCACATGGTTATCAATTTGTGATGAGAGCACTCATCTACTCTCAGCCTGTTTCAAGAGTACAATATATCATCTTTAGCTAGAGTCACCATGCTATATAATAGAACTCTTGAACTTCTTCCCCATATGTAACTGCAATTTTTAAATTACCTAATTTGAGTATGCTATCTATTGTCTCTTGGGACTTTGGATGGTACACAAGTAGAAAATAATTTTATATACTACCTCATTTGCATATAAAATGTACAGATTAAAGGTGAAATGGGAAAACAAAATCAATGAAATACTATGTTATGGTGATTAAAGGAGAATATACTTCCCTCCTGAAGTTGATTCCCTATTAAGTAAGAGTTATCTTAGTAGCTAAAATTTAAAAAAAATAGAAAACAGTAAAATTGTTGCTAGGATATTGTCAGGTGGATTTCCTTAGCTTTTCTTTAATAACTAGAATATAATGAATCATTAACATATTGAATTTATGTAAATCACCCTAATCATCTTCTTTCTCTTTTCCTGCTCCCAGGCCACAGAGAACTGCCAAAGAAAATTTTGGAGCTAGGCTGACTTAGCAGAGTTCTTCATTTCAAGTGAAGGGAGAAGATTCTGACTGATTCACTAGAAAAGGGGTTTATTAAATAGATATCAGGAGCTCACAGATTTGTTGAGAAAAGAATAATATTCAAAAACTAGGCTCAAGACAAGCTTCCAGGAATGTGATCCAAACTTCTGAATTGGCTCGACATAAAGAGTTTTCTCATAAATGTCACTGAGCATTAAATTTCAAAAGTATATGACTTTGTTACAAACTCCATTTTTATCTGAACCTTGCTACTCATGACTGCCCTATAAGGCACCACTGCCTGGTAAAACCAAATGACTCTGTTACCATTCTTGTTGCATGGTGGACTCCGTGACTCTCTTCTGAGCTGAATCTCATGGCAGATCTCATAACTGGTGGAACCTCATTAAGTGCTAGCATTTCAGCCACAAGGAATACTGAAAAATTGGACTCCAAATTCCCTTTTTGGGAAATGAGACATGGATATTGTTCCAAACATAGGAGATGTATTAGTTTGCTAGGACTGCCAGAACCACAGACTGGATGGCTTAGACAATAAGAATTTATTTTCTTACAGTTCTGGAGACTGGAATTCCAAGATCAATGTTTTAGCCAGGCTGGTTTCTTCTTTCTCCTCTTGGCTTATAAATGATTGCTTTCCCTCTGTGTCCTCACATGATCTTTCCTTTGTTTGAATCTGTGTTCTGGTTTTATAAAGAAACCAGTTATATTGAATTAAGGTCTACCTGTATGATCTTATTTTATAGTAATTACCTTCTTAAAGGTCCTGTCTCCAAACGCAATCACACTCAGAGATATGCGGGCTTACTACTTCAGAATATGGATTTGGGACACAACACTAACCCATAATACAAAAGTATTTGAAAAATATGTCATTGAGTGAATGATCCTGTATTAGACCATGGATAAGAAAAAATTGCTCTTAATGCAATCAGAAAAATGTGAAAATGGGTGGTGCTTTAGATAATTATGATTTATCAATGTTAAATTTACTAAACTTGATCATTTTAATGTGTTTCTATGAAAAAGCTTTCGGTTTTAGGAGAGGCATAGTGTTATTTAGAAGTATACTGTCATGAGTTCTACCACTTACTATCACATTATATATAGAAAGAAACAAAAGATAAGTGAAGTAAAATACAGTACTCTTCTTCAGTATTTTTGGAGGTACTGATATTTTCAAACATCAGCCTTAAAGTTTAAATATATTGTTTTTCAACTATTTACAGAATAATGAGAAGTTATACTCCATATATGTATAATATGTCAAAATACATTCTACTATCATGTATAACTAGTAAGAAAAACAACAGCCAAAAAGGTATTGGGAAGTTATAAAAATATTTCAGAAGATACTCAGGTTCACCCTTGACTGCCTGTTGTTCTTCCATGCTTAAAATTCCAAAGTAAATAACTCCTGAAAAATACAATGCAGTTATCATTCTTTATAAATATTGGAAGAATTGGAGGTTTATTCAGTGATAGAGAAGTTTCCACTGATGACATGTTTCCTGGGGAGAGATGTTAGAGTTTAAGTGAAGGTACAGGTTGTTACTGTTGAGAAAGTCAAGAAGGTATGAGGCTGAGATTGTAAAGATATTTCTTACATGGAAGTAAAATATTCTTCACAGAATAAATTATTTTGGCTGGTAAATATTAAAACAGTTTTTAAAATATTGAATGAATGTAATGAGGAATATAGTAGAATATAGAGAGAGTCAATGGCCTTGAGGAAATATCATGTTTCAGTAAGAGTTCATGTAAAGTGTCCTTTTATCATTAAATATTTTCCTAGAGTTGTACAAGGAGATAATTTAACATTTTAAAATCTTAAAAGATGATATTTGAGACAGTGTTATTGTAAAAATCCTAAAGTTGTTCTCTCCAAAGCAAACAGAAAAAAATGGAATTTTCGGTGTTGTTGTTGTTATCCTTTATAATTGTAGCATTCAAGAGTCTTATTTCTTTATAAAATTATATCACTTTCATTTGAATGAATGTATTACAATTTTGATGGAAACTACACAGAACACTTTGGAAACATAAGTAGATTCACTGGCATACAACTATTTTAACATGAGCAAAGAAGAGTCTTTAGAAGAGAATTTTAAGCAAAAGCTAGTTTCACCTTAGAGGAATATGCACTCTTTGGTCTCCACACATGTACAGCTATCAGAGAACTCCCTGACTCAAGTGTTTATTCACATCTGTCAGTTAAATCATAGATCCAAATGCAAAACGTAACACTCAGGAACATTATGTGGATTTGTGATACTCCCTGGAGGACTTTGGGTCCATAAAGCAATGAATGGATTATAAGAAGACATAAATATGGTATTTTCATGTCTGACAGATGCAATCTTGCTCCAATGTTATTTATATTATATAAAGGAAAACTGAGCCTATTTTCTTCAGTCCAACTGAAAGGAGGCACCCTTAGGGATGAATAAATGAATAGCTTGCTATTAATTTCCAATTTCTAGTTATTCATCTTTGAGAATGTCATGTTTTAGAGATTTTTTCAATGGCTAATGCTTATTTATTTATTTTACATGTGTATGTGTAAAAAAAAGGAACAAAAAGGAAAATGTGACATGGAGATGCAGTGATAACAGAAGCATATATGTTTTCTTTTTCTTTTCTTTTTTTTTTTTTTTTGCCATGTTCTTCAATCAAAATGAACCAAACTTTGTCTATGAAAGACTAATTGGTTGAGAAGTTCAGCTTCCTTTAAAACTGCTTTGAATCTCTTAATATCCTGGGTAGCCTCATCCTTAGTTTATGTTAGTGAGGAAGGACATGTGCTGGAATAAGCATGTGTCTTAAATTCAGAAAAATAGTTTTCCAGTATAAACTCCATCTAGCTTCCACCTTTATCAGCTTTCAGACAGAGGATTTAACTAGGAGATTCCTTAAGTTTCCCCAACTCTGAAATTTATACTTTGATCCAAATAAGATATCCCATGTTCTTTATTATTTTAGCCCTAAAATTTTGTAGAAAATTTACATAAGTATCAATGAAATATTAGGAGTTTAATTATTATATAAATTCCATTTTCATAATATAATAAACTTGGGCCAACCATTGAAGAAACTGTATGAGTTAGTTTTCTGTCTTGAAAATATTGCCATTTTCTTGTGGAAAATGGCAAAGGTATAGATACTGTAATTCACAACTCTTACTTAAGATCACTACAACTTGGATAAGAACCTCCGGTTTATATCTCAACAAGAGATTTCTAAGATAACCCTTTCAATTTCAATGTAATGAATAGCAAAATAGAAAACCAGGTAAAAGTAAAGAAAAAAATAATATTTATTTCAAAAAATCAGAATCATGATTTCTTTTTTAATGTAAAACTATTTAGCTTCAAATAATCTTTAGTGGCAGGTGGTATTCATATTCTGAATTTCTTAAAGATTAGAAAGAACGTTAAAAGATACTTAATTAAACCATGATTGTAAATTAATTATTATCTCTTAAATCTCATCCTTTTTCCTAAACTTATTTAAATTCCCTTATATACTGTTCATTGAAAGTGCATATAAAGGTGTTTAATATGAAGAATTTAATCTGCTTATAATTTAGTGCAAAGTTAGAAAAATTATGATTGTAACAATTTTTTTCTAGTTGCCTCAACAAATGTTTTCAGTGAACAGTGTGTACAGCTTCTGAAAATTTGTTTTTTTCTGTTATATTTGATAACATGTATTAAAATGCAATTTTTGAGAAAAAATAAAAAGAAAAAGAAAAAAAAGAAAAAAAAAGAAAATTCAAAAAAAAAATCCCTCTTCTAAAAAATAAAAACAAAACTACCAGGAAAAGTTCACCAAAGTAAAAAATAACTTTCATTAAAGTTCAACTTGGTAAATGTTCCTGGATCTCTTTCCTGGTTGTTAGAATGAGGTCCTTAATAGTCTCTTTAGAATTAGTTGTACTTCCTGTATGTATAAGTCAAAATACACTCTACTATCATGTATATCTATAAAGACAAATAAAAATTATAGTTTCTTTGACCATATCAAGGAAGTAAAACATAACATAGGCAAATAGGGGGAGGTTTTTACAAATAAGTTTGGCATAATTAATTCTACTTTTGTATTAAAAATGGAGTCACTTTTCAGTAATAAATTTCCTGTGGTCAATTTGTGTTGGTGATTTTAGCAATGCAGTGACTAGTGTGAAATATTTTGTTGTTGTTATCACTATATAGTAAGGGAAGTACATTGGACTGTTTAAAATTTTAGAAAGCTGAAATTCATATACTTTTATGAAATGTTGGTTTTATTTACTGCTAGGTTTTAAGTAATACATGCAAATAAATTCTGTAAATAAATGACTGACTTTAGCCTTATACTCAGGTTTTCATTTTACATAAAAAATAATTTTTAGTTATTTTGTATGTCTACAAAATTAATTTCAGCTTTTATAATATTAATTGCACCAATTTTAGTTAACAAAGAAAACTTTAGGTTATATGTTTTTAGCCAGTTTACTAGCTTATCTTCCAATGGTATATCAACTTTAGAGATCAAAACAATACTCCTGAACCTGATAAACTCTGTTAGGGAGAAAATGTAGTCCCAAGACTGCTAAACATTTTAATTTATTAGAAATTTAATTTGAAAGACACTGTGGCATTATAGAAAAAACAATGATTTGTCAATGTATTGGAACTTTAATATTATCTTCTGCAAAATGTGATGAGACGACTGCCAAATCTTCTTCTTAAGAACAGGAAATATATTGTGTAGAAGGTTTGTAGCTGCCTACAAAACATAGAGCTGTCTTTTTTAAAAGATCATATCTGATTTCCTCCCTATTATTTGATAATTTCATATTATTGTAATTCTATTTGAGTACCTAGTAGGCTCTTACATAACTCAACATCTGGTTCTGTGTTGTCCTACCCTTATTTTCTTCTCTCTGCTTTTTAACTTATTTAAAATTCAAGCAAATAAGCAGCAAGCTTATTTTACTATCTCATTGTATTTTAATGGCATCATCACAGTTTTATTTAAATATAATAAACTTTAATATTTTAGAGTCAGAGCCTTTTATCGCCCCTGTTTTTCCTAGTATTCTATTGCCCTATTGTGCATTTCGGAATTAATTCTGGAATAAAATTTTGGAGTAAATTAAACCTATACATACATTCTGAGAAAATTAATGTATTTGTTTTACTCATTTTTTTCTATTCAGTAATATGTAATGACTCTTCATTGCTTTTTATCATTTTTCTGCCTTCTTAGTTTCCAGAATTTCTTAACACACACACACACACACACTTTCACATACACACTCCTCTCACAACTCTCACATTAGATGCATCCTTAAATGCTAAGTTTTATTTTCTGCTATACTTGCCAGAATCGCCTTGCACAAAGAACAACTGGCTAGCACAGTGAAAGGCTGTGGACTGAAATCTACATATGCATGTGTGTGCATGTGCGTGCAAATACTGGCTTAAAGAGCATGAAGGTCGGCTATTACTCCTGGGAGTAGAAGACAGTTCACAAACTCACAATTTCCCAAAGACAGATTTCCCAAAGCCTCAGATTGCTTTAGGATAAAAGCTCAGTGATTCTAGAGAGCTGACATAGCTGATGATATCATTTGGACTATTCCGTAAGATGCAGGAAAACTGAAATTAAATGTGAAATGTATTTTAGAAGCCAAGAACAGAACTCATCAAAATGAAATGGAAAAATGAGAACAGCATGAATGTCCTAGAAACAGAACCATTCAAATGACAATAGGACTTTAAAGACATGATGTGTTACCACAGGACAAGGATGGAGATGGAGGATGGAGATGGACAGGATGAAGAATGAGGAAGTTTTCTTTGTAAAACACGCACTCATCCAAGTCCATTGATAATCTTATTTTTCATTGATCGTATTTGTATATTCCTAATCCATTCCTCTCCCACTGCCTACTTCACATAAAAAGTTAATCTTTCTGTCACTTTATGTATGTATAGGGTTTGAGGACTAACCCTGGTACTTGCAGGGAGTAAAGAAGCCCATCCTTGAACTGCTAGTGTTTCTACCGAGGTCTATGAGACCCCACTAATAAGCCCAAAGATCCTGTAATAGTGTCATGTTTTTCAAACTGTGTTGCAGTTGCCTTGAAATAGAATTGTGTCAACAAGCCTTCACTTGTAGTGATAATGTGCAACAGTGTATGTGAGATTCAATTTTTAGCATTTGATCTTTTTGAGAGGCACTTCAGCATCACAGGTTTAAATGTTTCTATTGATTTTCATGTCTACATTTATTGTGAACATATAACCTCCAGTTAGCCTAAAGCAGCCTTTCTGATTTCTTAAACAAAATGACAACCAGTTAGAAAAACTTAATGACTGCATTCTAAATGTACATGAGTAAGCTGTGAAAAAAAATTGTATTTATCACAGGCATTGTAGTTTGGAAATTGTCCTCAACAGTTCAGTTTTCAGAATATATTATAATAAATGGCCTTTTCTGAGTCATACAAGATTATGTTGAGTTGAAAATTCTTAAAACAATATGAGATATATATATATATTTTTTTATATATATAATTTTATAAACAATGTTGATAGCTCTATTGCTTCCTATAACACAAATGCGCAATACAACTTTCCTTTCTTTCTTTCTAATGGTGATTGAACACAAGGGTGCTTTACCACTGAGCTATACATCCTTAGCCCTTTTTAATTTTTATTTTAAGATAGGATCTTGCTAAATTGCTAAAGGTCTTACTGAATTGCTGAGATTGGCCTTGAATTTGTGATCCTTCTGCCTCAGGCTCCCGAGTCACTTGGATGACAGGTATGTGCCACCACTCCTGGCACAGTATAATTTTTTCTATAAGTTCATGGTTAATATTTAATTATATTTTGTTTATTCAATTCTACTTTAAATGGAAAAATCATGGAATTTAGAAAAACATTAATATTCCCCACACAAAATTTATACCTACTTTCTTGGGAAAAGTATTGGTTATCTTATTAGTATTTTGTGTTGATCCTGTTTTTGCCAACTGAATATATTGACTTCATTATTTTAAAATTTCCTTTTTGTACAGCCTGTCCCTGAGTTTTACTCAGGTCGGACTAGGCTCTTATTCACATGCATGCTTATGTCTAGAGTACATGGATCTGGGCCCAGTACCTAGTGAGTGTGTGATAATTGGTAGTTATTTTATTTTGAATGCTTTAAAAACTCCTAAAATTTGAAATAAAACTGTATTATTTGTTACAGCTCAATGTATACGATATTTTTGGGAGGGTGTATGAATGTATTCTGTAAACACTAGGTTTTCATAAAATAACACTCAAAATATTTTTAGTGGTTTTGAAATGAATGATTGAGACTTACAGTAGGTCAATGATTCTGTTGTCATGAGTCAAGAGAGATTTCTCACATTTGTGCTTTATCTTGTTTCAGGGAGTTGAAACATGAACCTATAAAATATTCTCCGTGAGAGCACTCATTCAAATAGTGTTGGCAACTTGGTGCCTACCTTAAAGCACTGTCATCTTTTGAGAAATAGGAAAAGAAAAATTAAAAAGCAGCCACTTCCTTTCGGGAACCTGCAAATGTGAGGTAAAGCAGCTCTGTGGTACCCCACATTCCCTGCCATGTGACTGATAGGCCCAATGCAGAAGGACCAAAGAGGACACTAACACAATCAGTTAATTTGTTTTTATGCTTTAGAAAAATTATAAGAGTTTCTGAGCCTTTAAAAAGAGTTATGAAAGATAGGAAGAAATATTTCAAATGCTAACTTTCTGGTAAAACTAGAATTGGCTTTACAAATGGAGCTTGGTAGCCCTAAAATTTGAATTCAGATCACAAGAACTCATCACAGTGCTTACAGAAAGTTTTGTTTCATCTTTTTCCCCCTTCTTCTTTCTTTTTCTGTCCTCAACACATAGAGGAGCCATATTAAAAACAAAAAAGAACTTTTGACAGAATTTGCCTATATCAATTATAAGCCATAACAGACATGAAGATATCAATGTACTATTGCGGCTGTCTTTGTAGCTAGAGTCAATCTATCACCAAATGCCCACATACAATAACTACAAGAACTTTAGTAAATAAATATTTATACTACTTAACATCTAAAGTTATTTTGAAGATTAAGTAACATAATAATACCTGTAAAACAACCAAAACAGTGTCTGAAATGTAGTAAGCACCACTAAGTGTTAGTTACTTTGTCATAGAGCCACTATAAGTGTCGAAATGGAGGCATCAGGTATTTCTAAACCCACTGACACAATACCAAAGCCAATACCATCTTGGACGAGACTGTCTTAATTTGTGTTATACTTACTAACTGTAGTTTTATTACGGAAACTATTTTAGTACTTTGATTTTTAGTTTAGACAAGCAGTTTTACTTTTTAGCATTTAGATCTAATAAAATGTTTTCTTTCTTCTCTTTCATCCTTTCTTCCTTCACTCTTTCTGTTCCTTCTTCAAGTTCTTGTTCTTCTAATAGCTACTAGTCCCGTTTTCCTGGTATGTGCATCTTTTGCATGTGTGTGTAAATTTAGAGATGTGTGAAAAAATAAATAGATGCATTGGGAAGAGTAATAAGTCATATCAACACAAAGTAGTAATAGGAATGTGTTTTGTTTATGAAGAAAGCTACAGCTGTATACTAAATATATTATAAGTTTATATTACCATAATAATGTACTTCTTCCTAGCTATTAATCTAAGCTGCAGAGTATCACATGTACATTTAATCTTTCTTCAAAGAGATCTAAGCTTATTTACACATCCTATATATACCATAGTTTTAAGGACATTTTAATATTGGTCACTAATTTTACACTGTCAGAATGTTATAATGTAATTACAAAGGAATGTACTATAGTCTAAGCTTATTTAATCTACATTCTCTCCATTTGACCTTTCCTGTAGGAACATATGAAAAGAAATTCTTACCATCCCACAAAATTCCCAGGGCGAGGGAAAAAAACAAAAAAATAACAAAAATTTCTCCCAGAATTATTTTGTGTAGCAACAACTTGCAATCTGAATAGCGACAGCAATGAAAGAGAGACTAACAAAGCTAAATACATCGCTTTCTTGTTGCTTACTTTCTCCATCCCTTTAAAATAGAATAAATAAAGTATTTCAATGAAATAAATTACTGCTAAGGAGAACAGTGCCTTCTGTATGATGACTGTATTTACTTTCAAGTAATAATGCTCAGAGATAGTATGTACAAAAGTCGACATAATTATTTTCTTTATTTGACTGTAGTGTCTGGATCTTAGTCAAAGGACAAAGTGCAATTGGTTTGTTTTTCAAGTTACTTCTTATCCTGGTTGCGTGTCGGAAAGATCATAGTGTTACTGTTTTAATTTTGATTGTTAACATAAAATTGGAATCCAAAGTAAAGGAAAATTGTGAAAATTAACTTGTTACAAGTATAAGAGAACAAAGCATGGGCATTATGATAATGTAATCATTGAGAATCTGTGAAGTATAATGTATTTTTAAAGACACAAAGTTAATGCTTTCCTTTGAAACCTCCATGTAAAAATTGAAAACACAACTTTAATAGAAGACAGACACAGGTAGTACATGAAGAATTACAGCTTGGGAAATTAATAAAAATAGTATCTAAAACAGTATTAGTAAGATATGAAGCTCATTCATTAATGGTCTCTCTGATAATATATCACTGAAAATGTTGCATGAAGGACAGTCTTTGATAGGATTATGTACAGTATAATAGCAAGATACTGAAATTAAAATTCACTGAGAAGATACATCTTGTGAACTGAAGGGTAAGAAGATAATAATGGTAACATTAATAATAGTAAATAACAAGAATAAAATGATTCACATAAATAGAATTTCCATCAGCAACCATTATTGTAATTATGAGGATGATAAGCTAGTAATCTGGAGAAAATAGCTAATCTTTATTGATTCACTGTTTAATTTCTTTTTATTTTAAAGGCTTTAGAACTGCTGTCAATAACAATAATGTGTACACCAGGAAAAAGTTATACCAAGAAAGAATAGAGAAAGAATGTACTGCATTGTGCAACTTACAGCATTTCTAAAGAATCTTTTAAAAAATACATTTATATTCTATTGTTAAGGAAAAAGAAAAATGCATTCAAAAGACTTCCCCCGCCCTTTTAAAATGATCATTGTGGGATTTATTCTAACAGTTTATGGGGGGTTCCAGAGACAAAGTAGGAAAATACAGCAATCTGGGCTCTGGCTCTTTAGTCAGACCTAGTTGAGGATTATTCATCAATAACACCTGGGAGAAAAAGACAGGCCATCAGCGGGCTGACCCTACAGCAGCCCTAGGGGCAGTTCCACTGCCACCAGCAAAGTAAGCACTAAGGTTACAGAACAGTTATCCAAGGTCCAGATAATAGCAGTAGCAGCAAACTCACTGCCTGATGGTAAAAAATAAATTCTTTGTTTAGCTCATGGTTTCTGGCAACCAAGCCTCTTCCAGGGAAAGAAGGTCAATTTTACCATAAATGAAAGATGAGAATGTGAACTTATGAGTCACTGAGGCATTCCATCAGTGGCACAGGTAAGAGGAGAAAATGCCAGGAGATGGTTTTAAACTTTTCTGCAATTGATACAAAATTCAGGATTTAAAGAAATCAGGTGTATTTCCAGAGGGAAAACGATCAAATCATATTTCCATTTGCAATTAGTTGCCAGTTAAGGAAAGATAAATTGATCGGCTAAATTTCTATATGAATGTTTTTGACAATCTCTTAATTATTACAAATTGAAAATTACTTTTAAGACTCATTTTAACTGTTACTCTTCACTTTGGCCCCGTGATCTTGTGCTGCTCACTCCCCACTAAGAAAACTCTGGACCTTATATTCAAAACATAGGATCAGTGTTGGAAAGTTTTAATAGCTATAATATCAGCTGGAAACATGAGAACTGATTAGTTCTGTGCATTCTTTCCATTATAGAATTTCTGATTTCTGTCATTAAGTACAAGACTCCTGGGACTACTTTCTAATGTCCCTGCTCCTCTATTCCAAGAGAATATTTGCTACAAGTGAAGTCAGCTGTAGATGCTCATATTCTCATCATTATCTACTTTCTGCAACTCTCTTTTCAGGATCCACATGCCTCTCAAACTTACTCTTCCAGAAACTTTCTCTGGCCCCAGTAAACCTATTCTAGTGTTAAAAATCTTTCATATCATCTATTTTTTCTTCATGTTTTTAGTTTCTTCATAATAAAAATATGATTTCTTTCAAAAATCATCATAATACTCATAACTTATCTCTTTTGGTAGCTAATTTTTTTGGTCTTCTAGTTCAATGCATTAAGATAGAATTGGCATTGGCATTGGCATTGACCACCACTGTGATTTTAAGATAATTGTGCATTCACTGTGAGTCCCTGCTTTTTTGTTTCCCATAAAGTTCCATGCAACATCTCCTAACCACCCTTTCCCTTTTTGCCATCATAACCTCCCATCCATCCAGGATCTCTCCCTTAAGACTTTCCTTGGTGACATTAGCAAACTCTCTCTGCCTCTATCCACAAATCGGTCAACTCTCTCTTGAGACCAGTTTGCAAGGGCTGTCCTTGAACAATATGGATTTAAATCTAAAGAAGATGAAGTTCAGTATATAAAAAAGGGGCACACTAAAGAATAAACATGGGTCATCAGTTTACCTATGGACCCAAATCTGTGATTACTCTGCTTCTATCACTCAATCCAGGTGTTCAGTCAACCAGTTTTATTAATCATGTACTATGTGTCTATTAGTCATATGTGGGGCAATTGCAAAAGGGTGTGTTTATACATCCCAGTAGATGTATGCATGGGACACAACAGCCTCCCCCAAGATGGGGGATCCAGTCTACTCAAAAGGATGGCAGGGACCTCTAAGAAGCTTTTACAGTGAAGATAATGTTAGAAGCTAGACTCAGAGAATATAGAATGCCAAGCAGTAAAGAATGAGATGACCTTTCAAAAACAGAAAAACATGCAGTTTAAATTGTACAACCCAGAGAGTAGGTCACAGGTGAAATGTATGTATGAGGAGAAAGTTAACAGGAGACTGGTAACAGGATCCTCTTGGTTTCATGTAATACTTTTTCATTCAACTCTACTCAGATTTGAGTCTGCTTATCTCAGGCTGATCTTCACATACTTCATACTTTGTCTCATCGAAGTCAGATGCATTTTTGGAAAAAAAAAATTATGATTTGGGAGAACACAAGAGAAGAAAGGCAGTCTCATGAATCTGCTGCGTGTTTTCATTTTCCCTTTATCTCCTTGGGAATCTCTCTAATCTCTTTTCCCTGGGGACAGGGTCAAGTCTTTGTCACCTCTTTCAGGCCCTGCAATTGTCTCCTCTTTGGTTTCTCTGCCTCTAGTCTTCTCCTTCTTTTTATTCTTCTCTTTCATTCTTAAAAATGCAAATTTATACTTATCATTCTTTAAATTTTTCAATGCCTACCAATTACAGGATAAAATATAAGTACTCTTCACACTCTTGGCGATTACTCTTAGCCTCATTTATTCTCACTCTCTCTGCCATTTGCAATATGATCCCACACATGCCAACCTATTTGCAGTTCCCCAAATAAAGCATTCTGCTCCACAGTTCTGCATCCTTGTGTGTACTAACTTTTTCACCTGGAATGCTTTCCTCACCTTATGTGGTGAGATGGCAAACTCCTGTTTAACCTTCAAAACCCAGACTAGGTGACTACTCTTCATTGGCATTTTCTCTGTACACTATTCATGTGTAGAATTTACAAATTAAAATAGCTTATTTATATATTTTCAGTGCTATTTCTGCACTTTATGTGTACAATTAAATTATTAGTTCTCATACCATACTATAAATATTTCTTAGCACTCTGTATTCTTTCAGACTATGAGTTTCTTGAAAGCACAAGCTAATGTCCATGTATGTGTACTTATTTATCAATCCTTTTGGTTTCACACTGTGCTGACCTATAGAAAGTACCTAATAAAATATTGAAATGAGTTGAACTGTATCAAACAAAAAAGGGGCTAGGAGCCTCTAAGAAAAACCGGTGAAGGCATCTTTTGCAGAAAGTTTCTGTCCGAGAGCAACACAGCTCACCGGTCCTACATTTATCCACACTACCTAAAGGACCACAAAGTGTCTGAGGCCTTTGTAAGAATCAGGAAACAGAAACACAAGAAAAGTGTCTCCAAATAATAGAATCCAGAACCAACCTAAATCTCCTCAGAGAACATTCTGTGCTTCCTTTCATAGATTTCCTGCTTCCTCCTCAACAAAATTTCTACCCCTTTCATAACAATAATTAATATCTTAAAAATCATACACCAAGATGTAGCATGGCTCTGTCACCGACATCTTCCAAAGTAGTTACCACAGAGACCTCAGAGTGATGCATAAGTAAAATGTTACACATTTACTTTTTAACATTCTGCTTTTACGGGGATTTTATCATTTATCAAAATTATTAATCATATTTAAGGTAATGCAAATTGTATATTTTGCTGTCAAATACTTCAAAGTATAGCAAAGATTGTTGTGAATTAAACACAAAAAAAATTTCTAGGGACTCTAAAAGGCAGCTGTAGGTCCCTATATTGCGCGTCACTTTCTCAGAGAGATATGGAATTTTGTTCTTGTTTCCTCTTCAGAGGGAAATACACTGAATGTGTACTTCTGATGTCTTTGAGGGGAATATTTCAGCCCAATTAGCCTAAGGACCTAATTTTCATAATCTTCTGATAATCACTAATCATTTATAACTATTAAATTAAATCAAGTGTCATTTCTGCTCTGAACATGCAAATGTGTAAACTAGCAAATATCATCTTTCCTTTCATATTTTTCTACTCACATGCCACTCAGTGGTATGCAGTGAAGGGGTCACTAATATTGATCTTAACTTTCTAGTGGTATGTGTGTGTGAGTGTGTGTTTGCCAGTGTGAGTGTTGTGTTTTCTTGCTTTCCTCAGTAACACATGAATAAAGACACATGAAGAATAAGGTAAGAATATTTAAAATAGAAAGGGAGGCATACAAAAAAGAGAATAGAAGCAGAATAAAAATACACACAAATAGAAGGGTCTGTGAATACTTAAGAAAGAATGATACACTCTAAATGGAGCACCCAATTTTTGAAAGAATAATGCACTAAAATTTGGCTGTTCAGACTATTGTTAATTAGATAATTTAAATATACAATTTAACTACTGAATTTAAACTATTCCTTTATCTATATTTTATATCTGTTGTTGATTTCCTGTAAGAGCAAAATGATCTTACAGTTATTTGATTGCTCTACACTTTAGTCTGGGTGCTTTGAATAAAATATAATACAGTACAGATGTCAACTCAGGAACTAAATAGCACATATTTCTAAAGAACCATAAAAAATATTAACACTATAGAAACAATGACTCTGTAATTACTTTTTGCTGTAGAGTGAGGTTAGGCATTTATCCTTATAGAGTCCTAATACACTTAAAGTCAGATCTGCCCCTGTGGTCCTTTTCCCTTTGTTGATAAATGCATTGTGCAGCTACCTTGTATGGCCACTACGGTATTTGAGGTCATTCTATACTGTTAACACAAATGGTGTGAACAATAGTTTATATGCCACTTAACTCCTTGGGAGAAACGGTTAACCTTGCTAGAGAGGACAGATCAGTCATGTATAGTTATTAAGGCTTGGAAGGTTTTTTATGCTCTAAAATACTTCTGCACAACCACAGTATACTTCTGTGGGAGGCCTATGTAAGCAAGAAAGCAAAGGAAAGAGAATTCACTTTCAGAATTTTTACAAAATATATACATGAAATAGGTGATGAAGTTTCTCAGAAATCCATTTCATTAATGACACCTGCACTGCAGAGGTGGCAAACATTTTCCCCTTTACAAATACACTTTCTAAAAATATGTTAATGAAATAAGAATAAAGGCTTTGGAGATGTAAAAAGGCTTTTGAAAATTCTCAGCTTGCTAAAAGGAATTCAATCTGATCACTTTGTTTAAAGATTTCGAATCATCTTATGATAGTTTAAGCGCCTGCTTTTGCTATGAAATGGAAGGCCCTTATTAAATTTACTCCAAGTCATTACCAAACTTCATTTAAAATTAACTTTCAACCACTGCCCTTAGTCACTATATATATTTTGAATCTGGAGGGTCATCTGATGATGATAGTCTCAGAAGAGAGCAGCTGAGAGTATTTAAGGGCAATCTCAAGCTTTCCCCTACCTCCATGACACTATAAGGAGACTATGTCTCTTTATTCCTGGCAAGGAAAGGGTTTGGAGGAAAGCAGTCATGAATTTGTTTGTTATGTTGAACAGTGCAATATTTCATGTGTTTTTTTTTTCTAAAATAAATTACAATTTCCTGATAACATTGTGCGGCCACTGAGATGTTTTTTAAAACATTGTAAGTGGAAAAACCCAAGATGTGCAATTTTTAAAAAAAGATCAAGAAGGGAAAATGTTGGAAAAACCTTTGTTTCATAAAGCCTCAATAGAACAGTTGTGCTATGGTTTTTCTTGTGTTTCATTAAACTATTAACAAGAGAAAGTGCATTTACATGGCTTTTTCCAACAGCTGAAAAAGAAATCAGTTTACCACCACTGCTATTTAAATATCTTCTAACTGGCAAAATTAAACCATGTCTCTTTATTTATTTATTGCACTTGTAAAAAGATTAATGGGGATGTGATTCCTTGAGGCTTTTACATATAACCCCTTCACAAAGAACAAAATTATACAGTTTGGCAAATGAACTAAATTAGCTACATTTATTTAAATAATCACTATAGAGGAAACAATAAATCAACAACATTTTGCACAAAAAAAGTGTTTACAGAGTGTCTTGTAATTTGTTTTATCAAGGACACAGACTTTTTGCTCTTAGCTAATCTTGCTTCTAACAGTCTATTATCACATCAACCATTAATGAGTATTTGCAGAAGAAATTTAGCTGGAGCTTTGGAACAGAAGAGTAAGAACAACTTCCACCTTTGTCATGGACGCAGTTACTGGGACACATTCTTTTAATAAACATGTTGTCAGAGGTTCCTAATAACTCCAGAGACCATCAAAATTAAATGGCAGCGCTTTGTTAAATAAGGAAAAGAGATGATTTCAGTGGTCAAAATCGTGCAATTATCTCAGCCTCTCTATATTTCAAAGGACTCTGTCCATATCTGAGTCTATATCAGAAATAAGTGAGTAGGGGGAGCTCTAATGCTGAACCTGTGATATATTCATAAATCAGGACTTTCAGAGCCTGTCACCGGCACCATAATGAGGGTCATTATTCAGGCAGAGTGTCAAAACTACTATCAAAGGACCTTCTCAGAATTACAATCATTCTGTTTCTTGTTAAATAAGCAATGTAGTACACAAAAATGGCAAACAAGAAGCAGGTCAATTTGATACAGTGTGAGGGCACAGAGATCTCTAGAGTAATTTACCCTCCGGGAATTCTGATGGCTGGTGAGATGAATTATACACACCCTCAAAAAAAGATTAATGGTAATAAAACCCCTGGAACATTTTTACCAAAAAGCTCCACAAATTGCTCATAAGCAACTTTAGAAACAAAGCTGGAAAAGGAATTATTAGTGTTGTTGTTATTATACCTGAAACACCTTGAGAGGATAGGACACGTTTTCTTAGAAAATTGTGTTATCTATATTCCAATAAAGATTACGAATTTGATTAATATAGTTTTTGGTCATTAAAAAAGGTGAAAGTTTCAAACTAGAAAACTGTTATTCATTTTATCTTAACACATTAGCACACTCACAAAGGTTTTTGTAGATCACACATACACAAGCATGCATCCATATTCTCTGTAGGAACATATAAAACTCAAAACTCTGCATAGTAATATAGGAAAGAATTTCCTGAAGTTCATATTTCTCTGATAAACACAAATATGAAGATAGAGACAGATACAAAAAGTAGGCTTATAAATATTTTCATTTGTTGTTCATCAAAAAGGGAGGGAGCAGTCCTTAGAAGTACATGGATATAAATTATAAGTAAATCTTTCCTCAATTTGCAGGTGAAATTAGCATCTCATGACTTTATACACACTGGTTAGTAAATGCTTTAGCACATTAGCCAAGCACATCATCAATCAAAACTTCCATAATGATATGTGTCTATGTAGACAAGAGTTGGGAAATGTTTTATCCACTTGTTGAGTTCTGAAGTTCACATCTTTGTGAAGAATAATTTGACAATGTAAATACAAAAGTTTAAAAATATTCATTCAGATTAGAATCCGAAACTTTTGCTTGCAGAAAAATCTTCTGCAAGATATAATTATGTATAAATACAGCAATCATAAATCTAAATGTTTAAAAATAAAAGTTTATCTAAACCTAGCATGTTAGAGCAAAATTTTAAAAAAATACTATATGCACAATGAAAAGACACTACAGAAAAACACTTAAAAATATCAGCCCATGTTCAACAAACATTGCTAAGCAACAAAGAAACTTAAATATAAAATTAGGGTTTGGTGATGAAGATGATAATTTTAATGTATAGGGTAGTTTTTTTTTCTTTTTTGTACTTTCCTGTATATTTCATATTTCATACAATCAACAAGCATTAATTTTGCAATAAATATTAGGAGTATATTACATGAGTATCTGTATAATAGAGACACACTATTTTAAAAGAAAGTTTTGAAAGCTAAGCAGGAAAATGTAAAAAGAGTTCCTGTCAAAATAGAAATATTTTTCTATCATAAGTGAAGAATTCAATTTTACAGCTTTTTCAATTCAATGGACATTTATTATTATGAGGAAATATTCACATTTAACACATTTTCTATAGTCAGCATTGCTTGTAATCTATGGATCCTCAGGGAATATGACTTTGGAGTAAAAATAGTTTTTGCTTGAAGTAAACATTTATAACAAGATTTATATTTATATTATACAAAACTTGGAAAAATTCATGCTGAAAGGGAGGGAAAGTGAGATCTTTGAAATCTTTGAAAAATCATTTTCATTCTCATGGTTTTTTTATTTTTATTTTAACCTCCCTATACTTTTGTTTTTGAGTTTAAATGCAGCAACTCCTATGAAAAGCAAACAAATGAATCTAAGAGACCTTTTGGTGACTTTTAAACTCTCCTTTTATTAGCCTATGTTTATTGGTTACAAAATAAGATTAAGCATAATCAGATCAAGTGGATTATAAAAAAGGGGGGCAGAGCATAGTCTTATTAATGAATATGTCATTTTAAAAAATGGTTAAGTTTAACCTCTTAGGCTAGTTTTCTAACAAAAAATAAAAACCACAAGTAATCAAAATCTTCATTTATAAGATCAGAGCTATTTCAAGAGACTCCAATGACCTTTCAGGAAGGAGGGATATGGAAAGTTTGGTGAATGGATACTAAATTACACTTAGGAGCAGGAAGCTCCAGAGCCCATTGTAGGGAGACTGTGGATAGCAATTATGTACTGTGTATCTCCAAAAGCAATCAGAAAGGATTTGGAATGTTTTCATCATGAAGAAAAGAGTAAATGTTTGTGGAAGATAGATATTTTGGGTCTAATTTAAATATTACACAATATATACATGTATCAAAATATCACAATATCCCATTAATATGTATACATTTTTATGTTTTTATGCCTCAGTTTTAAAATAAAGAAATGAAATGATCTTGGAGACAAGAACTTGTAGCATGGATTTCAAAACAATGGAACTTCTAGACTAGACAAAGCAGGTTCCAGTGCAGATTTCACCATTTGTTACCTCTGTATCCTTGAACTGCTGGATTTCCTGGTCTTTTATTATGTAAAACGGAGATAATGCCATTCTATTTCCTACTCCTTTGCATGTGAGTGTTCTTACAGGCACACATCTAACTAACCTTCTTTTCCCTGAAATTTCAGGTTTTATTTAGAGCACTCATTCAACATTACATAAAATATTGTAATTTAACTAAGATTTAAAGCAGAGCTGTTAAAAAAAAAGTCATCAGCGATCACTTCTCGTGTTTATTTTAATGGATGTTCTCCAGCTATTCAAAAGAATAGTAGAAAGTTGATGTCTATTGTGAAACCAAGAAATTCTTAAGATATTGTATAACAAGGCAATGGATAATGATTTGCCAAATCTTTGTAGTGGTCATCTCTAAGCATAAGCAAAGTCAAACATTTGTCAAGATTTCATTTCTACCCAAGCTTTCCTGTGTGGAGGTTGGAAGAACATTACCGAATCCTGTAAGACCTCTCTGTCAAACTGATACTCTGTGACAGTAAAACCTACCTTGTCCAGATCTACTCTTTAAGTAAATTGGCATCAATGAAATAATCAAAAGCAAACCAATTATGTTCTGGCATTTTTTATCCATGTGTTTGGATTTAAGTGTCTATTAAATAGTGTTTGCATATGAAGAAATGCTCTATTGTATGCAGAGGTACTCAATTATTTAGATTATACATTTGAATAAACTGTGCAGTGGAAGGACTACCCTTGTAATGTAGGACAATTACATTTTCTTGCATAGTTTACAGATTATTAAACTAATATCAATTCGACCCACACTACCAGTTACTGGATTCTAACCTTTGCCTTTGAGACTTAGCTACTATAAAAGTCTGTTTTCTTCCCTAACAATTAGCAACCTGTGTCAATCATTTCAAATTATACCAAATTATGCAAATTGGTTTGGGGAAACGGATTGTCTAAGAAGAGACCACAAAAATTTAATTTCAATAAAGATCATAGGTGAGGTATGTAGTTGCTTGCTGCTGCTTGAGGACTCCCAGTTGTCCCTGGTTAATAAGCAGAGTCTTTTCTTGCAGAGTGGCTTTCCCTCACCCAGGCAGGTCACTAGGAGGCTCAGCATGTGCCTTCTGCATGCAGGCTTCTCAATTCCACCTCAGCTGTGCACTAGGAAAGGCAACTGCCACTCCTTTTACTAGAATGTCTTTATTTAATTTTCCTGGAAAGGGCATTAGGTCATTAACACATATATTCATCGTTATGTATACTGTTTAAAAAGTACAACTAACTCTTATGCTTAAATTCTATCTGTACAGAATTAAAATTTCATAAAGATTATTTAATGAGGTAATCCTTTTCCTCCCCACTGTGTTTTTTCAGTGACAAAAGTAAGACCTACTTACTGTAACAAAACAAATGTTTCCCTCTCCAATCCCACCTGCCATTATTCACTGAGGTGATGTCTGCTGTGGGTGTAGGAGTTTGTTGCTAATGCTTGTAAGTGCAGGCATACTTTTAAATATCTCTAGTCTATAGAATAGGATTAAAGAACTTGAGAGAATGTGAGCTATATATATGACAAACCAGTGACTTGATATCCTTGGTGTGATTTGTTTGACAAATTTGCCTTAATGCTCTATTTTCATCTGCCCAGTCTTCATCACTCGTTTATAATTTTCCATGTGATCACAGAATGAATTTGAGGTGGCTGTTGGGGATTCTTGATTGTTAAACGTCTGTTTTAACAGATAAATTGAGGGTCACAGAGGTTAAGTGGATACTCAAGATCCTACAGCAAGTTAATGGCATATAGGGAAGAAGGACCCAGCAATCTCAGCTCCTTGCTAGTGTGTTTTTCTCCCACCTCAACTGATTCTTAAGCCATGAAGAGGCAAACTGGATTCTTCATATTAAATCAATCAATTTTTAGAGGTTATTTTATTAATCTAAACTGTATTTCAAACTTCACATAAAGAAGGAATATATATTTTCCTTCTAATAAGATCCAAGTCTTCTTATACCACTGACCATTTTTCTATGTCCAGGATTGATGGTAACTTACATGTGTCCACTTGGCTAAACTAGAGAACATGGTTATTTAATCAAACATGAATATAGGTGTCACTATGAAGATATTTTGTAGAAATATCTACAATTGATGAATTTAAGTAAAAAAGATTATCTTGGATAATCTTGGTGCACCTGAGTCAATAAAAGAGTTTAATAGTAGAACTGAAGAGGTTGTTTTCTCTTCTGGATGTGAGGTGTCTCACAAAATCTCATGTGTGAGACACATAGGAATATTCAGAACTGAAATGATTAGGTTATAAGAGCTATAATATGATCAGTGGATCAAACTATTTGATGAATTAATAATTTGAATGGATTAATGGATTAGTGTATGTCAACTCTAGGCAAGTAGGGCATGACCAACCAAAGGAAGTAGGTCACTAGAGGTGGGCCCTCTGTGGTTTATTTTATCCCTGTCTCCATGAACTCAAGCCTTCTCTGCTTTCTGTTGGACAGGATGAGAGCAAGACTTCCTCACCATGCCTTTCCACCAGGATGTGCTGCCCTACCTTGGGCCCACAGCAACGGAGTCAGGCCACCACAGATAAACTTGACCTCTGAAAACCATGAGTCAAAATAAACCTTTCCTCCTATAGGTTGTTCTTGTGAGGTACATGGTTTACAACAGAGCAAAGCTGACTAACAGTTGTCCCTTACACTACAATATCAGCTCCTATCTAAGAACTTTCAGTTCCCTCTTATTGATAGCCTTCTTCGCAGACTGAGGGCTTGCCTATCCCAGTACCCACAATTGCTTAAATTAATCCCTATCCAGACATAAACAATATTATGTATTATATATCTATATATATAATACCTACTACAATAATCAAATGTTCTGTTTTCTAAACCAATGAATATGAGTGACTGTTTTATTTCATTAAAAATCTACATGTTTTGGTTTAAACTGTTATTACTTATAAAACATTTTGTTAGCTTTATGATACATTTAAATGCACTAATATTGATAAACAAGATTCATTCGTGGCATAGGAATTGAATGCCTATTTCACTAATCTCATTAGGAAACATGCTTTATTGTCTCTCATGAGTAAAATGGACTAGCTTCCTTTGTTTCAGAAATATACAAGGAGAACACTTCTAAAAGTAATATTTGTAGAAAAGCCAGCATATTTCTATAACCTTCTCTCAGTTGCTGAAGAAGAACCTGGTTAAATCTCCCCAGACCATTAAGAATCCCTTGTTTTAAACCTCTAGTGTTGTAAATAATGAAATAGCAATATCCTTCGAGCATTGTATTGACTGTAGTATCTCTTTGAAGTGAAGACCTGGCATATGAGTTACTCAGAATCTGTTCTTCCACTAATTAAAATTCTTATATATTTTTCGATGGAGTGGTCATGTTCAAAATTTTTCCTAATGACAATACAATTACTTTATAACTGATCAACTGTCCTTTAGGAGTAATGATATTAACAGTTGCCACAAGTAAGCAAATAAGCATAAAATCCTCCTTCGTGGCTGAGAGAAGGATAAGTATAGATGGAGTATTTTCATTCAGTTGATTAAATATAGTTTTTCAAAAGGATTCTAACATCATAGTGGTTTCAACCTATAGAAAAATTGACTTCTACATAAAACATTTCTTATGTTCATGTATGAAAGAACTTATGAGAAATGAAAATATTAGCTGCACAATCAAGTCTTAGACACTACAATTGTTTGCATTTCCAGTGAATGCTGACTGCACACCACAGTCAGATAATGGCAAGGAGACAGGTGTGCTTGAGATTACTCTAATTCATAATGCATGTAACTTAAGGTACTCTTGTGCATATCAGGCTATATGATGCTGTTTATCAGAAGTGTTCTGGGGCAGGAAAACATTTAGGTAAACAAGGTATTGTGTAATCAAAAGAGTTTCAGGGTAATTGATCCATGTCTGGAGACATAACCTAGATGTGGAGTGGAAGTAGTTTTGAATAGAGGATGTAGGATTTGTGCAGATTTAAATACATAAACACAGGATTCCCAAATTTCATTAGCAACATTAATGTGCATGTTGGTTAGCATTTTAATCACAGCAAAATAAGTTATTGGAATCCTTCAGGTAGTCCCTGAAATGGTGAGAAATTTAAAGTATAAATATTTACATGTCTGAATAAATAGTGTTTTCAAATATAATTTATATTGAGGTTGATACTGGCCACAAAGGAAGGAGGAATCTACCAACTGTGGCAGTTAGAGCTCTTCTATTGTTTCCTCAAATTCATGGGTTAGTCTTCACATATTAAAAACTGCTCTGCACGCAACCTAAGCTTTACACTTAATTACTCATTTTGAACCTCAGTTTCTCCTGTGGTCTAGAAATCTAGATGAAATCATATGAATTCTAATGTGTGGTTGGTGACTGTTTCTCTGACTGTTTTCCTGACAAATTTAGGGCTTCTGTTCTTCACCATGCTTCATGTTTGTAGTGTACTTCCCCCAAATTCATGTCTTCAGTCTATTCATGAGAAAATATCTCATCCATCCAAACTGAGGAACAATCTACAAAATGCCTACAAGTATTCTTCAAATGCGCCTGTGTCTTGAAAAACAAAAAATGATGGAGAATTTGTCACAGTTTAGAAGAGACAAAGGAACAGGATGATCAAATACATGGTGGTGTCCTGGATGGGATCAGGGAACAGTTTTCTGTAGGGAAAATTGGTAAAATCTGAATAAAACTTTTAATTTACTTGGTGGTTTTATTCCAGTGTCAACTTCTCAGTTTTGACAAATGAAAAAAAATTATATAATATACTATATTAGAATAAGCTCAGTAAAGAGTATGAAGTGGCTGACTATACTTTCTTCACAAATTTCTGTAAACCTCAAGTTATTTCAAGATTAAATTTTATTTTAAAAATCTTGATAATAATGAAAATTATTCAGAAAAAAATTTTACACTAAAAACAGAACAGCCACTATAAAGAAAATATTATAGTGATGCCAGAAAAGATTAACTACAGACATTAATAAAAATATACTAAGAATTTCTACAAAGTAATAAGAGAATGGCTAACAATCCAGTACAAAATCGGACAAAGTACATAAACTTGAAAACAAATACAGAGGGAGAAAAAACTATGACCAATGTTTCTGTGAGAAGATCCTCCACAATCAGGTATATACAAATCAAAATTAAAAAATAAATAAGATAGGATTAAGAAAAATTTTTAAAATTTCAGTAGTAGATGGGCTGGGGCTGTGGCTCAGTGGTAGAGCGTTTGCCTAGCATGCATGAGGCACTGGGTTCGATCCTCAGCACCACATATAAATAATACATGAATAAAATAAAGATCCATCAACAACTAAAAAAAATTTAAAAAAAAAAAATTTCAGTAGTAGAGATTTGAAAACATGGAAATTTATTTTCCAGCTAGAGGACCAGAAATTGGTACAATATTTTAGATGATAAGTTGGCAATATCTACTAAAATTTTAATATGGAATTAGTATTCATGCAACATATTAGCAATTGATAATAGATTTGTTGTGGTTTAGACATGAAGTGTCCCCCTAAAGCTCCTTTTAATGCAGGAATATTTTTTTTGTTTTTTGGTACTGAAGATTGAACTCAGGGGCACTCGACCACTGAGCCACATCCCCAGCCCAATTTTGTGGTTTAATGTAGATACAGGTTCTCACTGAGTTGCTTAGTGCCTCGTTGTTGCCCAGGCTGGCTTTGAACTCGGGATTCTCCTGGCTCAGCCTCCCTAAGTGTTGGGATTAACGCAGGAATATTAAGAGGTGAAATGATTAGATTACAAGAGCTATACTCTAATCAGCCATCCTAGTTTGAATGGACTAACAGGGAGGTAACTGTAGGCAGGTAAGTGGGGCTGGAGGAGGTGGATCACAGGGGGCATGCCCTGAGAGGGTTCATCTTCCCTGTAGTTCCTTACCCCCACATCCCCATTCTTGCTGACACTGTGGGAGCAACTTCCCTCTGCTATGCTTTTCCTCTGTGATATGCTGCCTCATCTTGGGCCCAGAGCCATGGAGTTAGCCCTTCTGTGGACTGAGACCACTGATACCATGAGCTCTAAATAAAGGTTTTATCCTTTAAGTTGTTCTTGTCAGGTATTTCCTTCTGTGAGACATAGGCTGACCAAAACAACATTCTAGAGAAATATGCTTACTCATGCACACAGGTGTATAAAAGCTAATTGCAAATTTGCTTAACAAATTGCAAACACTCTGAATATACATAAAGGCAACATAGTATTCAGAAAATTGAAAACAATCTAAATGTCTAGAAAAGAGGTATTTAAAATAAATAAGTACATGAATGTACAAAATATTATGTGACTCAACAGTAGGAACAAGGTAGATATATAGATAGGCTTTTGTTTTCTATTTCAATTAATGAGATTATTGCCCCTATAATTTCCAAAATATAAGCAACAAACAAGGGGAATGAGTAATACAAATGATAAGTTTATTTTCTAACCCATTACTTGGCCAGCATTTATATATTCATCAGATGAGTGAGATGTAAGTGTTTTTCTAAGCTGACAAATATTGGGATAATTTCTTACATAGTAATAAGTAACTAATACATTCCATCTTTGCATGAATCAATATCATACTGTTTTATTTACAGACTTTACAGTTCTTCATTTACAAAAATTTCAAGATAACCCTTGCATGTTCATTAATTGAATTGTACCATAAAATTATATTCCATAGCTCCAGACAGAAACATGTTATTTTTTATTGGAAATTTATTAAATGTAAAAATCGAGAAGGGCTTCCATCCATGTTTTTAGTTAGATTTTTACTGCTGTGACCAAAAGACTTAACAAGAACTATTTAAGAGGAGAAAAAGTTTATTTGAGCTCACACTTTCAGAAGTCTGTCAATAGATAGCCAACATCATTGCACTGTGACCAAGGTAAGGCAGAGCATCATGGCAGAAGAATGTGGAGGAAGAATGCAGCTCAAGACATGACAATCAGGAGATAGAGAAAGACTAAAAGCTTGGCTCACAAGGGACAAAATATATACCACAAAGGCATATCCCCAGGGACCTACCTCATCCAGCCACATTCTATCTGCCCACAGTTAACACTGATTAGGTAAAAGTTTACATAACCCAATCATTTCACTTCTGAACTTTCTTCCCTTGTGTCACACATGAACTTCTGAGGGACACTTCATATCTAAACCATAACAACCTTCATATGAATATTCTTCAGATGAATGTTCTTAAAAAGAACAGCATTGGAATGAAGCACTGATGGAGAACTCACATACTTCTAATTTGTATGTGCATAGATAATTGAACGCAAAGGAGAACTCGGGGGTTGTTATATAACCAAAGAACATGCAGTACCATAGGCAGAGATCAGAGGGATGAAAGGTAGAAGGGCTTCCTGGGGAGGGTATGAAGACTGACAAAATCATCTTAATTGAGAAATTATGAATACAGAACCAGAAAAGATGAATCCCCATAAAAGGTTAGAGAAATTCCTAGAATCTCTCAATGAGTTGATTGTTGAAAGCATCTACAAATCCAATCCATAAAGACTGGCTGTTTCTTCAAATGCACAAATTCTGGGAGAAGAAGGAGGAAGGGAAGAGATTAGGAAGAGGAAGAGGAGAAGGAGGAGGAGGAGGAGGAGACAACATACAAAGAAACAGAGAAATATGACCCAATCAGTGCAGAAAATTAAATCTTTAGAAATTCACACTAAGGAAATAAATTTTAATGAATTATTTGGAAAAGAATTTTTAAAAACATTAAAAAAGTAGGTGATCTCAATGAGTTCTTGCATATGACAAAAAGTACAGAAAACAAAAGCAAAAATAGACAGATGGGACTACATCAAACTTGAAAATCTCTACACAGCAAAATAAACAATCAATAGGAAGAAACATCAGCTTACACATGGTAGAAAATATTTGCAATCCACATGTCTGAAAAATGGTAGTATTTGGAATATATAAAAAAGCTTATGATTTAACAACATCTTTCATGGAAATTAGGTTGTCTTCATCTCTTGGATACTATGAATACTAGTGCAGTGAATATGGGTGTGCAAATATCTCTTCAAGAAAATGTGGTATACACAATGCAATATTATTTAGTTCTAAAACATAAGGAAATCCCAATATATGCTCTAACATGGATATGCCTTGAAAACATTATACTAAGTAAAACAAGCCAGTTCCAAAAAGAAATAATGAAGAATTTCACTTGCAAAGGAAATCTAGCAGCCAACTTAAACAACTAAAATAAATTTATAAAATTGTTCATAATAGTTGATTAAATTTCTTTTAATTTCTATGAGGACTGTAGAACTATTCAGTTTTTCTTTCTTGATTTTGGTAACTTGGTTTTTTTTCTTTTTTTATTTCATCAGTCTAAATATCATGTCAGTTATACTTTAAAAAGATTATTGGATTTTTCTGTATTAATTTTGTTATATATTATTATATGCTCTGATATTTATTATTTTCTTTACTCTACTTTCAGTGGGTTTGATTTATCCTTTCTTTTTTTAGTTTTGAAAAATGGGAGTTTAAATTATTGATTATAGATCTTTCTTCCTATTGAATAAAGGTGTTTGAAATTGTAAATTTTCCTGCAAATTAGCTGAATGGCATATATTTTGATGTGTTATGTTTTTACTTTAATCCAGTCCATTTAAAAAATATTCTTGTGGCTGCTTTGTTTTGATCTTTGTATGGCTTATAAATGTGTTGTATAATTTCAGACACACACATAGCTTCCCCCTCTTTAATGAATACATGTGAGAACTATAGAATGCATTCAATGTCTATTTGTTTTGAAATATTTCTTACTTTTCAATTTCCGCTATATTTCCTAAAGTATTCCCTGCATATGTTCATGTTTTCCTTGGCAGGCAGAGATGTATGAAGAACTTAGCCATTCTATATCCTTACAGGGTCTTTCTTAAATTTTCAGCTGCTTTGTCACTCACCCCAACCATGGGATTTTCCATTTATTCTCTAGTGGAATTTGTTTACTACCAGAATTACCATACACACCTGATAAATCTAGACATTTTCAACTCCTGCCCATAACAAATCCACTCCGTCTCATTACAAAGATGCTGGATTGCCAACATCTACACTCTAGAAAACCTATAGATCTCAGAAGTTAAGCTCAGGAGAAGAGAGGAAGATGGTCACCACCTTGGCTGTTCCATGGCTTGAAATCAAGAGAAGCAGATGTGCAGTATTTTAGCAAGGTGAGTGAATGAACAAAACTTCGAGGGTACTGTACTGGAATTTAATACTGTACACTCAAAACAGATTGGGGACTCAGAAGGTCAAATATAATAAAATAAGGAAGAAATTCCCAGCCTCACAGCCACAGTAGTAGCTGGAGGCACAAGCCAGAAGGGTCCCTCCATGAATGCAGCAAAGCAATCTGGGCATTAAAGAACCCACATTTTAGGGAGGACTGAGACATGCATGTCTGGATATAAGAGAGCTCACAAATCAAAGACACTGCCCAACTAAATTGTAAGGTGCACTGCACATCATCCATTACAGGAAAGAAACTGCATCTTTCCCAGTGGCAAGCACAGGACAGAGGAAGGAACCATTTTGCAGCTGTGGCATGAGGGAGAAAGTTGAGGGAGACATTTTTGGCAGACCCAAGTATGGCCTGAAAAACAAGACAGGCAGACTCATGCTAAGTGAAAGGGAGTGTCCCTAAATGACCAGGAGAAAATCAAGCATGGAGAGAAGATTACTCAGGAGAATACTGGTTGTGGAAACCCACCCAGCCTCCACATCCCCTTCCAATCTGGCTGCTTGCAGGACTGAAAGGGAGAGAAGCACCTGCCAGATAATTTGAAAAGGCATGGGCAGGAGAAATTGAGTTTGGAGATTGACTTGAGACTGGGAATCATGGGGTCCGCAGGCAAGGTAGTGTGCTAAGAATTGGCCCCTACACCACACAAGTGGAACCTAAAGGAGATTCCTGGGGTACACTCTTCCAGCATGGAGCAGCAATTGCTGGGCCCTGGAGATGCACTAATTTAAAATCTAAAGACCAAGTGATATTCAGTGAAGAGCCTGGAGAATAGGAAGTCTAAACCCCACCTCTAGGATTAACCCTTTCATCTTAGCAACCCCATACTGAAGATGGACAAGAATCATACTCCAGAACTAACACTGCAGAGAAGGGAAGCTGAAAATATTTTGATCTCTGATGGAAATAATTTTTCAACTTTTCTTTGAGGTTTTTTTTTTTCTTATTCTTTTTTTCTCTCACAGTTCTACCATTTTGGGGGGGGGGGTTACTGGGGATTGAATTCTGGGGCACTCGACCCCTGAGCCACATCCCCAGCCCTATTTTGTGTTTTATATAGAGACAGGGTCTCACTGAGTTGCTTGCTTAGCGCCTCATCATTGCTGAGGCTGGCTTTGAACTCGCTATTCTCCTGTCTCAGCCTCCCTAAGTGCTGGGATTATAGGCTTGAGCCACCATGCCCGGAGGTTCTACCATTTTTTAAACTAATTATTTTTCATGCCTCAGTTTATCGAGGACTAGGATATTTGATTAGTATATTTTAGTTTCATTTTGTATTATTTTATTTTTACTTTTTTCTATTTTTAATTTTCTAAAATTATTACTTTATATATATTTTTTATCTCACTTATCTTTTCACTTGATTTTCTTTCTCTCTTTTCTGTACTAACAGCCAACTTCTATTGTTCCCTATTTAACTCTTACTTTATTTTTTAAATTCTATCTTTTTTCCTCCTTCCTCATAATCATCACATCCTGCACCACTTCTGTTCTTTCCTCATCCATCATTAGATATTGTAAACCCTCTTGCAAACTTACTGGGTTTTATGAAGGCAATAAGTGAACATATCATTTCTTTTTCTTGCAACAAAATTGTAGATGTCTTAGCAGGAGCTATTTGGTTTAAGGCTGTACATTACTTGCATTGGTTGGTATTATTTGTCTTCCCCTTAACAGCAAGGTACTGGAAACCTCCAGGGACACTATAAGTTTACAGGGGAGAAATTTTATTGCCTCAGATCCATACTGCTAGATGACTAGACACACAAACAGCATGAAAAAAACAAGAGAATAAATCACCCCAAACTAACCAAGATGCTCCAAATCCAGTGACACCACAGTGGAAGAAATGTCAAAAAAGGAGTTTAGAATGTACATAATGAAACTGAACCACAAAGTAAAGAATGACTTAATGAGTGACATTGGAGAGAAAATTCAGGACATGAAAGATCACTTCAATAAAGAGATAGAGATTCTGTAAAGAAATCAAGCAGAAAATCTTGAAAAGACGAAATCAATAAATCAAATTAAAAATTCAATGGAAACTATGACCAACTGATTAGACCACTTGGAAGACAGAGTTTCAGGCAATGAAAACAAATATATAATCTTGAAAATAAATTTTAACATGGAGAAATGATGTTAAGAGACCAATAACAGAACTTCCAGAAAATGCAGGATAAGCTGAAAAGACCAAATTTAAGATTTATCATGATAGGTTGAAGGTTCAGAGATACAAACCAAAGGAATACACAATCTTTTCAATCAAGTAATATCAGAAACTTCCCAAACCTAAAGGTGGCTTACAGGAATCCAAATATACAAAATTATAAGAGATCCACACCAAGACACATTATTTTAAAAATGCTAACATACAGAATAAGGATAGAATTTAAAGGCTGCCAGAGCAAAAGGTTAACGGGAAACAAATTCAGATCTCACATGATTTCAATCCAGATGCTCAAAGGTAGGAGGTCTTGGAATAATATATACCAAGCTCTGAAGGAAAATGGATGCCAATCAAGAATACTATACCCAGAAAAATTAAGCTTCAGATTTGATGATGAAATAAAAACTTTTCATGATAAACAAAAGTTAAAAGAATTCACAATTAGAAACCCTGTGCTACAGAACATCCTCAGCAAAATATTTCGTGAAGAGGAAATAAAAAATAAAAATGAAACCAGCAAAGGGACGAACTACACTAAAGGAGAAAACCATTCAATTGAAAAACAAAAAATAAACTAAAATAACTGGGATTACAAATCGTATCTCAAAAATAACTGTGAATGTAAATTGCCTAAACTGATCAGTCAAAAAAAAAATAGTCCAGCAGATTAGATTGAAAAACAAGACTCAACAATATGCTATCTCCAAGAAACTCACCTCATAGGCAAAATCCACAGACTGAAGGTGAAAGGATGGGAAAAGTTATATCACTCACATGGATCTTGTAAGCAAGCAGGGGTTTCTATCCTCATATCAGATAAAGTGGAATTCAAGCCAAAGTTAATCAGAAGGGACAAAGAAGGACATTTCAATTGCTTAAAGGAATTATAAATCAGCAAGACATAATAATTGTAAATGTTTATGTCTGAAACAATGAAGCTTCTACATGCATCAAACAAACCCTTCTCAATTTCAAGAATTAAATATATCACAACACAATAATACTAGGTGAATTTAACACATCTCTTTTACCACTGGATAGATGTCCCCATCCCCCCCCAAAAAACAAGGAAACTATAGAACTAAATAATAAAATCAATAATTTAGACTTTATATACATATATATACATATATATATATACACATACACATAATATTTTATCCATCAATGACCTAATTCACTTTTTTCTCAGCAGCACACTGTTCCTTCTCTAAAATAGAGCATGTCTTAGGCCACAAAGCAACTCTTAGCAAATACAAAGAAATAGAGATAATACTTTGCATTCTATCAGATTATAAAAAATGAAATTAGAGAACAGAGAGCCAACATTCTGGGAACAAATCTTTGCCACACAAACATCCAATAGAGGACTCATCTCCAGGATATATAAAGAACTCAAAAAACTTATCACAAAGAAAACCTAACAACCCAATCAATAAATGGGCCAAAGAGCTGAACCTAAACTTCACAGATGAAGATATACAATCAATCAACAGACATATGAAAAAATGTTCAACATCTCTAGCAATCAGAGAAATGCAAATCAAAACTACCCTAAGATTTCATCTCATGCCAGTCAGAATGGCAATTATCAAGAATACAAACAACAGTAAGTGCTGGCGAGGTTGTGAGGAAAAAGACATGCTCATACATTGCTGGTAGAACTGCAAATTGGTACAACCAATCTGGAAAGCAGTATGGAGATTCCTTAGAAAACTTGGAATGGAACCACCATTTGAGCCTGCTATCCCTCTCCCTCGTCTATACCCAGAAGACTTAAAATAGCATACTACAGTGACGCAGCCACTTCAATGTTTATAGCAGCTCAACTCACAATAGCTAAACTGTGGAACCAGCCTCGATGTCCTTCAACAGATGAATGGATAAAGAAGCTACATATACACAATGGAATATTACTCAGCAATAAAAGAGAATAAAATTATGGCATTTGCAGGTAAATGGATGAAGTTGGAGAATATCATGCTAAGTGAAGTAAGCCAATCTCAGAAAACCAAATGCCGAATGTACTCGTTGATAAGTGGATGCTGATCCATAATGTGGGGAAGGTCATGGGAACAATGGAGGAACTCTGTTCACTGGGGTGTAAGGGGGGATGGGGCATGGGGACAGTAAAGGTGGTGGAATATGAAAAAAACAATTAAATTAAAAAAATAGAAGCTACTCTAACAGCTGAAGACTAAATAATATACTGTTGAATGACCAATGGAGAGCAGAAGAAATCAGGGATGAAATTTTAAAAAAATACTTAGAGGTAAATGAGAATAGTTACATAACATATCAAAATCTCCGGCACATCATGAAGGCAGTTCTAAGTTAACTTCATTGCATGAAGCTCATTCATTAAAAAATAGAAAATCACCAAATAATTAACCTAATATTATATCTCCAAGCCCTAGGAAAAGAAAAACATATCAACACCAAAAGCAATAGAAGACAGGAAATAATTAATATCACATCTTAAATCAATGAAATCAAAACAAAAGAAACAATTCAAAAACTCAACAAAACAAAAAGTTATTTATTTAAAAAATAAATAAAATTGGTAAATACTTAGCCATGGTAACAAAGAGTGAGGAAACTCAAATAATTAAAATTCATGAAGAAAAAGAAAATGTCACAACAGATATTACTGAAATACAAATGAAAGTCAGAAATAATGTTGAAAATTTATCTCCAATAAAATAGACAATCTTGAAGACATCAACAAATTTCTAGATGCATATGACCTACCCAAACTGAAACAGGTGGACACAGACAATTTAAACAGATCAATTTCAAGCAATGAAATATAAGTCACCATCAAAAAGCCTACCAACTAAAAAGGCCCAGGACCAGATAGATTCTCAGTGAAATTCTACCAGACTTCAAAGAACAACTTATACCAATACTCCTCAAATTATTCTGATATAGAAAAGGAAAGAACCCTTACAAATGCATTCTATGAAGCTAGTATCATCATATACTAAAACCAGACAAAGACACATCAAGGAAAGAAAACTTCAGACCAATATCCCTGATGAACATAGATGCAAAAATTCTCAATAAAATTCTGGTAAACATATTTAAATGATAGTGCACCATGATCAAGTGGAATTCATCACAGGGATGCAAGGCTCAACAAATAGAAATCAATAAATATAATTTATCACATAAATTAGACTTTATACTTAAATAAATAGACTTTAGACTTAAAGACAAGAGTCATATGATTGTATCAATAGATGCAGAAATAGCATTTAACAAAATACAGCACACCGTCATGTTCAAAACACTAGAAAAACTAGGGATAGTAGGAATGTATCTCAACATTGTAAAAGCTATCTATGCTAAACCCAAGGCCAACATCATTCTAAATGGAGAAAAATTGAGAGCATTCCCTATAAAAATGGTAACAAGAGAAGGATGACTTCTTTCACCATTTCTATTCAAAACTGGCCTTGAAACTCTTGTCAGAGCAATTAGGTGAAATAAAGAAATTAAAGGGATAAGAATGGGAAAAGAGGAACTCAAAATATCCCTAATTGTTAATGACTTTACTATATCTAGAAGACCAACAAAACTCCACCAGAAAACTTCTAGAGCTCATACATGAATTCAGCAAAGTAACAAGATATAAAATGAATGCCCATAAATCAATAAGCATTGCTATATATCAGTGATGAAAGAGAAATTAGGAAAACTACCCCATTCACAATAGACTCAAAAAAAAATATTTGGGAATCAAAAGAAGTGAAAGAAGTGAAAGACATCTACAATGAAAACTACAGAACACTAAAGAAAGAAATTGAAGAAGACCTAAGAAGATGGAAATATCTCCCATGTTCTTGGATAGCAGAACTAACATTGTAAAAATGGCCATACTACCAAAAGGTCTATACAGATTTAATATAATTCCTATTAAAATCCCAATTATGTTCTTCATAGAAATATAAAAAACAGTCATCAAATTCATATGGAAAAATAAGAGAACCAGCATAGTCAAAACAATCCTTAGCAAGAAAAATGAAGCAGAAGGCATCACAACAGACATTATACCACAGAGCTATGGTAACAACAACTGCATGGTATTGGCACAAAAGCAGACATGTAGAACAATGGCAAAAAGTAGAAGACACAGAGAGAAACCTACATAAATACAGTTACCTCATACTAGGCAAATCGCATCTTCAACAAATGTTGCTGCAAAAACTGGAAATCCATATGGAGTAGAATGAAATTAAACCCTAATCTCTCACCCTGCACAAAACTCAACTCAAAGTGGATCAAGGACTTAGGAATTAGAACAGAGACCCTGAACCTACCAGAAGAAAATATAGGCCCAAATTTAGATCATGTTGTCTTAGGAAACAACTTCCTTAACAAGACTCTTAAAGTGCAAGAAGTAAAATCAAGAACCAACAAATGGAGTGGAATAAAACTAAAAAGCTTCTTCAAAGCAAAGGAAACAAAGAGAGAGCCTACAGAATGGGAGAAAATCTTTGCCACCTACACCTCAGAGAATTAATCTCCAGGATATATTTAAAAACTCAAAAAACTTAACACCATAAAAACAAATAACCCAATCAATAATTGGCAAAAGAACTGAACAGACACATAACAGAAGAAGGAATAAAATTGGTCAACAAATGCATGAAAAAATGTTCAGCATTTCTAGCAATTAGAGAAACGCAAATTAAAAATATACTGAGATTTCATCTCACTCCAGAAAGAATGGCAATTATCAACAATAAATGTTGCTGAGAAGTGCAGGAAAAGGTACACTACTACCTTGCTGGTAGGAGTGCAAGTTGGTACAACCACTAGGGAAAGCAGTATGAAGATTCCTCAGAAAACATAGAATGGAACCACCATTTGACCCAGTTATCCCACTCCTTAGCATGTACCCAAAGGACTTAAAATCAGCATACTATAGTGACACAGCCATATCAATGTTTATAGCAGCTCAATTCACAATAGTTAACTATGGAACTAGCCTAAGTGTCACGCAGCAGATGAATGGATAAAAAAATGTGATACACACACACACACACCACACACACACAATGAAACATTACTCAGCCACAAAGAGAAGTGAAATTATGGCATTTGCCTGTTAAGGGATGGAACTGGAGACTATCATGCTAATTGAAATAAGCCAATCTCCCAAAAAACAAAGGCCAAATACTCTCTCTGATATGTGGATGCTAATACATAAAAAGGGGGATGGGGCAGGGAACAATAGCAGTACTTTGGATCAGACAAATAGGAATGAAGAGAAGGGAAGGGAAATAGGAATAGGAAAGATAGAGTGAATCACATACTGCTTTCCTATGTGCATATATGGTTACACAACCAGTATAATTCTACATCATGTAGAAGAATGAGAAATTATACTCCTTATATGTATAAGAAGTCAAAATGCATTCTACTGTCATGTATAACTAATAAGAACAATTTTAAAAAACTAAGCTCGAAGGAGTGTGTGTATTGAGGAGGTGTAGTTACTATAAACTAAAGGAACACATATTGCTATTTTTACCCAACACTGCCCTATTTGTTTTATAACTTTGTTCAATTTTAATGTCCTGAAATAAATGTTTTGGGGAATTTTGTTCATCTTAATATCATTTACCTTTCCCTTCCCACTTCTACATGCCACCATAGCCAAAAAGCTTCATATCATTTCGTTGGATTTTGAATTTTTTGTTTCTTTTCATTTTCCATTTCTCTTGAGATATTATCTATTACTCATTCAATCTTGTGTTCTTTCTCATTTAAATTTCCTTTCTAAAATAATTTTTTAATTTCATTTCAAATTTTTTAGAGTCAACTTTATGTGCATTTCAAAATTTCATTCATGGTACTCTTTCATTCTTTTTATTTATTTTCATCTAGCTAATTTTGAAATATTTAGTTACAATTTCTATCCATTTTGTGGGTGTGTTTGTGGCATGGTTTATCATCCAAGAAAAAATTATTCTCTTTATCCTATTTCTTATAATAATGTTTTAAGGCTTCTGTTTTATATTGCCCATTTTTACACAAAATTCATTCGTGTAAACATTTAGAAAGAAGAAGACAGGATAGTTTTTCCATGTTCATATCTCCAGAGAGCTTGCTCAATTAAGTTGTTGTTTAGATCACAACATTTTCCAAGATTTTTTTCCTCTGCTTATCTTCTTCCTTTTTATTTGAATAATCTCTTTTGTTTGCTCTTATTCTTCCTCTAATACTTGCATTCTAGTTGCAGTAGCTTATCTGTTGTATGGAGCTTTCGCTAGGAAAGGAACTCAGGTGTTTATTTGTGTGTGTGTGTGTGTGTGTGTGTGTGTGTGTGTGTGTGTTCAGTGTGGAAAGTTCATATTATTTAAGATTGCTTCAGCACTCCTACTCTGTGTGAATCCCATATTCTCACTATGAATTTAGTATGTGACAAGTTTTCTCAGTTGCAGCTGTTCTTTTCAAATTTGCCTGCTACCTTCCTAATACATACGTTTTCAATACTTTGGGGTCAGTTTCTTGCTTTCCTTCCTGCCACAACCGATGCCATATTCTTAGAGCTATTGATATTTTCCCCAACCTGCTCATATTTCCCTGTTCATAAAGATAACTCAGTGCCAACTATTTTTGTAAATACTATTTTATTTTGTTTTACTTTTCCTGTCCTAGTTTTTTTTTCCCTTCCATTCTCTCTTTCTATGGGAAATTCAGATAGTTTCAAAACCTATGCTCAGAAATTTCACATTAACTATTGTGCAATAAGCAGTTAACTAATTCAATATTCTCCCCCAAAAGTAACTATAAACAGTATTAAAATATAAATAGCCAATAACTAAGAGACACTGAAGACCTATCAAAAGCAGGCATATTAAAGGGACTGGAACAACAGATGGTTAGCAATTTTCTTTAACTTTTAGCCTAAGGGCAGGATCATAGAAAATTTGCAGTTTTTCTTGTCTGAAAAACTAGAAGACAGATTTTTGGACAACAACCTTCCAGAAACTGAAGAAGAAATCACAGAAGGAAGAATGCCAGAAAACAGAAGTCCAACATTCTGGATTTTAACTCAGCTCAGATGTCTGGCTAAACCACAAAACCATGCATGCACAAGATATACTAAAACTTGATATAAAAGAACTAAACTTTCAATTGAGCTATTGCCCAAGAGACAGATTTTTTTTTTATTTTTTATTGAGGTCAACCAAGTTAACTGCCCACTTAAAAAAATTACTTCACCACCCTTTGAAAGATTATAACAGAATCCTGAATATGTAAAATACAATATCAAAATGTCCAGTATAGTATCCAAAGTTACTAGACATGAGACAAAAAGGAAAACATTAACTATTCTCAAGAGAAACAAAAATAAATATGGAAACCAATTCTCAAATGGTTGGATTATGGAATTTGAAGTAGAATTTTTAGGCAATTATTATAATTATCTTCCAGACCATGAGGGAAAATATGTTGACAATGTGGAGAAAGATACAAAATCTCAGCAGATAAATAAAAATACTGTATCTAAAAATAAAAACACAGAAACTTAAGACTTTAACTTAAGACTGTTTATAGCAAAGGTAGGGGCAGCAAACCAGAAGATATTTCAATAGAAAATAACATCTGAAAAGCTAGAAATAGGCAAAAAAAAAATGATTACATCCTCAGGGACATTACCAAAACATTTAATGTGATGATATTGGAATTTCAGAAAGAGAATAAAAAGTAAATTGGATACACATCAAGAAAGAACAGCTGAAAAATTTCCAAGTTTGGTGAAGACATAAATGTAGATATTTAAGAATCTGCAAATCCACTCTGGAAAAGTACAAAGACAACCTCCTGAAGGCACATCACAGTCAAAACTGTTGAAACAGAAAGGAGAAACATCTTAAAAGCAGTAAGAGTAAACTGATGCTTTATTTACAAGGGAACAACAATTTAAAGGCTGGCTGACTCAGAAGCTATGGGGACCAGACAACAGCAGAAAACATTATGAAAGTACTCAAAGTAAAATCTGCCACCACAGTATTTCTGCATCAAACAAAATTATCTTTTCAGAATAAAGGTGAAATAAAGATATTTTCAAAGAAAAGAAAACTAAGCAAATTCATTGCTAGCAGGCCTGCAGCACAAGATAATTTTAGAATAAATCCCTAAAATAGCGTTTGATCAGTAATTCATATTCTATTTATCTTACATATAAGAAAACAGATTTAATTTACCTCATTTGGAGATCAGTTTTGAATCATCATATTCATTTATTTATTAAAGCTAATGTTAATAGTGATAATAATGTGTTGCAATTTCACTATGTGCCATGCAGTGTTTGAAGTACTTTACATGCAGTAACATTTAATTTTCCCAACCAAATCCTGAATTCAGTCTTATTATTCCAGTTTTTATAGATGTGGAAAATGACCTGTTTGTTTCAATGACTTGTCCAATGTCAAACTCTAAAAAGTGGTAGAGTCTTGATGCTGGATAGATTTCTTTTACTTTTAATCCAATATTCTTATCTCTATGTTCTAATGCACTTAAGTTGATCAAATAAATAGTAGAACTGAATCTTTATTAAATCCATTTATTATTGAAATAAGTAACTATTCTCTCTCCTTTAACTGAAAATTAAATATATAACATCAATCTTTTGTTAGGTTTTATTTTCCCTGCCAATTTTGGTTAATCGGACAAAAGTAGACTATAATTTCAAAAATACTTTTCAAGTTATGGAAGAAAACTAGAAGTCATAATGTAATTGCATGGAGAAACTATTTTACTGATTGGAGCAGTTAGGCTAAGATTATGGAAAAACAAATTTAAAATTTAAAATGTATTGATGGTTTACTGAGTGATAACAGTTGTTTTGACCTTTATCAAGTTGATAGCATAAATGATATGGATAGGGTATAAGTGGGATCCAAACAGAGAGGGAAAATTCATAAGGAAGTTGAAAATCAAACCTCTCAGCTTTTGTGAAATGTTCTTTCTTTGAAGATGAAAATCAACAATAGTTGGCACCTCACATGTCAGCTCCAGCTAGAATTGGGTTGCTGTTGAATTAGAACATGTAAGTCATCTCCAAGGGCAAAAATTAAATAAGATTCTATTCTACCCAGAAGGTGAAATACTGTGAAGTCAAGGACTACAAAGATTACTTGGTAGTTTCTAATAATCTATCTTGATGATGACAACTTTGGAATGAGAAAAACCGAAATACTAGTACCAAGAAAAACTTGGGAGAGGATCAATAAATGGCCTACTCAAAGTGATTCCACTGCTTGCAGATGTTGGTATTATGTATGAAAGCCTATTAAAAGGGTCCCAGTGGGTCTTGTTTTGGATACTGGTCACTTTCTTTTTGAAGTTATTTAATTCAATGAGCTCATGAGAAACATTTTAAGGAGACAGAATAAAAATCATACACAGGCTCAACAATATGGGTTTCTGCAGCAAGGATGACCTCATTGTGTTGTGCATGAAGTACACAATTTATGAGCAATGACTGACACTAAACACCAGTTATGTCATTACATACACCAGAATCTGATAGCAGGCTAAGTATATTGGTTCTTTTCAGGGTAAATGGAAAGTAAGTTGCCTTCCTAAGAGTAAACTTGCATTTTATATTGAAATTTTCTTTCTCTGATATTTATGCATCTTCTCAAATAAGCATGTGAAAACTTTAACGTGTCTTGTGTATTACTATAATAGTAACTTTTGTAACTTGTCTTAAACAAGACATTCATATAAAATAAGAGGACAGTAGGCTATTTTTTTTAATTTTTATTTTTTAGTTGTAGATGCACAGAATATCTTTAGTTTATTTTTATGTGGTGCTGAGGATCGAACCCAGTGCCTCACGCGTGCTAGGCAAGCACGCTACCACTGCGCCAAAACCTCAGCCCCGACAGTAAGCTATTGACCATGTGATTTATAGTCTTCAAGGTCCACCTTAATTCTGACTTTTTCCATGCAAAATTCTTTAGTATGTGTCTTTGATAATTATTACTACCTTTGCATTCATAGCTTTTGCATTTTGATGCTATTTAAATTATCTTAGCGCTTACTATATTTTTCTATTATTCAGCCTTTTATGTGTGTGTTCTGCTCTATCACTATGCTTTAAACCTTTTAAATATGATCTTATATCTCTTTGGTTTCCTTGGTCCAGCAAAATGTTTTGTACATGAAAGACAATGAAAGAGTGTTTGCTGATAACAATCATATTTCCAGAACTCTAAAACTGCATATTATTCCAAAGGTCATTCTAAGCCCAAGCCCTCAAATCAAATCTTTTTTTAAAAGAAGTTTTTTGAAAGGTATAGAATTGGCTGAAATGAATTAAAAATCTCTTTCATTTCACAACCAAAATCTTAATACAGTATAATAGCAATCAAATTTTGGAAACCTATATGATATTACTATATTACTTTTCCTATCACTTGCATAATTATATATCAAATGTTTATTTCTAAAAAGGAATTACACATATAGAAGCATATGTTTAGGAAAGAATTATGTACCTAAATAGAAAAAACAGCTAAAAGAGCTCAAGATGGTAATTCTTGGAAAGTACAAGCAGTATGAGAAGCAGACAGTTTTCATTGTATACCTTATAGAACACTGACATAAAATTTTGATGGTATACATAATACATATTTTTGTATATGCATGTATATTTTCACATATATATCATGTATATACATTTGCTTCTGCATGAGAATTAAATTCTAATAATAAAAATAATAACCACATCTGAAACAAAATAATAGGAATGACATCACCAAGATGTAGACAAATAGACACCAACTTTTATCACCCCAATAAAAAAGGCCACCCACAACTATTATAGTCCTGCAGGGGCTCAAGAACATATTAAAGACTGTATCACAATAGTGGTTAAAAAAATTTAGGGAATATCCCTGTAGGAAGGATAACTGATGAGAACAGCATAACTAATATATTAGGAGATGGTTAGGAACAAAGAACTAATGTGGAGGCTATTGCTATAAGCTACGTGGTGGAACCATAGTCCCCTGTCGGCCTACTGAACAGAAGACATAAGTATCTTTTGCCAGTGAGGTAAACAGCACCACTTTTACTGGGCAATATTGGAGAGAGAGATGTGGCTCAATACCTGTTCTGCTCTTACAAGTAGCTGCTATTTAGCCACTTCTGGAATAGGGCTGCCAGCACTCTCGACCCCGTGCATGTGTCATGTTTCCCTGGAAGTGCTCACACTCCAGACCCAGGCTGTGCCACTGTACAGCACCTGGCCATATGTCAGACAGTGGAGCCATTGTCATTATAAACTAGCTCACAGATGGAGCTGTGGATCAAGCTCTTGATGTATGTGCTCATTCCTTGGGTACTTCTTTAGGTTTCATAGAATCCTGAGCCCCTGCCTACACACAGAGCCACAATAACTTTGCACAAACCTGTGCTCCAATTCTTATGTCCCTGAATGTTTAACTAGCATTCACCCCACACATATTTTAACAAAATGACAGTGGGGTGTCTGCATTTCCAGTACCAATGTTACTACCACCAAGTTCTTACATTCAGAGTCACTTCATTCATCATACTCATGCTCCAAGCCTCAGCTTCATAGATGATTAGTGAGTGTCAATCAGACACCAATACTAGTATCCTCTCGGGAATGTCCTTGAATCAGATCCAGTGCTAAGAGGGCTTGTATCATCCATTTTATTTCATGGGAAAAAATCACAATTACATTTGTACCTATCACTATCAAATATTCCAACAACCCTCACCACTTCTGTGATATCTAGAGTGTTGGAAGTGAGGATCTCTTCAATCTTCATTAGTTGTTTTATTTTTTCTGTAAATTTTGGATAATTATGAGGAAAAGTCACTGACACAGATGCACAGAAATTACAAAGCTATAACTTCATTGTACCAGAACCATTATATCTACTTATCAAGTGTCTTTGAACCATCCACAACAGAGAAAGGTCTTCATAGCATAACTAGCTTATGAAGTCTGGAATTGACCACTCCCCAAATGTGCACATGTCAATATAAGGCAACAATAAACACAAAAAATCAAGCAGACATAGCAACACCATAATAATTTCTCAGAATCTTGTCCCAATGAAATGGAGATATATGAACTGCCTGATAAAGAACTCAATTATTTAAAAGAATTTAGCAAACAGAAACATAACCAAATATATCATAAAAAAATAGTCAACCAAAACAAAAAAATTACCAGAGATCTTGAAAATGAAAAACTATTCTAAAATGGGAAATGATGTTTCTGATGTTTTAGTCTGTGGTCTTCTCACTCCATTGTTTCTAGGCCTGCAGTGAGGCCTATGGTAGAAGAATGGAGGAAAGGTGCTATGTCCTGGTAGCCAAAAGCAGATAGAGAGCGATGAAGGCTTGGGATAAGATATAGGTTTTCAGGGTATGCCCCCAGTGACCCAATTTCTCCAAAAAGGCCCCCTTCCTACAGTCTATGAATGCCCATGAATGTTATCAAATTATGAATGTATCAATGGATTAATTCATGGATGAGGTTAGAGCCCTTTTGATCCATCAGTTCCTAAAATCCCTAGCTCTTAACATTGCTGCACTGGGGACCATACCTTCAACACATGTGCATTTGGAGGATATTTCAGATTCAACTGTATCAAAGGAACTTCATCAAAGTGCTAAAGGTAAAAGAAAAACAACTATCAAACAAAAATATCTTAATCAGGAATGATGTTCTTCAGAACTAGTGGAGAGTTAAGACAATCAAAATTCAAAGAAATTCACCACTACCATACCTATATTTCAAGAAATGCTAAAGGGAATTCTTCAAACTGAAAGAAAAGAGTGTTTCTTAGTAACAAAAACATGCAAATATAAAACTCACTGGTAAATAAATACACAGTGAAAACAGAATAACCTAATATTTGATGGTGGTATGTCTATCACTTAAAACTGTATTATGAAAGTTGAAAGATAGACTATTAAAAATCGTATCTACAATAATTTAAAGGATGCACACTATAGAAAGATATTAATTGTGACATCAAAACTTAGGATATGGGAAAAGGTGAAATAAAAATATAGTCTATGTCATCAAAATTGTTCTCAGATTAAAATAATCTGTTATAACTGCAAGTTGTGTTATGTAAATTTCATGGTAACCACAAAACAAAACCCTATAGTAGATGCACAAAAAATAACAAGAAAATACACCACTAGATAAAAGATAATCACACAAAAAGATAGAAAGGAAGACAGGAGCAGAGACCTATAAAACAATCAGAAAACAACTAACATAATGACAGTAGTAAGTTCTTATCTATCAATAATTACATTGAATGTAAATGGACTAAATTCTGTAATTGAAAAAAAAAGAGAAACTGAATGGAAAAGAATGAGACTGCCTACCAAAGATTCACTTTACATTTCAGGGCACACATAGATGGAAAATTAAAGAATAGAACAGATATTTCATGCAAACGGGTATCAAGAGAGCAGTGTAGTTATTAATAAATGACATAAAGCAGACTTTAAGTCAAAACCTCATATAAGACATAGAATGTCATTATATAATGATAAAGGGATCAATTTGTAAAGATGAAACAATTATATATACATCTAACATAGGAAAACTTAAATATAAAACAAATATTAATAGATATGGACAGATTTACAGACTGTCATACAATAACAGTAAGATATTTCAATACCCAATTTTTAACAATAGATAGTTCATTCTGACAGAAAATCAATAGAGAAACATTAGATTTGAACTGCACTTTGACCATGGAGACCTACAGGACATACAGAACACACATCCGAAAGCAGCAGGAAACACATTCTTCTCAAGTGCACATAGAACTTTCCCTAGGTCAGACCAAATGTTAGGCAATGAAGCAAATTTTAACAAATTAAAGAAGACTGAAATTATATCAAGTATATTTTGCTATAAAACTAGAAATCATAGGAGGTATTTTGAAAATTTCACAAATACATGAACATTAAAACAAAATTCTCGGGAGGTGGAGCAAGATGGCGGCTTAGATGGAGGCAGCGGTCAGTCTCGCTAAACAGAAGATTGAAAACTGCGCTAAAACCTTCTCCCAGCCAGCTTTTGGGCAGCACCCTACAGCTACCCCCACAGGAAATTTCACTTACGCATGTAAGCAGGGCCAGCAGACATCGCCACAGTGTGACTCCAGCAGTGGTGGCGGAGAGCGGCTGTGGGCAGCGCAGCCGCAGGCGACTCGGAGCCCCAGCTCAGGGCTCGCCTCGGGTGAGGACAGCTTCTACTGGAGATACCTGGCTCTAGCGCCCACCCAACCACACAGGATCCACAGTAAGCTCGCGTGGACCCACGGCCCCAGCCGCCAGCCACTGGGGAGCACAAATTCAGGGTAGGAGACGCGCCACAGACGCCAGCGGAGACAGCTCAGCACAAAGGCAGCTTGGGTCCTCCCCAGTTCCGTTCCAGAGTTCCTGAGGACCGGCAAAAGCAGCAGAGGGCGCAGATCTGCTAAAAGGAACTTCCACAGGGGTCCAGACAACAGGAGATCAGAGACTGCTACGCCAAGCCTCTGGAGAGCCTAGTCTAAGGGGAACATTGGACAGCAACTCAGTACAATCTTTGACCCACGGCTTCGCCAGCGGCCCAGAATTTCACCAGGTTGTGAAACCCACACCCAAGACACCAGCGGAGAAAGTCCAGCAAGCAACGAACAACGCCACCTACTGGAGGTGAAAGGAACCATACCAGTCTATTCACATTGAGACTCTTTTTTTTTTATTGTTGTTATTTTTTTCTCTTTTTTTCTTCTACTTTCTTCTACTCTCACTTTTTATTTTATCCTTTATCTTTTTCTCCTAACATTTCTATTATTTAATCTTTTTTTTATTTCTCTGTTCTTTCCTTTCTTTCTCTATCCTTCCTTCTTTTCTCTCCCACTCTTTTCCTACTCTCTAATCCCCAACAGTTGTGGGGATACTCAATACTCAATCCTACACCCCACCCTCCACTGTCCCTAGCCCACCAATAGGAATACCCCAATACTCAATCCTACACCCCACCCTCCACTGTCCCTAGCCCACCAATAGGAACTATAGACCCTTGTGCAAACTTATTGGCTACATAGTAGATTGTAAAAGAACTCATAATTGGTGTATATCATGACTAATCTGTAAATGTATTTGAGAGCTGTTAGGAGCTACTTGGTTTGAATCTATATATTGCTTGTATTGCGATCAACCAATATTGGTCCCCTCTTTAAAAGAGTGGTATTGAAACCCTGCAGGGAATCTATACACATATAGGTGTAAAAACTGTAACAACTTGGATCAACAGAGAAGGAAAGACACACAAACATGAAAAAAAAAGGGAAGAAAATGACTCAAACAAACCAAGATTCTTCAATATTAGAATCCATGGTCAGAACAGTAGAAGAAATGACAGAAAAAGAATTCAGGATGTACATAATTAAAATGTTCTGTGACCTAAAGAATGATATAAAAGAGCAAACCCAGTCAGCAAAGGACCATTTCGATAAAGAGATACACAGGCAAATACAGGAAGTAAAAGATCACTTTGACAAAGAGATGAATAGGCAAATACAGGAAGTAAAAGGTCACTTCAATAAGGAGATAGAGATTCTGAAAAGGAACCAAACAGAAATCCTTGAAATGAAAGAAACAATAAACCTAATCAAAAACTCAACGGAGAGCATCACCAACAGAATAGACCATTTGGAAGACAGAACCTCAGACAATGAAGATAAAATATTTAACCTCGAGAACAGAGTTGACCACACAGTGACGATGGTAAGAAACCATGAACAAAACATCCAAGATCTATGAGATCACAACAAAAGATCAAACTTAAGAATTTTTGGGATAGAGGAAGGCATAGAATTCCAAACCAAAGGAATGAAAAACCTATTCAATGAAATAATATCAGAACACTTTCCAAATATGAAGAATGAATTGAATAATCAAATTCAAGAGGCATCCAGGACACCAAATGTTCAAAATCACAACAGATCTACACCAAGGCACATCATAATGAAAATGCCTAACATTCAGATCAAGCAGAGAATCCTAAAAGCCACAAGAGAAAGGAAACAGATTACAAATAGGGGGAGGCCAATTAGGATCACTGCAGACTTCTCAACCAGACCCTGAAAGCAAGAAGATCATGGCAAAGTATATACCAAGTGCTAAAAGACAGTGGTTGCCAACCAAGAATCTTATATCCAGCAAAATTAAGTTTTAGATTTGATGATGAAACAAAAACCTTCCAAGATAAACAAAAATTAAAAGAATTAATAGAAAGAAAGCCGACACTACAGAACACTCTTGGTAAAATATTCCATGAGGAGGAAATGATAAACAACAATGAAAACCTGCAGAGGGAGGAGCTACACTAAAGGCCAATCAAAAGAGAAACCAAGTCAAGTTAAAAACCAAGAATAAACCAAAATGTCTAGAAATACAAACCATGTCTCCTTAGTAACATTGAATGTCAATGGCCTAAACTCAGCAATTAATAGACACACACAGGCAGATTGGATTAAAAAAAAAAGATCCAACAATATGCTGCCTCCAAGAGACTCATCTCATTGAAAGAGATTCTTACAGATTGAAGGTGAAAGGATGGAAAAAAATTTATCACTCACATGGACCGCGTAAACAAGCAAGAGTTTCCATCCTCATCTCAGATAAAGTAGACTTCAAACCAGAGTTAGTGAAAAAGGATAAAGAAGATAATTTCATACTGCTTAAGGAATCATACATCAACAAGACATAACAATGTTAAATATCTGTGCCCCAAACAATGGAGCAGCCATGTTCGTCAAACAAACTCTTCTCAAATTCAAAAACCAAATAGATCCTAACACAATAGTGTTGGGAGACTTTAACACAACTCTCTCATCACTGGAAAGATCTTCCAAACAAGAACTAAACAAAGAATCTACAAGACTTAATAGAACAATCAATGATCTAGACTTAACAGATATATATAGAATATTTCATCCTTCAACAAGCAAATACACATTTTTCTCAGCAGCGCATGGTTCCTTCTCCAAACTAGATCATATGCCATGCCACAAAGCAAGTCTTAGTAAATACAAAAAAATAGAGATACTACCCTGCATTCTATCTGACCATAATGGACTGAAACTTGAAATCAATGACAACTTTAAAAAAAGAAGCCACTATAACACCTGGAGACTCAATAATTTGCTATTGAACAATGCATGGTAACTGAAGACATCAGGGAAGAGATTAAAAAATTCTTGGAGGTAAATGAGAACTCTGATACAACATACCAAAATCTCTGGGACACTGTGAAGGCAGTGCTAAGAGGAAAGTTCATTGCACTAAGCTCATATATTCAAAGAGCTAAAAATCAGCAAATCAATGAGTTGACACTACAACTCAAAGCGGTAGAAAAAGAAGAACAAAGCAACACCAAAAGAAGTAGAATACAGGAAATAATTAGAATCAGGGCTGAAATCAATGCAATTGAAACTCAAGAAACAATCCAAAAAATTAATAAAACAAAAAGCTGGTTCTTCAAAAAAATAAACAAAATTGACAAACCCTTAGCCACTCTAACAAAAAGAAGGAGAGAGAAAACCCAAATTACCAAAGTTTGTGATGATAAAGGAAACATCACAACAGACCCTGCTGAAATACAGAACATAATCAGAAACTATTTTGAAAATGTATATTCCAGTAAAATAGAAAACCATGAAGACACTGACAAATTCCTAGACACATATGACCTACCCAAACTGAACCAGAAGGACATTCATGACTTAAACAGATCGATTACATGCAAGGAAATAGAAGAGGCCATCAAGAGCCTTCCAACCAAGAAAAGCCCTGAACCAGATGAATTCTCAACCAAGTTCTACAAGACCTACAAAGAAGAACTAACTCCAATACTCCTCAAATTATTCCATGAAATAGAAAGAGAAGGAACCCTTCCAAACTCATTCTATGAGGCTATTATCACCTTGATTCCAAGACCAGAGACACATCAAAAAAGGAAAACTTCAGACCAATATCCCTGGTGAATATAGATGCAAAAATTCTCAATAAAATTTTGGCAAATTGCATACAAAAGCACATTAAAAAAATAGTACAACATGATCAAGTGGAGTTCATTCCAGGGATGCAAGGTTGGTTCAACATACAGAAATCAATACATGTAATCCATCACATCAATAGACTTAAAGATAAGAATCACATGATTCTATCAATTGACGCAGAGAAAGCATTCAACAAAATACAGCATCCTTTCATGTTCAAAACACTAGAGAAACTAGGGATAGCAGGAACATACCTCAACATGGTTAAAGCAATATATGCTCAGCCAAAGGCCAATATCATCCTAAATGGAGAAAAATTGGAAGCATTCCCTCTAAAAATGAGAAAAAGACAGGGATGCCCTCTCTCACCACTCTTATTCAATATAGTCCTTGAAACTCTAGCCAGAGCAATCAGACAGATGAAGGAAATTAAAGGGATACGAATAGAAAAAGAAGAACTCAAACTATCATTATTCACAGACGACATGATCCTATACTTAGAGGATCCAAAAAGTTCCACCAGAAAACTTCTAGAACTGATAAATGATATCAGCAAAGTTGCAGGATATAAAATAAATATCCATAAATCAGATGTATTTCTATACACCAGCAACGAGTCCTCTGAAAGAGAATTCAGAAAAACCACTCCATTCGCAATAGCCTCCAAAAAAATAAAATACTTGGGAATCAATCTAACAAGAGTGGTGAAAGACCTCTGCAACGAAAATTACAAGACACTAAAGAAAGAAATTGAAGAAGATCTTAGAAGAT
>CM053407.1:33257602-33364337 GCA_028644305.1 Xerus rutilus
AAGGAGTTGAACAGAGAGCCTACATTCTGGAAGCAAATTTTTGCCACACACACATTAGAAAGAGCATTGATCTCCAGGATATATAAGAACTCAAAAAACTTAACACGAAAAAAACAAATAATCCAATCAATAAATGGGCTAAGGAGCTGAATAGAAACCTCTCAGAAGATGATATACAATCAATAAACATATATATGAAGAAATGTTCCACGTCTCTAGCCATTAGAGAAATGCAAATCAAAACTACGCTCAGATTTCATCTCACCCCAGTCAGAATGGCAGCTATCCATAATACCAGCAACAATAAGTGCTGGCGAGGATGTGGAGACAAAGGTACACTTAAACATTGCTGGTGGGATTTCAAATTGGTGCAACCAATCTGGAAAGCAGTATGGAGACTGCTTAAAAAACTTGAAATGGAACCACCATTTGACCCAGCTATCCCACTCCTTGGCCTATACCCTAAAGACTTAAAAACAGCACACTACAGTAAAGCAGCCACTTCAATGTTTATAGCAGCACAATTCACAATTGCAAAACTGTGGAAGCAACCCAGTCACCTCAATGTTTATAGCAGCACAATTCACAATTGCAAAACTGTGGAAGCAACCCAAATACCCTTCAATAGATGAATGGATAAAGAAACTGTGGTACACATACACAATGGAATATTATTCAGCAATAAATGAAAATAAAATTATGGCATTTGCAGGCAAATGGATCGAATTGGAGAACATTATGCTTAGTGAAGTAAGCCAATCCCAAAAACCCAAATGCCGAATGTTCTCTCTGATTAGTGGATGAGGATACATAAGGGGGTTGGGAACGGGAAACATAGGAGAAATGCAGGAACTCTGGATGTGGCAGGGGGGAGGTGGGAGGAAGGAAAGGGGAATGGGTATAGTAATGATGGTTGATTGAGATGGTCATTACTACCCTTCATGCAGGTACGAAGACATAAATGGTGTGACTCTATCTGGTTTGCAACCAGAGAAATGGAAAAACTGAGCTCTGTTTATGTACTATGACTTGAAACGCATTTAAATAAAATAATTAAATTTAAAAAAATTCTCCTAAATAGGTCAAAGCCGAAATTAAAATGAAAAAATTTTTAAATATCTTGCAATAAGTGAAAATGGAACACAACTTACAAAACTTGTGTGATGGATCAAAAACCATTCTAAGAGGAAATTTAATAACAATAAAAGGATATATCCCAAAGGAAGGTTCCAAATGAAGAACCAAACATTAAGCCAGTCGTGGTGGCACACACCTGTAATCCCAGCACTTTGGGAGTCTGAGACAGAAGAATTGCCAGTTCAAAGCCAGCCTCAGCACTGGTGAGGCACTAAGCAACTCAGTGAGACCTTGTCTCTAAATAAAACACAAAAATAGGGCTAGGGATGTGACTCAGTAGTCAAGTACCTCTGAGTTCAATCTCCGGTGCCAGAAAAAACAAAAACAAAAACAAAAAAACGACAACAAAAAACCCAAACAGTATATTTGAAGGAATAAGCAAAAGAAGAAAAAGAAAACCTAAATATGCATTCATTTTGAGGAAGGAAATGAAGATACACAAAATTTATAAAAGTAAAAAACTAAAGCATACCAGTAGCAAAAATCAGAAAAAAATTTATTCAAGAGATATATAGAGATTAGAAAAATAAATGGGAATAAAAGTTGATTATCTGAAATGATAAAATCTTTAGCAAGACTAAGAAAAAAAGACACTTCAAAAATAAATGAATTCAGAAAATAAAGAAGAGACATTAAAATTAATACCATAGACATACAAAGAATCATAAGAGATTATCATGACTGATTGTGCATCAACAAATGGGTTAGCCAAGAATAAAGGGATAAATTCCCAGACACAAAGATTAAATCCTGACAGAAAAGAAAGTGAACAGACTAATAATGAGTAAGGAGGTAGAATCAGTAACAAAAAGGCTGTCATCACAGAAAAGCCAAGGACTTGGTAGTTTCACTTGGTGACTTCCACCAATAATTTAGAGAAAAAATAATACCAATATTTCTCAACTAGTTTTTTTTTCTTTTGAATGTGGACATTTAATTATTCTCAAAATTTTGAAGAGGAGGGAATTCTTCAAAACTCATTTTCTAAGGCTGGCATCACTCTGAAAATAAACTCAGACAAGGACACAAGTAAAGAATATGGTAGGCCAACATCCCTGATGACACAGACACAAAAATTCTCAACAAGAAATTAGCAAACCAAATCCAATATCACATCAGAAGGATAACCTTTATAATCAAGTGGGATTTATCCCTCAGATGCAAGGATGTTTCAACATAGACACACCAATAAATGCAATATATCACATTAACAGAATGAAGGACCAAAAACTTTTGATCATCTGAACAAATGCAGAGGAAGATTTGAAAAAATTTAATATTTAAAAACTCAACCACCAGGCATGGTGGCGCACATCTATAATCCCAGGAGCTCAGGCGGCTGAGACGGGAGAATCATAAGTTGAAAGCCAGCCTCAGCAATGGCAAGGCACTAAACAACTCAGAGAGACCCTGTCCCCCAAATAAAATACAAAATCGAGCTAGGGATGTGGCTCAGTGGTTGAGTGCCCCCGAGTTCAATGCCCGGTACCACCTCCCTGCTACCCAAAAAAATAAAACTCTCAACCTCTCAACAAAGCAGGTACAGGAAGAATGTACATTGACATACATATGACAAGCCCATAGTTAAGTCATCAGTGAAAATTTTAAAAGATTTTCTTTAGCTAAGGTCAAGAATAAGAAAAAGATTCTAACTCTCACTACTTTTATTCAATATGGTACTGGAGGTTTTAGCCAGAGCAATTAGGCAAGAGGAAGAAGTGAAAAGGCATCCAAACTGGAAAGGAAGTAATTAAATTGTCTCCATTTGCAGATAACATAATCATACATTTTAATAACCTTATCTACTACTACTACTCACCCATACATACATCCCAGGAGAACAAGTAACTGAATTCAATAAAGTTTCAGGATACAAAATCAACATTCAAAAAGCAGTAGTCTTTCTATACCCTAACAATGAACTAACTGAAAAAGAATTAAGACTACAACTGCATTTATAGTAAGTATGAAAAAAATACATACGAAATGTATACATACATACATTAATTATGAAGGTGAAAGATCCATACACAGAAAACAAAAATGGATGAAAAAATTAGAAGAAGACATAAGTAAATGGAAATCCATTTCATGTTCATCAATTGAAAGAATGCATGTTCTTAAAACATAATACACAAATTGATCTACAGTCAGTGCAGTCCTTAATCAAAACTCCAATGTCATTCCATAGAAATAGAAAAAGTAGCTCAAAATTTTTATGAAACTACAAAAGACACTGAAAAGCTAAAGTAATCTCTGCAAGAAAAGAAAAAAAGCCAGAGGCATCACTTTACACAATTTCAAAACCTACTACAAAGTTATAGAAACCAAACCAACAGGGTACTGGCATGAACACCCACATAAAACAATGGACTAGGATATAGATCATAGAGCTCCCAGAAATAAATCCTCGCATTTTACAGTCAATTGGTTTTCAACAGAGATGCCACTAAGACACAGTAGAGAAAGGACAGTCTTTTCAAAAAATGATGCTGAGAAAACTGGATACCCACATACAGGAGTGGAAATGGACAGTCATCTCACACCGTGTACAAAACTCATCTCAAATGGATTATAATCTTGAACATAAGACCTGAAACTGTAAAACTACTAGAGAAATACATAGGAAAAAAGGCCTTTGATATAAGTCTGGTTGATGAATAAATTTGGAAGTGACCCCTAAAATATCGGCAATAAATGTAAAACTAGATCAATGAAATTACATCAAACTAAAAAGTTTCTGTACAGTAAAGAAAATAATCAGCAGAGTAAAGAGCAACTTAAGAAATAGATGAACATGTTTAAAAGCCATACAACCAATAAGAGGTTAGTGCTAAAATATGAAAGGACCTCAAGCAATTCAGAAACAACAAAAAACCCAAGCATGTCATAAAATGGGCAAAGGACCCAAATGGACAATTTCTCAAATGAAGACATACAGATTTTTTGCAAAAAAAAAAAGAAAGAAAGAAAAAAAATGCTCACGATCACTAATCATCAGAGAAGTAAAAATTAAATCCATAAAGGAGAGATCACCTCACATCTTATCAAAAAGACAAAAGATAACAAATCCTAGCAAGGATGTGAACCAAAGGTAACTCCTGTACCCTGTTGCTGGGAACCTAAGTAGACTTAAATGTTCTCACCCTGCAAAAAAAAGTAAGTCTAGAGGTAATGTATGTGTTAAATAGCTTGATTTAGTCATTCCACAACATATACATCTATAAAAGTACCACATTGTATAGCATGAAATATACACAACTTTATTCAATTAAAAATTAATAAAAATTAAAAAGTAGAATAAGTTATTTTATCTTGATAAAGAAAACTAGTTTCTCCTTTTCCTTTTTGTAGTTTGCACTATTAAGTTCTAACAATATAGCCCAGTGAAACATTTATCCTCTATCTCCATTCCAAGCTTATAGAGATAGCCTCTCCACCCCACTTCAGCTCTCTCTGTCTCCCTCTCAGTTAAATACCTAGTGTCTACAAAACTGCCAAAAATAGGGATTTGATAAATATTAAGCATCTATTGAATTATTGAAAAGATCATGTTTTTTAGGTATATGTGGTTATATTCTTTACATTAAAAAGAATTTATCTGCAAAAAACAGTACACAAAATAAAAGCAACAAAAAATGAGAACACTATAAAAGGAAATGTATCTTAAAGTCTTCCCATCCATAGGAAAAATCAGGAGAGTTCTGAACACTGTTATCCAACCAGGAGACAGAAATTGGAAGTCATTTTTGTAGATCAAGTTATGTGGGTGGCGGAGTGTAAATTTCCAAATTCACAGATTTGTTGACTCCAAAAATTTCTTTTAGTAGTACTTTCCTTTAGTGAACATTATGGAATACTCAAAATACATGATTGTGAATCACAGCATATGCCATAAGCTTATTTAAGTTTATCCAAATCTGATTTTCCACCCTGATAATAGCTCAGTTCTCAGAATGACTGCACAGTCTGTGCAAAGTGACCTTCTTAAGAATCATACAACAGTTTAATTCTTAAGACATCCCTTATAGTGAAACATCAGGCTGGCTGAGAGGTCGGGGACATCTGCTTCAAAACCTCATTTCTGAAAGTCGACTCTTCTGTATATATGCCATTGTGTTTATTTGAAAAGCCATTTGACAGAGGGTCTCTGAAGAGTAGAAGAACAGGGTATTTCTTAGCCAAAGTTTTAAGAGAACAGTTTCAAGAAATGACCACTTTCAATTTAGAGTTCTCTGAGGGGGATGGTTCACCTTCATCATTGATCTTTCTGTTTGAAGTGTTCATTTACCATCCTGACACAATCTAGGGCGCACTGCATGATGCTGATGATACTTTTGTCAACGTGAAGAATGCAGTGCCATTGTTACAGAAATCGTACAAGAAACAGAGACCTTAATATGTACCATCTGTTTTACAAAAAAGCTCAATGTGGTAATGCATTTGCAATACCAGAAGCAATATCTCTAAGACATGAAATGAACATATGTTGTCTAAGAGCCTTCAGGCTGACATTGAAAAAGAGAAAAGATAGTACTTCAAGGCAAATACTGTCCCAGTAGAAAGACTGCCAGATCCAATATGGTTCAGCCTATTGACAAGTCTCTGGTGAACAACTTCATATAAAGATTTTCACATTGTTATGGGCTATACAGCTCTCTGGCCCATCTTTTCAGCATGGGTAAAATAGTAGAAAACACCCTCTTTGTCACTCTGAGTACTTTTCTGTTTCAGAGCAACAGATGTTGTCAGGAAAAGTCACACCATACAATAAAGTGCCTGAATGATTATTTTCTAAGGCTAGAATGAAACTGAAATGGTGACATCTAATGATTGAGCATGTAATTTTTTTTAAAATAGAGCTGGAAATGTTGCTACTAAATTCTGTACAAAAGTATTGAACTATTTAATATCAATACAAATGATCAATTTTACTAATTATAATTTATACAATTGTATATGCCAAACTGTACTGAATATAAACTGAATATCAACTTTGACCTCATTTTTCTACATAGAATCTGATATAGAATTATATTTTATACTGTAGATTTTAACTATACATATACAATTATATATACATGCACACATATTGCAGTTATGTATATATCCCTAAGTCTGTATATCTGTGCTACATAAGTAAGCATTACAAGAAATTACAGAGGTCAAATGATGGATTATTAAACCCATTAGAAGGAAGAATAATTAGCTAGTTTAACAAGTATAAGTTTGCTTATATTTTGGTTCCAAAGATTCAATATGGTTTTAAGTTATATTGTGCCATAATCAGGCTTAGCTCTTCATAAACATGTCAATATAAAATATAAACCTTACATTTAAAAAGAGTTGAAAAAATATAGCAGTGGACTTGGAGCCAGGACCACTGGTTGAGTGTCCTGTCTGCATTTACAAGGTGCATAACCTGAAGGAAGTCTGAACTTTTGTCACCCTTCAGAGCCTCAAAAAGAAGGGGGATTGGACTAAGGGATCTTTACGATTCTTTCCAAATCTAAGAATTAAATTCTAATTACAAATAGACAATCATTAAGCCACAGTTTAAAATGAGGAAGGAGCTTCTGTAAATACAAAGTGAAGATAATTAATGAACTCATTTATTATATAAATTTTATGTTTAAAACTATATACTGATGTATAGGAAATTTGTATTAACCAAACTATATCCATAGAAGAGCAGATCTAATATTTTTATGCCTAGCTCTTTCATGACATCACATAATTTGTAGTTCACTGCCCTAAATTGAGGGGTGAGGGGGAGAGGAAGAGAGAGAGGGAAGGAAAGAGAATATCATCTTTTTGACAGCCTATTGGCTGGGCAGGTAAAGGATAAGGGGAAGCCCCTGACCCAATCACAGCCATACTTCCATAATTTCAATGCTTATTTAAATGAAAAATTTTGGATACTGAAGTAGTTGTTTGATGATAATTATTATAAGGGTATTTCTTTAAATGATCTTCATGGGCTGGAGATATAACTCAGTGGCAGAGTAAGCAAAAGACCCTGTGTTCAATACTCAGCACCAGAAAAAAAAATTCTTATCTTCTATTTAAATGAACCCAACATGATAATTCCTGTGGCACGAAGGATCAAGGACTCATTTTAGGTATCTCTGATGTTTTTGACGGTTACGGTCCAAGGATGACGCTGATCAGGAGTCTCTGACTTTCCTTAGGTGTATTCAGGACCCCAGGTCCACTATCTCCCCCAACTCATTTTTCTCTAGTGCAATAACTCTTTGTTTTATGCATCTCCTAAGAAGAGACTGGCTTGTTCACTGATTGCTCTCTGCTATTTATACTACAGATAGAAATCCTAAACATAGAAACAGTTATCCAGCTTTGAGATGAAATTTGTGTAGACAACTTTCACACCGCATTCTAAATTTGCATATTCATTTTAATTATTAATTTCTAATTCCCTTATAACACCTTAAATCTAGTCCCGTATCACAATCCCTCCTTATTGTTTTACATCCTGGTTTCTGCTATTCATGATAGGACTTATGCTACCTTGAATAGCTGCACAGAGGCTGCAGCTCCTGTTACCCTTGAATTTAGAGCTTTTTTCAAACCACTACCTGGTCTTGTGACCTGTCAACAGTCAGGGTTGGATCAACAGGAACTCTTCTCTTCTCTGTGGGTCAGGGGCAATCTACTGATGAAATTCATTTCCAACCACACAAAGTTCAAAGGCACTGGCCTGAGTGGTGTGTGTGTTTATCCAGGAACATGTGGATCTGATGAGTGTGAGGAGATTGGTGCAGCATGGCTCAGATGCAAGTCGTTGAGTATAATTGATTTTTAATAGGCTGGCTACCTGCCACCAGATGTTCATCAATTAGGGATGCTTTAAAAATCAACACAGCTGCTTAATCCATGCCGGCTATTCAGTGGCTGAGGTGCTGTTACATATCATAATTCATATCCTTGTAGGGTAAGCATACATTCCATTTGCTCTTGACCAGTCATGATCTAGACTTATAACTGTTAATATCATCCCCTTCTTTCTTTCAAAATGTCTCAGTTTCTACAATAAATCACATGGGCATCCTACGTATTTGTCATGCATTTTCATGCACTGTACAAACTAAATTAGAAACAGGTCTTGCCCTATAGCAGTAGAAAATTGATATTAACATCATACACAAAATAGGTCTTGCCTCTGAAAATCATTAAATTTTAGAGCAAGAGGAACTTTTAGATTGCCTTTAGTCTGATGCTGTTGAAGAACTGATTCATGCATTGATGAGTTAATTTTACCCAACTTACCTCTGCATCTCATGCTACTTTTTGCAGAGCAGCATCCTAATGTCCTCCCTTAATTCTTTCTTGCTCTTTCTCCTCTTTGAGACTCTATCTGCAGCTGCCTTATTTGATGGATAAAGCACATGTTCAAGGAGGACCTTATCCCCTTCGAATCAATGTCTCCCCTACAGCAAGAGGATCAAGTGACCCTCATTCTTTATAAAGGAGTAGACAAGTACTTTTAGGTACAAAACAAATTTCTTAAAATATGTCATAAGATAATGTAATTTTGTATCTACAAAGAAGAATAAAATATTTTTTAGAGGGTTTTCTACCCCTGATCGATAATTTCGACTAGGGCTGGCCCAGCCCACACCTATGGAGGCCTTTATATTTCTTTCTTAGCCTCTACTAATCTCCAGGAAATTCTTGCCCTCTAGTGGTGGCAGAATCTAATATTGATTTACTGTTTTTATATTTGAATAAATTCTTTTTAAAAATAATTTCCATCTTTATACAAATGGTAGTTGTAAGATTTAAAAAAGCATGTAGTCCTAAATCTATGATGATATACACAAGTGCCATTCCCCAAGTTGATGACTTTCAAATCATTTAGTTATTTTATTCTGTCACTGTCTTCATATTTCTAAATAAGCACTTTAAATTGCTTATTTCTTGATTTTTTTCATTGAGTCTTCTTATTTTAGAAAGTTTTATAACAAGTCTCTGAGGTTTTACACTTTTCTCTTTATCTCAATCATAATTGATTCATTGCATCCATACTGGTCCTTCTAAATTTAATTTATAGACTGAGGGATCCTTCACTTATATCTTAGCTCCAACTCCTTTCTGAACTGCAGTTTTATATATTCAGTAGTGTCCTGGTTTGTCAACCAACTCTCCCCAGGAAAAATATAGACATGTATAAATAAATGCACATAATTTTGTTGTACATTTTACTGTTACAGAGTACATGTAGCACATGAGTTATGAATAAGAATAAGATAACCAATTATAAATTTTAAATTCCATACAGCCGATGTGTTCTCATTGTGTGTTTGTAGTGATTTTGCTAAATTCTTGTGTCAACAGTAAAATCACATTTTCAACTGGTGACGGAGTGTAGGCGCAACGTGAATACCGGTTGATGTTTCTGTTCATATTAGTAAGACACAGACAAAGCCCAACAAAAGTAGCAATGAAGACTTGGGTCATACTTTCATTCCTTCATTAGTTCTGAAGGCAACTTGTTTGTTGAATCAAAATATTTTTAAAATACTGCAAGCATATTTTCCTGATTGTTTTTTCCTTGTGGTAGTCAAAATTTAACAGCCAGTGAAATGACAAACTTTTAAGTTTAATCTAAATTACTAACATTTTCTTCATTATTTCCTAAAGTCAAAGCAATCAACAAAACACTAGATAACATTCTGATGTGTAGCATTTGCTAATGTTCATGGTGTCAATACTCTGACGGTAGCCAATTTCAAACCACAGATGTCACATGGCTCAATGTGGATTTGAGAAAACATACGTACTAACATATTATTGTATGATGTTTCCACTATATAGATAAAATAGAATAACTTCAATTCAGTAAAAATCTGGAAAGTGATGAGTTATGTTTATCTATAATCTTCATTTTAATGGAATTTAGTTGTGTGACTTTACATAATTCAATTTTTGACAAAGCTGACATTGGCAACCAGTTTGCAAAATTCCTAAAATTAAACATTTGGCTCTGTACTACTTTTTTATGGCTTCTGTCACGACTTGTCATGAATTTAATGTCTTAACAATATAAAATTGTTTCATAGTTCTAGAAGACAGAAGTCTGAAATGGGTCTTGCTGGGCTAACATCTGGGTGTCAACCCTGGTTTTCTTCCCATCCTGAGGCTGTAGGACAGAATTTGTTTTCCTGGCTTTTCCAGCTTCTGAAGCTTCCCACAGTCTGTGCCTCACATCCCACCGCTGCTTCCTCATCATAACCAGCACTGGCCTGTGGAGTCCTCACAGTGTAACACCCTAGGACCAATCTTCTGCCTCCCACTTCCACATTCACAGACTTTTGTGATTACAGTGGACTCGGCCAGATAGTCCAAGACAGTTTCCTTATGTGGTCAGAAAATTAGCAATCATATTTCCATCTGCAAGCCCAACTTCCCCTTTCTTTGGAAACTAACATATTCATAATTTCTGAGGAGCAGGACACAGATGGTTTTGCAAGGCCATTGTTCTGCCTGCTGCAGGCTCTCACCTGTCTTCCCTCAGAAGAAACTAAAAGTTAAGTTTTCAATAAGTATATCTATAGTAAGCACTTTTTATAATTATGAACTGTATTTGCCTTCACATGTGTGCCTGCATTTACTTCTGACAACCATGTGTGAGGTCAGCTGCCTAAGATTTCTCCTATTTCACCAGAGAAAACTGATGCTTATGGGGCTCAAGTAACTCGGAAAATCTTTCAGGGGTTGTCAATACCAGATCTAATAATTAATCCTAGGCATTCAGACTCTAGTTGAATGTTCCTCTCCTTTTTAGTTTTTCAATGCTGTTTTCCTTTGTAGAGATCATGGAGACCTATGCACTGTGAACATGACAAAGAAATATGAGATTTCTATTGTTAGAGTTTACTATCTATTTGTGGGATATATGTTAGACCCATTTAAATAATAATATATGTCAAATTATACAGATCATTGTGATTATCAGCATAGACAATGGGTGCTTGTTTATGCAAAGACGTGAAATCAGCGAATAATTAGATAATGGCTCATAATGGAGGCGGAATCAGGGTTGGTCACTGAAAGATACATAAGTTTGAGGGACACAAATGGAATGAAGAACAGCACAGAAGGAAGGAGGACAGGAGAGGTAAATGCACATAACCTGGAAGCTACAAGAATATTTAGGGAAAACGGAGCTCATGATTGCTGTATAAGGTGAACTGGCTGCACACCATCAGTTCTGGTCCCATGTTAACAAACGTGATTCCTGATAGTCTGAGGCCTATTACGTAGATGGTCATCATTGTCACTGGACACTTTAACCTGACTATCTAATAATTGAACTAGGCAAAGCTTAAATAACAGGAATAAATTTGGGGTAATGATCGAGTGCAGAAAGGCCCTTTGTTTATTTAGAGAGAAGATAGGAAATGTTACATTTTCATATTGTTATCTATGGGATTGTTGATTTCGTTATACACTGAGAAAATCAGTGGCATTTAATACTCACTAAGAAGAAAAGGGCCTTTCACAGTTTCAAATCTGCAGACCAGATTATCATGCTAGACAGCTCTCAGGGATCCTGGGCATAATTAGCAGGTGATCACTTCCATTTTCGGGGCACCAAAGTCATAAGAAATACACTTTTGCAAATACATTTGGAGTCATAATTAAACCCCTGTTGCCACAATAGGCTGTGCCTATTTCACATCACAGACATGTGATTAATACAAAGAAATGGAAAATGTCAACATAAGAGTCAAAACTCACACTTACAGCTTTTTGCTATTCTGAGATGACATCTGAAAACGAGCAGTTTGGAGTGAGAATTTTTCCATTAACATTGCTGATCAGCATGTGCTATCAATTCTCTATTGACTTCAATTATTAGCAGTTGCTATGAGTTTTCCATTAACTTTAATGATTGGCATTGGCTGAGAATTTTTACTGCTTTCTATGACCCGTATTTGCTAAAAACTCTCCATCTAATTCTTTGGTCACTCTTTCCTATGATTTTATATTGGGTTCTATTTCTTGTTATTTTTACCTTAATTTTAGTGAGTAGCTAGAACTCAAAAATTTTGCCAAAGAATAATGCTCAGCACTTTCTATGAAGTCTTCATTATTTTCAGTCCTAAATGTATTTAAATTCAAGCCAAATCAATTAAAACATGCAAAACAAAGGAATTCTAAATGTAGTAAATATTTGCAATGGAAGATATTTAAAAAATACAAGGCTTAAGTTCTACTGAATATTTAATGAACAAAATTTCAGCACTGAACTAGTTTTAAGTTGATTATTTATTAGATATCAGCTGCTGGGCAATGATTTATGATTAATGAGTTAGAATGAATGCTATATATGTCATTATGCTATTTGCTTATTCCCTGTGGGTTAGAGATAGAATTGGGTTGGTAGTGAAACATTTTTAATCTTTTCTTGATCTGGGTAGATTTTATAAATTTATTTTTGTTTATATTTAATGTTTACAAAATGTTTTGTTACATATATACATAGTCAAATAATTACTGCAGTTAAATTTACATATCCATCACCTTCTGTAATTACTCTTTTGTGGTAAGGGTACCTGAAGTTGACTCCTTCAGCAGCTTTTCAGTGTGCAACATAATATTTTTTCTTGTGATCCTCATGTTGCGCATTAAACCTCTAGAAATTATTCATCCTACCCAACTATAATACCTTTAAGTCAATTCCAAATTTTCCCTCCCTACCCCTGGTAACCATTATTCTACACTCTGATTCCAATTATTTGCATTGTTTTTAGAATCTGCATGTAAATGAGATCAGATGGTATTTTTTTTCTATGACTGATAAATTATATTAGTAAAATGTCTTCCAGGTTCATTCATGTTATCACAAATGATAATGTCATCTTTTTAAAGGCTAAGTAGTATTCCACTGTTTATATACACAGTATTTTCTTTACCCATTCATCTATCAGTGGACACTAAATATACTTGGTACCATATCTTGTATTTTTACAAATAATGCTGCAATAAATATTCTGATATCTCTACAGGGTGCTGATTTAATTTCTTTCTGGTCATTTGCCCAGCAAGTGGTTACTGAATCATATGATAATCCTATTTTAATTTTTCAAGGAACCTCCACACTGTTTTCCATAATGTCTGTAACAATCCACAGTCTACCCAACAGTGTATAAGGGTTCCCTTTTCTCCACACCCTTAGCAATACTTTTTATTGCTTCATTTTTTGATAATAATTATTCTAACATCAGTGAGCTGATATCTATTGGGATGTGATTAATAACAAACTAAATGCCCCAAACAGTGATTTTTTTGAGTAATTTTCATAAGAGTATAAGGATCAGCCATAATACATGGAAAAAAATCCATTACTTTATAGTCTGGCAGAATTGAGATATTATTCTAAATATGAGATTACTTATTTTAAAATAGGTCTAAGAAAAAGTAACTTAAGGATATATCCACCACCTTGACTACTGACTCCCATTGTCTTTACCCCCAATAGTTTTCTCCAACACTACAGAGCATTTCCACATTTGTGCCCTTACCATCCATACCCTAGCTAACCCTCAGATGCTTCTGTACCTTAAATACAGTAAGAACATTCTGAATGGGCTGTGGGTTTTTCTCTTCTCCTTGCTGCAGCAGCATTTTATTTCTTCTTCTTCTTCTTCTTCTTATTATTATTATTATCATTACTACCTTGGTGGTGGCCTGTTATTTTACTGTTATAGATGGAATCCACTGACTGATTTTCTAGGAAGCACAATAGGGGAGAGTTGTCCTTTTTCTTTCTTTTTTTTGGTGCTTAAGAGGTATATACAACATTTAGTTTGTTTTTACATATTTCATTGGGGGAAATAATCTCTTTCTTCTACCTGACTTTAATTCTAGAAAGAAGGAATAGGGTGTTAGGATGAAAAGGTTTGGAGAGATGTTGAAAATATACTGAATCTTTGTTAATTATTATAAATGTCTAAGGTCTGCAGCGAGGTAAATGGAAGCTGAGGATTTGGGTTAATTATGATTTTGTTGGAAACTAAAAAGCATTACTTGAAAAATGTTGTTTGCAAAATATATAAAATATTTTACTATGTTATTTTGATTTACATTTGTAACTATTTTTATATTCTTTTAAGCTGTCTTATCTTGATGTTTTAATGATCCCCCCTTCTCCCAATCTGGATCTCATCAACTTTTCTTCTTCTTGCTGAATATTTCAGTTTTAAGGTTTATGTGGAACTTGAGTTACCTTGCAAATGACATTTCCCTAAGTTGCAGCTAAATTTAATAGATTTTTTAAAAATCATAAGTTGTTGTATGTGGTTTTATCACTTACGAATGCATTCCATTATAAAAACATTCTAAGTAGAACTTTATAAACTTTGAACTTGATCTTGCACTCAGTCTTACTCTATTTCATAATGGCATGCTTACCAATCAGTCATCTTCCTCAAATACCAGATCCTTTTGAGACAATCCAGAAAGACACTTGCAGCCATGATATAATGGCACCTTTGTCAGGGGACTTGGGTTCCCACCTCTTTAATGCACATTTCATAAGCAGTTGAGGGGCACTAAGTTGTTAGTTTTATGTTTTCTGCCTTAAAAGAACCAGGAGGTGAAGAAGATTACTTTTGGCAGTTTTGCTCCATGCCATCACTTTGCTGTCATTTTTGGAATGTCTCAGAAGGTTTTATTAGGTAAAAGCCTCTATAAATTCCAGGTGTTGACCATATGTTCATCGTTGCATCCACAAACAGAAACAGTTTTATTTTCAAATCTGACTTCCTGGTATAAGTGTAACAAATCTTGCAGACTTGTTAGTACATAACTGTGAAAATCTTTACATAGTGTGAACTTTCTTTGCAAGCTAAGTTAAAAGCCAAAGAAAAATACAACAGCCCCGTCATATTCTTTCACTTTTCTACTGTGCCAAAGAAAAGTTTTTGTGTGTGTGTGAGATTTAGAAGAGAATATGCACTTCTTCCTCTAACCCATCTAAAGGCAGTGGAATCGAGGGGTATAGACTCATTAGCTTGATCACCATCTAAGAATGATTTTGTCTCTCTTTTGGCAAATATTAATTGCTAATTATTTTTAGGAGCTGCTATTTTATAGTTCCAACCTGCTTGATAATTTGTCAAATAATCTGAAGTGTGAGATATCAATCCTCATGGTAGTGGAAAGCTAGACAATGAAATGACCCTGACAGTCCTAATGGTATCCCTAAAGTCATCCTGATTCACCTCCCTCTTTGGACATTCTGGAAAACAAAACAAAACAAAACAAATTAAAACAGGAAACAGGAAAGAAGTGGGAGTGATCCACAAAGATGTTACATGGATTGAAGTATCTCAATGAATTAAGAGCATCCAAAATTCATCTAGTGATGTTTAGCTGCCTGTTCAGTTTTGGGGCTAAAAGAAATCAACTTTAAGCCAGGCAAGGTGACGCAGGCCAGTAATCCCAGCACTTTGGGAGGCTGAGACTGGGGAATCGCGAGGTCAAAGCCAGCCTCAGCAATGGCAAGGCACTAAGCAACTCAGTGAGACCCTGTCTCTACATAAAACGCAAAATAGGGCTGCGGATGTGGCTCAGTGGTTGAGTACCCCTGAGTTCAATCCCCAGTACCAAAAAAAAGAAAAGAAAAGAAATCAACTTTAGATAGCTCAGTAATTTCCAGTGAATACCAGGTTGCTTATGGTAAAGGAGCAGAATATTATTTTATTTTTTATATTCATCATGTCAATTTAAATTGAATTATTTATGTAACTTCTTAAAATTGTAGACATAGTTGTGAACACTGGCACAATAGAGACAAATTAGCAGATAACTAATAGCTACAACATTCCATTGCTTCAAATGGCTCTCTTTTTTTCAATTCTGAAAATTTGCTTATTTGGATTAAGCCTTTTAGTTTTCATTGCAAAGCAAGAAAACCTATCTGTATGTCAGTTGGATCTGAGACTTCAAATATTTTACACTTTTAACACTTGCATTGGAGTTCCACGTTTTAGTTAAGCTAAAAACCAATTGTCCTTTGAAATGAAATTACAAAGTGAATTCTGACAACTCTGTTTATTAATGGTTCTTTCTTGATGCATATATTAGTTTCTGCCTGTTACCTATAATATATGCACAGTCAAATCTTGATTATATGAAGTAATGGAGGAAATTTGCGAATAATGCGGCAAATTATTTGAAGTGATAGAAAATTCTGCAATGGCTCATAATTGACTTAGATGACAACATATTACTAAATGTAATATTTATCTCTATCTTTAATATGAAAAATCTATGGAAGTACTGATGAAATAGCAAACTATGCGTAAAAATATCTCCCTTCACCATGTTTACCCTTCTTCCATGTTTTTCTTATTTCCCTTTCCAGACCAAGGGAGAAAGAGCATCACCTGTGAGTTAACACAAATTTGAAGCACCTTCCTCTTGCAAAATAGCTAGTTCCTATCTTTATTAAGGGGTTATTTTTACTCAATTATTTTCCTAGCAGATTACAGCCAAATAAGATAGAGTTTATGCCAACTAGGTAATTAATTAAAGAGAACTGATTTTACGGATGATGTTTTAGATACATGTTAACTTTCTAAATATGAATTTTTATACTACTGTTTTATGATTTTTTCCCAAATTTCTAGTGATAGATTTTATAGTTTTATTCCTGAATAATTCTTTTACACACCTAAGACATATTTTAAAGTATATTTCCTTTACCCTTTTAGATAAACCATGTTAGATGCTTTTAGAGTTCACCACTCCTAGTATGTTTTTCACCTTTCATAATAGACTTGGATTTCCTTGTGAGATTAGAAAATTAAACTCTAAGCAATAGTTATGTTCAAATCCTTGAGACCTCTTTTTCTACAGTAAGAAATGTGATAAATTTTTTCTCTACTTCTGCTAGGATTTAGATGGAACATCCTGAAGATTGAATTTATTCATTCTTACATGCACAATTTACATCCATTTTGTTTCTTCATTCAGCTAAGCACAAGAAAGACAGGCATCAGGTAGTATACCTCTGGCATATGTTTAAATACATACAGCACGGTGAATAATAACAGTGATTAAATCAGGAATGGAGAAAGACAAATAACTTTCTAATCAATTTTCTTGTTAATTAGGAATTTTATAGGAAAAAAAAACACTTGCTTGACCATTTAAAAATTTGTTTTTTCTTAAAAGATATAATTTTCTTTCGTAAAAGAATGCTGCTTTATTCACTCTCATTTGCTTCATAACTTTTTCTCCTTCCTTTTCTCTTTTTCCTACTGCTTAAAAAACATGGCATTGTGCCTATACCACAATTTTTGTCCAGTCTTAAATTTGTGCTAAGCAAGGCAGATTTCCTTCAACTCACTTTCAATAATCATAACTACATTCTTGCTAATGACATGCACTCTAAGTAACTCGGTGCTGAACAGAGTCCACTGTAATTGGGAAGGAAATGATTTCCATTGGTATTCCTTGGACCCAGAGCTAGCACTGACATTTTATTATACATGGTGACATGGCCTCTCTGCTGGAGGAGAAATAAAAGGTATTTCCTACAAATAGGCAACAGGCACCTGACCTGTTGGATCAGGTTATATTGTGTTACATGATGTGACATGCCCTGCAGTGACCTGAGGCAATGTCATTCTGTGTTACCCTAGTGGAGCCATGTTGCTCTTTATTAAACAACCATGGGGAAGGCCCATCCACAGTGGTCACGAAGCACTTTCAGGCCACCTTTGCAAAGAAGTGGAGAACTAGCCCTATGTTGAATTGTTACTCCTAGGAATTGTTTAAAGAAATCAAAGAGCACAAAAACCATGAGAATCACACAAGTGCTCATTGTTTTAAAATTTTTAAATTCAAATTATCATGTACACAAGAGAAATATGCATTTTGTTTGACAAGAACCAGACATGGCCAGAAAACAAACCATACTCTGAAATAAAAATTTTCCATTAAAAATATTTCTAATATTCTTAAAATAATCACTTAAGCTCTCCAATTGGTTTACCTGCTTTTCACATAAAGTCTTCCTAATTGCTTTTTTCTTATAATTCAAAGCTGCCTTTTAAAATTATACATTGTGTAAATTAGAAGCCCCAATTAAAAGATGTGATAACAGTATGCCTTTAGTCTTACCCTTGGGATGATTTTTATCAAAAGTGACTCTCAATAAGATGCTACCTTAAATTATTACATTATGTGATATCAAGTAAAAGGAAGCCATTGTGTTTGGTCATTTTTTCTGATGACTTTAATAGTATTTTCCTATTGATACATCTTGCATATAAATTCAGTTTTAATGATCTGCATAAAGACCTGAACAATATTACATAGGTACATCTATCTAGTGATTTTAGAGTAATTACTGGTGCATGGAACAGAATATAACCTTTTGGTTATATTCTGCAGTAAAAGGAATAGGTTAGAGAGGTTTTTATGCAAATTAGAAATGCTCTGTGTTGGAAGCCTAATTGTACTTTTTATTGTTAGACAAGTCGATACTGCTTTAATACACATTTTATAAGCTTCTTGCTGAAATTGTATATGAAAGGGATTGGTTTCCATAGATGAAAGGCATAATCTTAACAATGAGGCCACATGAGCAGAGTGGTTGAAGTACTGATAAAGGATTTGTTAGCTCCAACACAGAATAAGTCTTATTAGACTTATTAGTCAATACTGTTTGACCCACTACTATTAACTGTGTGAGGCACATGCATTGCAAGCAAGGATGGAGCCACACTGTGTTTATCTGTTTAGAATAAACATAATCTCATATGAAGAGCATTTCAACTGGGAAGAATTAAGAACCATGTCTTGTCCTTTGGTTTCCATTTCATTCAAAAGGAATTACTTGAATATTTAAGATTTTAATTTTCAAAAACATTTGATATTGTAGTGATCAGAGTTCAAAAATATCAAATATAATTTTTAGCTTCTCCAGTAATCAATATACCTTCTACATAAGAGGAAATGTAAATAGAGTACAACATTTGTTTTAATGTGATGGAAATTTCAGAGATTAAAAAAATATGAGATAGGAGTTCTAATAAATATGAATCATGTATACTTACCTTTTGTGTCATTTTTGTTTATGACTGGTTGTGTTTCTTCCCTAATTTAGTAATGAGATACATCCAAAATGATTGCTATTTAAAACTAATACTTACTACGAAGAATATTCTAGAAATCATACAGTCATGAAGAGAAAAGGAAAAAAAATAATGCCCAACCTATTTATTTGTCCAATAGTTATAGCACTAATACTATAATGAGTGAAGTTTAGCTACTGCAGCTGAATTGAATCCTACTTATTCTCAGAACCGTTTCTCCATACTTCGTCCTGAGTTTTTGAGCCATATGTATTTCTAATAAATTTATTTATTTTTTAACATAATGATGTCTTTTGTTTTTATGAGTATATACTTATCCCCAAACTGAGTCCTATCAATTAAGTATGTATAGCATTTTATGCATCAATCATAACTCAGTAAAATGATTTTTAAAATTCTGTAATTTTAGCCGGGTGCAGTGGCTCAAGCCTGTAATCCCAGCACTTAGGGAGGCTGAGACAGGAGAATCATGAGTTCAAAGCCAGCCTCAGCAATGGCGAGGCACTAAGCAACTCAGTGAGATCTTGTCTCTACATAAAACACAAAATAGGGCTGGGGATGTGGCTCAGTGGTCAAGTACCCCTGAGTTCAATCCCTAGTACCAAAAAAAAAAAAATTCTGTAATTTTCAGTCAAAAACCTCGAATGTCATATGTTCTTTCATTTACATTGAGAAAAAGATTTTATCAAAGAGATATGTGCTATAATCCATTAAATTTATGAATAAATTCAAGGTTTAAATGTCATCAAAAAGAAAACTATAAACAAGCATAGAATGTACTTAAATATATATCTGATCATGTCATTAGGAAAAATTACATTTGCACATTAGCTCAGTCATGAAATACTTGTTAGTGTTTATGATTTAAAAGTGCACTGGGCACCAGGCACTTTGGTGCAGGCCTGTAATCTCAGTGGCTCAGGAGGATGAAGCAGGAGGATAGCGAGTTCAAAGCCAGCCTCAGCAAAAGTGAGGCACTAAGCAACTGAGTGAGACCCTGTTTCTAAATAAAATACAAAATAGGGCTGAGGATGTTGCTCAGTAATCAAGTGCCCCTGAGTTCAAGTCCCAGTAACACCTCCCCCCCAAAAAATATTGAAGAGCTTAGTTGAGATATCAAAGACTAAGTGGGAAACAGGTTTGTGAGCGATCCAGTGAAAGAGAATGGTTTTGAAATTGGTTTGAGACGTCATTGAGAGATCTAAATGGAAATGTTTAGCTGACTGTATAGAAAAGTAAGTAGTCATTGTGTTATAAATTTGATATTCATAATGTCCTGTATTATTTGAAATATATTATTATTATTTAAATCTTAATCAATACAATTAGTAAACTTAGTAAACTCTCTTTAACAAGAAGAGCCTCAATTTTTTTTTTCCACAGGGCATAAGTTTCTGTGGTTTGTACAAAAGATAAAAGCATTGGAAAATCAGAAAAGAGTGGAACATTGGAACTAGAGTCTGAATGCTTATGATTAATTATTAGGTCTGCCATTGACAACCCCTGGAGCTTGTTGCCTGAGCTCCATGAGCATCAGTTTTCTCATCTGGTGAAATGGGAGAATTCTCACTGCTAACCTCACATATGGTTGTCAGAAGTAAAAGCAGAGCTGGGCACAGTGGCGCATGCCTGTAATCCCAGCACTTTGAGAGGCCGTGACAGGAGAATCACCAGTTCAAAGCCAGCCTCAGCAATGGCAAGGCACTAAGCAACTCAGTGAGACCCTGTCTCTACATAAAACACAAAATAGGGCTGGGGATGTGTGGCTGAGGGTTCGAGTACCCCTGAGTTCAATCCCCAGTACCAAAAAAATAAAAATAAAAAATAAAAGAATTAAAAGTAGGCACACATGGGAAGGCAAATATAATTCATTATTGAGCATGGAAAACTATAGCTCAACCAGTTAAACCAATTTATGGTGTCAGAAGTCAGGATTGTGGTTACTCTAATCATGGATAAGTATGAGGAAGGGAATGAGAGGAGGTGCCTGTGATTCTGGGATTAGTCCATGTCCTAAACTGAGTGATGATTAAACAGATGTTTTCATTATGAAAATCAATTGAGTTGTGTATTTATGATTTGTGCACTTATTTGTGTTACACTTCAATAAAATTTATAAAAAGAAAAAAAAACAATTGTAGGTTTTATCTTCTGAGAATGACAGAACAGGAGATCTCCCAAATACATAAGATTGAAAAATAACATAGTACAATGCTCCAAGTAAAAGGAGAACAGAGTGTGATGGTAGAAGAAGATAGCCCCAAATAGGCCTAATACCCACCATGAGGGAGCTCTCCAGCAGACCTGGAGCCCAATATAGCCTACAGCTCAATATGATCAGAATTTTGTACTTCTATATAATCAGATTAGTGCAAAAGTAAAATTATATTTGAGCTCCAGTGCAATATCTGTATTTATTAGTTGCCATAACATAAAGTATATTCTTGTCCCCAAGAATCTTCAATCTAAAATGTAAAACAGTCCTTCCTGCACTTTTTACATCTAAGATAAAGTTTTATGAGCTGAAGCATGTGAAACAGTTCAGATTTTCAATCTACAAATTCTTGACCTTAAGTTATCCTTTATTTTGACCAAAGGACAAACATAAGAAGAGTCATATAAACTCTAGTTTATGTACCATATTGAAATGATAAAATATAGATTAATCCTCTATGTTCAACAAAAGGGAAGTTATAAATAGAAGTAGTAAAGTTGAAAGCATTAGTTTCATCCAAATAGGATACATATTATCATTTTACTTCTACTTTTATAAATAATATAATCCAAAAAGGAAAAAAGAAACAAGAAAGGAAAAGCCTGAGAAGGATTTTTTAAATTTGGACAATAGTAAAGAGAGAGAAATATGTGATTCTAAGATCACACAGGTTATATAAATGAGAGAAATGCAATGAATGCAATAGTTGTGGTAAGCAGGAAAAAGAAAATCTGTAAACAACTGATTTCAAACTTTTGAAATACTACCTGTTCTATGCAATAACCTCTATTACAAAAGACCCATGAATGCTCGATATACTACAAGCAAAAATGAATGGATGGAAAGTTCAAAAGAAAGAAGAATCACCGAGAACCCAGAGTGAGAGTATACAGCAAACTAGAAATGATCCTGTGACTGAGGCATCTTTGGAGAGTATTCTGCACATCTTTGGAGAGTATTCCAGTGTCCAGAAAAGAACGAGTGATAACACCTTAGGCTTGCAAAAGTCAAAATGTATTATGACCAAGATCCCTGACACTACGTAAGCTCTGCCTGCCTAATAAAATAGCGAGTTGAAAAAGTAGTCTACCACACAAGGAGACAAGAATTCTGTTTTCAACTGGACTCAGAGTGGAATAAAATATTGTAAGAATAGAACTGTATCTCTGTTGGTTTTTGTTTTATGCTTTATATTTGTAGTGTAGTGTATTTCACTTTGAATTCGTAGTGTAAAAAAGGGGCCCACTGAACCTCAAATGAATTTAGCAGAAGCAACCTAATGACTTCTCAGTGATTCTTGGCATCACTTCATGAATGCTCTGCTGAGTATACACTCATAACCTGAAATTACAAAACATGAGAATGTAGCACAGAAAACATACTCCATAGCAGACTCCAAGAACATAGTAGAGCTATTGGGAGACTGCAAAAAAAATTTTTTTAATTGTAATAAAAATAACCAAACCATAAGAAAAGAGTAAGGTTCTATGGGCAAAGACCAGAGAGGATTGTTCTTTAAAATAACTAATTAGAATTTCTAGAAAAAATAAATATATTTATAGGAATTTAAAAATTTAAAGTATGCAGTAACAAGAGGTTGGACACATGTGAAGAGAAAGACTATGTACTAAAAAAATCTTTCTAAGCAAAAATAACTCAGAAAGCAATACAGAAAAATAGAGAGGTAGAAAAAGTTTAAAGAGTTGAAACATAGATACTAATTAGAAGTTCTGTACTTTTATAAATGTGTCTCTAAAAGAAAAACTATTATCTCTATTCAGAGATAATAACAAAATATTTTCCCCATTAAAATGACTCATCAGATTTGAGAAGTGTTAAGTCCTAGGGACAATAGATGAAAATAAATATATATCACAGTGATATTAAAGAATGAAAAATTCAAAGAGATTCTCAGAATAAGATCATTTGCCACTAATAGATATTTTAAAATTTATCAGAGATAAAACTCTGAAAGAAAAAAAACTATACAAGTACTTGGGGTTTTCTTCTGAGTGCAACTGGAGGATATTGCAAGGTTTTGGAAGAGGATGTGATATATATATATATATATTTTATGTGATATATATATTTATTTTATAATATATATATATTTGTATTTTTAAAAGATTGTTTTGAATGCCACATGGCTAATCAGTGTACAAGAGCATTAGTGAAAGCAGGGAAACCAAAATTGGTTTGGTGAAAATTTCAGAAATCCTTGGCAAGGAATGATACTGGGATGATAGCAATGGAGAAGTACTCAGACATGGAAGCTGAAGTGGAGGATCAACAAGTTCTGTTGAAGGATTCCAAGTGATAGCTGAGGAAAAGAGGAATCAAGGGTGATTCACAGGTTTCTGACCTGAGTAGCTATGTGGATTGTGTCACCTCTTATTAAGATGCATGATAACAGAGGAGAATCAGAGTCAGGTGAAGGGAAAAACCAAGTTTTTCTTAGCTCTTTCTTGAGTGAAAAGAAAATGATGAAGTAGTAAAATTTTTTTTAAAAAATGAGCTAGGGCAGTGGTTCTCAACTTTTTGTTTGTTCCTGATCCACTTTTACGTCCTAAAGTTTTTGCAGCAGACTTGAAGGGACTAAGAGATCAATGCAAAATGACTATCTTTTGCACAGCCCTACCTCAGTGCTAAAGGAGGCATCCAGAATCACAGAACTTCCCTTTGCTTGCCCCTCAACACTCCCTATTATTGGAGCAGAACCCTTCCTTCCCCTGCATGTTTTTTTCTAGTCTGCGTGTGAGATAGCGAAGGAGGGGATGTAGATGTCAGACTGATTTCCCTGCAAGTTTGTTAGACTATAAATTACATGAAGGTAGGAGTTTTTTGTTTTGTTTTGTTTTGTTTACTACTTCCAATACATCCTCAATACCCAGAACATTGCCTCAAATATAATAGCCATTTAATCAATACCATTGTATGAATGATTGAAAGTTATACCATGCACTAAACCAGAATGTCTGATGGCCTTGAAAAGTTTCATAGAAACTGCTATTACAATAAGCAAACAAAAAACTCGATAGCAAATGCAAATTATGTACCTTGATCAAAACTCTTGAAGCCTAGGAAGGTTTGGGGCATTCAAAAGTAGCAACAAGCTTGATGACAATCAAGTTAGGAGATTGATTTACCACCCACAAAATCCACAAAATGTAGGTTTTGAGGCAATGATCAGTCTATGCTCAAGATTGGAGTAAGAAATTCTGGAGTGGACGGCAGGGTGACTTTCAATAATGACAATGTATGCTACATCTCAAAAAGCTAGAAGAAAAGAGTTTGAATGTTTGAGGAGACACATATATTTAACCTCACTTAAACATTCCTCAATGCATAGATGTATCAAAGCATCACATGGTCCCCCATAAATATGTGCAATTTTCATGTTGTTCTGTTTCAGTTAAAAATACATTTAAATATTTAAATAACAATAAAATTATCAAAGAGAGAAGGAGAGTGGTTTCAAAGAACGTAGTGTCCTTGACTTAGACCCAAACTTTAGTTTTAAAAGAAAAGACATGGAAGGTTAGAAACAACAGGATGGGAGATAAGAGCTTGGTTTTATTGAATTGATAATTCAGGAAGGTCAGTGTAAATAGTCATTGAAAGAAATTCAATAGAAAAGGAAGCAAATTAAGGAATTAATTGGGAAAAACTACTAGATGAAAACAGACCAAAACCACCCTGAATAGGGTTTCCTGGGTGCTGGAACTTAGTGAATCTTTTATGTATTTCTCCTATTGTCTAACTTCCTGTACTGAGTCATATTATTTTTATTAGGCACTTTTAGAAGGGATTTAATCAGTATCTGATATGATAGATAATTAGTAGGCTTTGCATTTGAAAAAGTAGCCAAAGATGACAGGTTTAAGATTCTGGCTGTGATCACTTTTTGGAAGTTATTGGGTTGAAGAAGCTGAGTCATTTATAGGCCCCCAGATTAGTTGCTCAGCACTCAGAAGAGCATGTTCCTGAGAAATTTATCTGGCATCTTTTGAAGACAATTCTCCTAATCCATGATAATTTCTGTGAGTCTTGGAGTCCCTCTTGTGATCTTTCTGTTTGGAAGATTATTGGGATTCCAGAATGCTCTGTTCTACCACAAGGCCAGAATCTGGTAGGCAGCATATAGCTCTGGGCTATAACTTGAGATGTTTCTTAGATCCAGGATAAAATGCACATGGTGGGGAGTCCTCTTCACAGATTAGAGATGAGACTTGCTGGGTGCACATGTTTCCTTCCTGGAACTGTAATAGCAGCAGGTGGTGGTGACAGGACCTGAGGCTCTGAGTCTTAGAAATGGAATCCCTGAAAAAGGTGGGAAAGAAATTTCCTCCTGTGGCTGAGGAGCAGGATTGAGGGGACCTGGGCACCTTCCCTTTACAAGTCATATTGGCTCAAAAGGATAAAGAAGTGGAAGCCACGTTCTTTCACCCACCTTAGCCAAGTATAAGTTTTAAAGACTAAATATGATCCATTCCTATAATATCACATTTTACAATCATAACCATTGTTTGCAACTTCACTTTTCCTTTTCTAATGATGAGCTCACTTGGGCTTTTCTATACTCATTTGTTAATCTTTGAGAAGTATTGACATTGTACTGTATTTATAAGAATAAGAAATATCCAATGTGTTCTCTGTTTAGATAGTAAATGGATTTCTATTTCTTTGGTGTAGGTGTGTGTGTGTGTGTGTGTGTGTGTGTGTGTGTGTGTGGTGTAGATAAGCATGTGAAAATAGGTATATTTACATGATTTTCTTTTTTTTTAAATTTTATTTTTTTAGTTGTGGGTGGAAAGAATATCTTTATTTTATTTTTATGTGGTGCTGAGGATCGAACCCAGTACCTCACGCATGCTAGGCGAGCACGCTACCACTGCGCCATAATCACAGCCCCTACATGATTTTCTTATTTAATATTTCTATTGTGTCTTTAAAGTTTGAGGAAAGTAAAAAACAAAAATAAAAAATAATTGTTTAAATGGCAATGGTCTTTTGACTAAATATTTTTCTTGGTTCGTGAATGCTGAAATACTGCAAAGGAAGGTTCACATTCAACCTTTCTGAAGAAATGAACCCAGTTTTTCTATCTCTACTTTTTACATTGGCTCTATGTGGGTGGCCTTTTATTTCACAGGGCATATTAATCTCCTGTTATACATGACAGCCACTACTGTGTGTCGTCTCAATACAGGACAATAAAGTGACTCCAGAGTTTCCTTCTAAACTTAGTGACCAGGCTTCTCTTACTGTGACAAATGTTTATGGATTCTTCTAATTACACGTCTGGTTTCAAACTAAGATACCAAGAGAATACAGTTCTCTTTTGTAAAGTTCCCAAGGTTTTTCTATAATAATCAATTACCATAATGAGTTTTTTTAAAGCTTCCATTCATCATTTTCTTAAAATATATAAACTACCCAGGATAAAGATAAATAGCCATAGCTAGTACACCCTGAGGCACTCCACCAAAGGCCTCGTTTAAATCAAAATCAACTGGAAAACATGGTGGGTTTTATTTCAAAGTCAATTCTGCTTAGGTTTAAAAAAAAATGTGTAGAACAAAAAATGAGTAAAAGAAAACCCTGGACAAGTTGGCTTCACAAGAAGACATGAGATAATGCATCGTTATCTCATGCATTTCTGTGGTTCTCATGTATTTGCTAAATAGGTCTCACTAGAGGGCTTTTCTACTATTAAAACTAAGAACTGAATCTCTACATAGGTATGTCCTTACCTATTAACCTATCATCTCCTTCTGTTCCTAGAAAAACAGCACCCAAACTGGGAGCTGTCTGGCTTATCTTAATCTAAGTCAGCAATTCTGAACCTTGGGTCTATTCCTACCTTTGAATACACAATTCTTTGTTGTAGGAAAAATTAGGAAAATATTTTGTCTATTATAGTATGTTTTACAGCGTCCCTGGCTTCTTTCTATAAAGTTCTATTAGGAAACAGCTCATTCTCCTGAACTGTGACAATCAAAACAGTCTCTAGACATTAACAAGCATTCCTGGGAGGAATGCCCCCTCTGCTTGAGTATAACTGCTCTAAACTTCCCATAAGCACTACATGTCAGAGAAGAATTCAAGAAGACTATCTGGTAGCATGAAAGCGATATGAAATTGAGAAAAGGAAGGCAAGGAATTCAGCACCTTGGATCTTAGGCAAGGATTCAGCACCTTGGATCTTAGGCAAGGATTCAGCACCTTGGATCTTAGAAGGAATGAAACTGTGAGATTTGGGTGATGATGGAGAAGGTGGCAATAAAGTCATGAAAAGCTTTCCTGTACTATTTAATCAAGATTTTCTTCCATTTTTTAAGTTGCAATTTCTTAAATGTGGACTTTCTACAAAATAGATTCTTTAAGCTCTCTGCTCTGTCCTTTTTTTCCTACTCTTTCCCTTAGCTCTCTTGTATATTCTTATATCTTTATTATCAATACTAGGAAGCTCTTCCAGCCCTCTTTGCTCTTCCTAATTTAAGATGCTAAATCCAAACTGGCTACTGTACACTTGCTTCCAATGTCCCCTGAAACAATAGATTCTGCTCAAACTACTATTCTTCCAGGCTGCCAGGCTCCCAAACTGATGTCCACAGATGTAGAAACAGAAGAATTTTTAAGAAAATATTTCCAAGAAACATTTTGTTGCTTATCCTTGCCCATATAGTTTATTTTTCATGCTATTATATTACATCCTACCTGATAAAACAGAACAAGCAGGACAAAAAATCCTTTTGAAATTAAAAAAAAAAAAAGAATGAGTGCAATCCTGGCTTTGCTTTGTTTTAGCAGCGTTATGTTAGGCAACTCCTATTTCTGAGTTTGAATTTTCTATCGTTTAGACTGAGGCTTTCCCAAAAAGTCCTTATGAAGATTAAATAAGAAAACATAAATAGGGAAAAATGCAATAAAATGTCTGTCATTTAATATGAAATTAATGAACAATATTGTGATTCCTTTCTGTTCCTCCTGCTGCTGCCCTGAATGAGGTTCCTGATCACATCATACTGGGCTTTATATTTTCCCCATTTATCTTGATAGTCACCAATCCAATGTGATTGCTCAGGAACTCCGGTCAGCATCCAATGAAGCTGCCTGCTTCACGATGTTCTCATTAATGCCCCTTGCACTGATCTGTCTCCTCTTTTGCTCTTACCATTACTCTTACTTCACTCATTTTTGCTTTTATTAAACACCGTTGTTTTAGCTGACATTCCTTTGTTACCTAAATATATTGAACATATTTTAATATCATTATTAAACATCTATTCATCCATGAATTAGCTATAATGTTTAGTCCCACTTTAACTTCTGAGTTCTCACTTTTCTTGTAGGCTCATAAATGGGTTTGGTGTATTAAAATATTATTTTTGACCATATATGTTGAATTTGTAATTTTCAGTTTATAAATGAAATTTCTAAAGGGAAAAGTAAAAAAAATTGATAAAATAGAGTATATTAAAGTTTTAAAAATTGTCTTACTTTCCCTGTATTTGAATGATAAATTTCCTAGTATATAAGCATATATGTATATATAGATGCATGGAAAAATGAAAAATCCTGTAACAAATATTAAATTATAATTTCACATCAGTTGAATTATATTTTATACTTCTTTTCATATTTTTATATTCTCCAAAATTTTCAATGAATTTATAGTACTTTTGTAATTGGGGAAAACTAAATAAATACAATTTTAATTAGCTTGTATAGGCAGATAAACAAAATTAATTGTAACTATGATTCTGCAAGTTTTCTACACACTGGGTGCTTTCCAACAACTGAGAATAGTGATATGATTTTTTTTAAAAAAATCTCTTTAACATTCTATTTTTAATATTTGGTGTTTTTAAATTCTAGCATGACCAATATTCTGGTTGTAAAGTTCCTAAGCCAGAGAGTCTGATCCAAAACATTCTAGGATGGAAACTAGAAGAATTAAGATTGGATTCTGTCTCCAACACTTATTAAAAAACATTTCTTTAGCAAACCAGCAACGTTTAAAAGCTCAGTCTTCCTTGTGAAATTAAAATTTCTCCCTCTTTCCTCTAACTTGTGGATATGATGGAATTGCCAGGTCAAATTACATATTTTAAATTTTGAAGTATTAATTTGCCTGCAAAACTTTTTTAAAAATTTTCAAATAAAGTGTGAGACACAATATCAAATCGCCATATGTAACAGTATTTTACATAATTGGTAACATACACAACTGTTTTCCCTGTATCACAATTGCTCACTGATTTCTTGACTGAAGTCCTCATTCATTTTCACACTTTCACACATTTCTAAAGAAAAAAAAATTAGACATGGGGACAGTAATGATGGTGGAATACGATGGACATCATAGTCCTAGCTTCATGTATGACTGCATATATGATGTGATTCTATATCATGTACAACCAGAGAAATGAAAAGTTGTACTCCATCTGTGTACAATGAATCAAAAATGCATTATGCTATCATGTATACCTAAGTAGAATAAATAAAGTAAAAAAATAAAAAAAATTTAGATAACCCTAGCCAGAAGCCTGAGTTTCAAACAGTAGCCCAGTTGTTCCTTGGATGTTCTGATATGCTGTCCTAATTAGCCTTCAAACTGGACACATCACCGCATTTCTGAAGGAACGAATGTCATCTTAAAAGGTATGTATACATTACCAGGACCACAGTCAGCCCCTCTAACTAGTATCTTTGACATATCATAGACCTCAGAAAATATAATTTTTAGATAAATGATACTTGATTTGGTACTTATTTATGGGGGGAAATGATGGGGTTACCTCAAAATAAAATATATCCTATGACAGTGACTTATACAGAACATTGAGTTTATGGAAAAAGCACTGGTCCAGAGAAATAACTTCTTTATTTATGTCAAGGATTTTAAAAATGCTACATTTAATTTTAATATCATGATGAGTAGTATTCCCCTGCCTGATAGGCCTCATTACACTGCAGCATGTACAGTATTTGCCTTATTTAACAATTTTTATCAATCATTTAAGAATTGGCAATGAACTAAAAAAGAAAAAATACCTTGATAAACGTATATAGTATACAGTCTCTTTGCTGTACTAAAATTTTCCCTCAGTTATAAAGAATAATACAAAATAAAATTAGTAAGTTTTTGGTTCACCTTAGGCCAGTGATTTGACCCATTCAGTAGCCCAAGACAATGCTTGTTAATTATATGTTACTGCAATTCTAATTTATTACCAAATATCTCTGTGATTTTCTTCATTACCCAAAGTCATTTCTGGACAATAAGAAGACAAGAAAAAATCATGAATCAGAAGATTTCACTTAAATAAAATCCTTCCATTTTCTACACAGTACTTGTTTCTTATATTCTACTGTTATATTTTAATTCCTCCTCTTCCCTTGCAGATATTGGTGTTTGAATTTTATTAATATTTACCTCGTCCTTGATCTTATTCATAAGGTTCATGAAATTTTCTTTTTTAGGTTCTCATTTGTAAATTACTTGTACTTTTATATTATATACTGTTTCAAAATTGCTTTGAAAACACTAGCCTCACACTACTTATTAGGTGATATTAGGTGAAAATAAGCCCCGCCTTGCATCAAATTCTGGTCAAATATGTTAACTGGACTGGACCACAGTACTTCTGCTATAAAATAAGAATGTTTTGGTTTAATATTAAAATAAGAATTGAGTATTAAAAATAGATTTCATTAGAGAGGTAGCCATTAAATCCCTTTGGAAAGCTGGGCCCAGTCGCATATGCTTGCAATCCCAGCTGAAAAACTGAGGCAGGAGAATCCCAAGTTCCAGGCTAACCCGGGGTACTTCTCAAGACCCTATCTCAAAATAGAATTAAAAGGTTGGGTATGTAGCTCAGTGATTTGCATGCACAAAGCCCTGAGTCTAATTCACAGCACTGCCAAAAACAAATCTCTTTTGGAAAAGAAATTAGTGATTTTATGACAGATTACTTACACAATATCGATTTTTCTTTTTACTTCATTTATTATAGCTCACCCCTCACATTAGAATATAAGCTACATAAGAGAGCAGGGACTTTGTTTTACAGTCAAATTCAGCATTAAAATAGTACTTTGGCATAAGCTCAGAAAGAATAGACAGGATTGAATTAAATTGACAAACACAATTCACATCTCTAAAATACCTTAGCCATTCTCCTCAATTGAATGAAACATTTTGTTCTAATTAAAGTATATGAAAAATTACTTCTCTCATATTAGAAATCCAGGATAAAAAGAGTCTCACCATAACTCAGCTGTCTCAGAGATTCTTAAAGGGGTAGGTTTTGTTTTTTAAAGATTAATGCTCCACATTCATCTGCTTTATTCTGCCACTGAGAAGATATATTGGAAAATAAAAGGATTTGTGTGAGTAACTCATAAAAGCCATATTAGAGCCTCCTGGGATAATTTTTCAAAATGGTGTAGTGTTTTAACGGTGTGATTCTCATTGACTTTAATGGGAGTCATGCTGCTAGCCTCACATATACTCTTTCAAAATGTATCTCTAATTGTTCTGTCACTACCCTTTGTAAGTAATAAAATGGCACATATTCTTTCCAGACATACAAACATAATCATGTTTATATCGGCATACTTATGAACTTTTTCAGTTAATCATAGCTGTGGTTTCATTATGCAATCATTAGCTTCTTGTTTGCAAGAAGACTTGATTTTCAATGGAGGCTGTTGGGATATTTTTGAGCCTGTGAGAGAGAGAGTGTGTGTGTGTGTGTTTGTGTGTATGCATGAGTGTTTTTCACCATATTTGATTGTAACAAGAGAGAACATCATCCTGGTAGGCAAAAAAACAAAAACTAAACCAAAAAAAAAACCTTTCCTATATATATATATATATATTTCTACTAGAAATCACTTAAAAGATATTTATGTATGTCCTTTGGATACAGCTTTCCAACTCAGAGAACTTTAATACAGAGTTCTAGTTTGAGAAAAGCATGGTAGTATAATGACTTTTTGTTACAAAACAAATATAGACTCAGCACCTTGCTGGCCTACTGTAAATATATGATTTTTAATAAAATAAGATTAAATATTTAAACATATCTTTGCCAAAATATATTAGTTATGACCTGAAATATAGTTGCAGTCCTAAATTTCTTCTAAGTATAAGGTGTCCACTGTGCCAAATTGTATGATGACTTCACAATATGGGCACATGTTCACCAGAAACCATACAGTGGTTTCTAATAAAGTCAGCTATTACATAATACAAAAAGGTATTACCTAGTAATTCATCTCAACAGTTCAAATGTAAAATAATTTTAAAAGGGGAATAGACTAAGCACATTGAGTTCTGAATTTTTTGCTAGTGTTTCAGCAACACTCACAAGGTGTTTTATTATCACAGGGTCTTAGCACTAGATAGAACCATGACCTCATAGTCCCAACTATCCCTCTCCGCCCCCCATTTTGCAAAGTAGTGAACCTATAGAAAGTGATTAAAAATACTTTTTCACAAGGAGAAATTCTATCAATACATGGTTCTAAACCCATTGTTTTACTTTTTAAATCTTTTTTAAAGGTTTGCTTGAAGCAATTTGTATAGATCAAGTGTTGGCTTCACCCTACTCTCCTTAAAAGACTGAATATAAAATGTTTAAACAGTGATCTCTCCAAGGTTTTATATCCATAGAGGATGCTTGTTGTTTGCTTTGGTTTGGTTTGGTTTTTTTAACATGTGTTACAAGAGCCAATGTTTCTGCTTAATGGAGAACCTACTTAGAGCATAGACTTGAGAAAACATTTAAGATACCCCTGTCATAGTTACAACTCAGGCAGAGGCTTGGGAAACTGTCCTTTTCAATAGGCTCTGGGTAAGATGATAAGATAGGAGCTCTTTCACTCCTCGTCATGAGAGTCAAACTATCTGGTTGGTTTTTAATTAATCTACCTAGAGAATTGTCCATCAGGATAGAGAACTCTGTGGCTCAGTGGCAGTAGAAGACAATAAAGCACACAACTTTCAGTTGTAACTGAAAAAATTTTAAAAGATGTGTCTGTGTGGGAGGGCATGGGGTGAGGGATGGAGTGGGAGTATGGCCATGGTTTAAACAGACTGAGAGACCAGGGAGGAAAATACAAACAGGAGAGGTTTGTCTGAGACTGCAAGATGCAGTCATTTAAGGGACCCAGACATTCAAAATACAAATAGAAGTTGAGAGAATGACTGGAATGGAATAAGTCTTTATTTCCACCCCCAATGTTTGCATGTGTCTGCACACGGCACTTGAGCACATACACACACTCACACATACACACACACAAAGACTCTATGGAATGGAACTGGTCACGTGAACTTCATGAACCTGAGGTAAGGTGTTCTTCTGATGTTCTTTTACATTTTATGTGAGTGCTTGGTTGGCTGGTGGTTGGACCATTCACTTTGGACCAGAGCTAGAATTGGGTGCTTGAGCATAGTTGATCCAAAGGAAGGGGGAATCTAGGATGGATTCCTAAAATAAACTTTTCTTAACTAAATTTGATGAGTGGTTTTATACATTTTGGTATGGGAATTCATCACAGAATGTGATTTAAACTAAGTAATTTAAATTGAAATTGCCTGTAATAATTGTAAAATGGGTGGTGTATGGTTATTTCTTGATGTAGTAGGGTAAATCATTTATAGCTAATATTTTATTATCTTCATGAAACATATGGAGTCCTATAAAATTATGTACTATGAGATATATTACTTATAATATATCACATCTATTATATACAGCTGTCCTATACTGTTCTAGAAACATATCAAGTGATATGGAGTGGGACCAGGCAAGCAGCAATTTTGTGTAATGAAAATCTGTTGAGTAACAAAATCACTGCTGTGTAAAGTTAGTCATTGGAAGTCCCCCAGGATTTCTGTGTCTTCACTCTTCTGGTGATCGATTTCTCAGACAGCTCCAGGAAGAGGCACTGGTACATAGTGTGGGTCCTAGAATATATTCACCAGTTAGAATCCAGTTTTCACTCATTAGTTGGGTCACTGAGCAAATCTCTTAGCATTTCCAAGCCCACTGAAGTAGCATTAATAATAATAGTTACCTTATTCATGTTCTCTGCTTATCCTTGTGAATAGTACACAGTATATACTAATCAAATGTCATTATTTTCATTGTCTTATTCATTATGACTACATTGACCCATCTGTGACACACAATATAGTTATCCCTCTTTTATTTCTATCTCTAGGTTCTCAACTTTGAATTTGATTCATTGATAAAATTTAGCTATTACCTTCATTATTTGATTCCTTTTAAATTTATCTTCTCTTCAGTAAGAACATGATCTGTGTCTGCCAAATCCAGCCTGAAATTCTTCCTTGACTTCTGATGATTAGTTCTGAATATAGTTGATGACTTACCTTGGTACCCGTGACTCTGTAATATACTCTGACTTCAATTTAATTCTGTTACATTAAGCAAAGAGAAGTTCAAATGCTTTTGGTTAACTTTATAAGTTGGATACACAAATGTTTTATTACCTCTTTTTTTAAATTTATAAAATAACAACATTCACTGTATTCTATGACAGGACTGGTAGAGAAACTCCCAAAGAAAAGTGATCAATGGAGTCATACAGCCCACCAAGAAAAATAATCACCCAATGACTATTGGAGGGTATCAATTGTCAATAAATTCCTCGATCAGAGATTATAGTCCCAATACAGAATGGCATCTACGAAACATCTATACTTGAAAACAGAAGGAAAAGAAAAGAATGCAATGCAGGACAAAAAAGAAAAAGAATGCAATGGATTGATGCAAATCAATCACCACTATTGGGAAAGATTTCTCAAAAAATGATTGCCACACAATAGTTCCCATTCATCTTTGTTTCATGGTGACCCTTTGTTTACGAACCTAGCCACTATTTGCATAACCTAGCTACAGAGATATAACTTTGTGAGGGTTCTGCTCCATACACAGTTAAGACAAGCCTTCACAGAAGATCAGTAATACCATATAGTTTATAAACCCCTACATGCTCTTCTTTTGCATGTTAACATCACTGCGCTATCAACACTTATTTTCCCTTTAAATTTTATTTATCTATTAATCAACAAACTCAAATTTTATTTTTCATATACATGTTGCTATCAGATATATACACAGTATGGAAGGCTTAATCAAGCTAATGAGCAGGAGAATTTTTTTTTTTTTGGTACTGGAGATCGAACTCAGGGGCACTCAATCACTGAGCCACATCCTCAGCCCTATTTTTTGTGTTTTGTGTAGAGACAGGGTCTCACTGAGTTGCTTAGTGCCTCGCCATTGCTGAGGCTGGCTTTGAACTCGCTATTCTCCTGTCTCAGCCCTTCTAAGTGCTGGGATTACAGGCTTGCGCCACTGCGCCCGGCTGGGCAGGTTAATTATTTCACACCATTACCATTTTTTTCACTTGAAAACACTTAAAATGGGTAGTAGGGGAAATGGAGGAACTTTTATTGGGCAAAGGGGAGGGAGAGGAAGGGAGGGCATATGGGGGCAGGAAAGCTGGTAGAATGAGATGAACATCATTACTATAGGTACACATATGACTGCACATGTGGTGGGACTCTACATCTTGTGCAACCAGAGAAATGAAAAGTTGGGCACCATTTGTGTGCAATGAATCAAAACGCGTTCTGTTATCATGTATAACTAATTAGAATAAAAAATTCCTCTTCTCAACACTGTTGCATTGGAGATACATATTATCAACATTATCTTGCCTAATTCCTTATGAAGATGAGAAAGAACTGGATAGACTCAGTCGCAGACCTAGTGTAGGGACAGAGCTTGAATTCAAATGGTCCAAGATCAGTAAATTGCACACCTTAGTCACAGAACTGCATTGTCTCCATATGAAGTCACTCAAACATCACATCCATAAAAATCAATATTTTACTTGGGAATGTTTTACTTGGGAATGTTCATATATTGACACTATGCTTTTAAAACCAATCTATGAAAATACATGATATATTATCTAATTTGACTCTTCGTTTCCTTTGTTAATCAGTAAATAGTTTTATAATATCTTGCAATATTTGTAAAAAAATCAGGGGGACGATAGTTATAAGATGTATATTGCTATTTTAAAAAGCAATATACATTGGAGTGTGTGTGGTAGTCTGCTGTGCATTTCTTAATTCTGCAGGTAAATTTCAGTCTAAAGCACTGTGCTGACTTTACTAAAAGGTTTGAAATCTTTTTGTATCATTCTCTTGACAACACATTCCTGAAAAGTAGTCTTTAAAATACAACACTTCTATTAATTGAAATTCCCCCATGTAGTCTCTTTCATTCAGTCAGATATTCTAGTATACATAACCATCCTTAGTTTCTCTTTCAGCTGCTGTTATATAAAACTAAAAAATTATAAACACCAATTTTAAAATACCTGTTATTCCGTATTTTCCCATAAAAATTTTTAGAAAATGATCACGGATGTGTTCAGAAAAAGTGTGTCTATGCCCCAGTGGAGACTCCAACTGCAGCTCTGGAAGAACTACTCTAATTTTTCCACAAGTTAATGACCAGCCACCAAGGCTGGTCCATTTAAAGACTGCAACAGAAAAAATAGGCAAGTTTGGGAACTTTTATCTCATTTATATTCTAAAATAATTTTGCGATGAGCAAACATGGACTAATTTTTATAGCATAAATGTCTATTTTATGTAAGAATTATAACTTGCTCAGTTTTAGAGCTCTTTGACACATATTTTGCAAAGGATCCAAAGAGAGAGAGAAAGAGAGAGGAGGGAGAGAAGAGAAAGAGAGAGAGAGGCAGAAAGATCTAACTTTTAATTGTTAGGGTTGTGTACTGTTTTTTTGTACTAATATCACATCATATGGGATCAGATCTATTTAGCCACTCCATACAAGAAGATCCTGAGACACCTGTTATTTACTCATTTTATAATGTACAAAATGGAGTGACATGAAAATGGATAAAGAAGTCTTTCTTTTTTTTTTTGTAGTTAAGAACTTTCACATCAATACAGTTAAGAATTCATCAGCTTCCTGTTATCTACTATTTTTTCATTGTTTCATAACACTGTCATTAAGCCACTTATTAATCAAGTTCTTTTCAGTGTAAATTTAATACTTTAATCCATCCATTTTTTAATGAATTCCCACAGGTGATTATTTCTAGGAATATTTTTGAGTGGCATATTCCTTTTCGGCCTTTCCTAGTAGTCATGGGAATTTCTGGAATATAGGACAAACACCCTTACTACAAAGTTATATTAAGATGTTTAATTCATAGAAAACATTACATTAAGCCCACAGAGTTCTTTTCCTTTGTGTTATATCTCTGAGATTGCCTTCTGGTAGCTGTGCTGCATAGAACTCAACTGAATGGCTGACTTTGCCTCTCTATGGCTCATGTTGGACTGGCATTCGGTTGCATCTCATTTTTACTTTTTCTCTTTCTTCACTGAATGTCCTGCAGCTTGGAAGGTCACACAAATAGTTACACAATGCACACCAAAGAATTTTCTGCTACCATGACCATTCTTTTTCATCCTAAAATTATAATGTGCTCTAGCTATGGGTTTCTGAGCAACTCTCAGCTGTCCTTTGTTGGAACCACCTATTCAGTTGGATGGATTATTCCAGCTCTGGTTGTTTGGGCTCTGTCCTACTCTTACCATATGGAATCCCAGTATTGAAGTGGAGTTTGGGCATCTGTTTTGTAACAAAGTCCCATACTGACTATTAGGCATATTAAAACTTACTAAAACCTGAGAAGTATGGACTCACTGAAGGATATTTAAGGATATTTGAACTATTTGCAGTCTGATTCAATATCAAAGAGCCCTTGACAATGTAAGTATCCTGGAGACATGAGGTCACAGTGTCTCTGTCAGTAGCTGTTTTGAAGCACATCTCTGCTCCAAACATTTAACATTGAAAGATAAAATATAAAAGAAACAAAAATCCAGCAACACAAGACCAGGCTTAAAAATCAAACCAACATCTCCTTGGACTAGAAAAGGAAGATAAATTCAAATTGAAAAGTTTGAATGAATATATGTGACTTTGGGGTTCATGAACCAAAAACTAGAAGTAAGAGTAGGGTCCCAGATCCTGGGTCTAACACCACTACTTGAAACGGGATGGCCAGAGTTCTGAGCTCATGAATGAAGTTGGAATTCAGAGATCTAAAGTATGGTATTATGCAAATTATGGGCTTAGGGAGGGAAAAGGACAAAGAAACATCTTGTAATTGAGAACTGAGCCAAGAAAAAAAAAATCAAAGCAAAATTTAAATCAAACCAAATCGACCAAAGCAAAAATCTCTCACTCCAAGTGACCTACAAACATGTATTCCAAAATGCATGAGAAAATCTCATGCAAAGAAGGACAGCCAAAATAATCAACAATTAAAACATGAATATATTTTAGATAAAAATAATAGAAAGGATTAATATGACTGAAAAGTGAAGTACAACATATTTATTATGCTAATTCCACAGGCCTAGAAATTGCAAGGATCTCTTTCTCAGTCTTTTTCTCCTTACCCTACCACTACCTACCATTGCATGTTCTCCAAGGTCCTGCTCAGGATTCTTATATATGTATCACAACTCTGCATAACAATTCTACAACATCATCTAACCAGAATTCAGAAATGATAACAGATATTTTACCACAATATTTAAAAAGAGGACATTACTGTATTTCTCTGAAATAGCATAACTGAGGTGAAACTAAGCCTTGAATTTAAAACCTAATCCTAAATTAAAAATCTCCCAATTCAAAAACCAAAAAGTTCTACTTGCTTGTTAACTTAATAATTAGCCTCATTTATTTCTCTTTTTGTGGGCTAAGGTTACATCTCGAATTATATTGTGATTTATATAACCTTAAAATGCTTGAGCTATGGCTTGTCTGCAGATGTATAATGACAATTTAGAACAAGGGTACCCTAAGCTTTCCTGCTGAACAGCCCCTGTTGTAGAAAGCATGCCACTTGCTCTGGAAGTATAAGAGATATTGTCACTACTCTGGAAGTATAAATGATATCAGTGATTTTGATTTCTCATGTGTCATACTTACTACATGAGGTTGAATAGAAAAATCACATCTTTGCAAAGGAGGTGGCCAACATTTAAACAGGCTGAAAAGTCTGTTCAGAAGGCAGTAGCATGCATTATCTACCCATAAGTGATGTCTTTTCATGTAAGAAATAATAACATCATTCCAGAAAATGGTTTTCATGACCTCTTCCTTGAGAATATGCAGAAATTATCTGCATGAAGGCCTTCATGAGAAGATAGATATGGTGGCCTGAACTTGATTCTCGCATCAACATCATAAAGACATGTAACACATGATGTGATATCTAATAAAATATATTAAAGTTATCTAATTTTTCATGAAAACTTGTTTTGAAAAATCCTGCAAGACTCATTCAGCTCTTCACTCATTTCCAATTCTCCAGTCATTAGGTCTACTTGTATATAAAATGCTTATGGTACATATAAACGTGTATCATATATATGTTATATACATATGTATAAATATATATGTGTATATGTATACATGTATGTGTATTGCTGGCTTTCAAGTTTAAAGAAGATTATGGGTAAATATTTTATCTTGCTCCATCAGCTTGAATTAAATGAAGGGACAGCATAAATATTGTAGGCAACTAAAGATGTTCAAAGTAGAAAAAAATTAACAATCTTTGCTTTTCTTCTTTTTCTTCCCTTCTTTGCTTCCTTCTCTCCCTCTTTTGTTCTTTTCATCATTTGTTATTCAAATTTTTTTTGGAAACTTCATTCAGACATTCAAGTGTGTGCTGTATACCAATTCTGGGTGCCAAGAACATGCAAACAGAAAGGGACACGTATTAATATATATTCCTAACATAGAGTTATATTCAAGAGGATGTACATAAAGCAGTGTATGAATATAGCAAATACATACAAAATTGCCGGAAGTGGTATGAAAAATCTAGCAGAAAAGTTATGGAACTACCTGAGACCAGGAAGATTAGAATAAATTTGTCATGCAGAAAAATTGAAGAAGATTGTTCAATGATAAGGAGAGAAATAGTATATGAAGATGACCCAGAGGCATGAGAAAGTGTGTTTTTGAGCAATTACAAGGAAGGGTAGTCTTTTCCTTAGTAATATAAGGTCACAGTTAATTTTATGTGCTAACTTTGTTAGGCTACGGGGCCAGGTTGTTTGGTCAAACTTTAGTCTCAGTGTTCCTGTGAAGGTATTTTCACGTGATTAGTTTCTGTAATGTGATGAGTTTCAACCAATCTGATGAAGACCTTAAGAGGCAAAACTGAGATTTCACAAAGAAAATGGAATACAGCCTCACTACTAACAAAGAAATCCTGCCTCTGCTTCCAGTATGCTTGGCTATCCTACAAATTTCATACTTTTCAGCCTACATAATCATATGAGTCCAATTCCTTAAAATATGTCTCTTTTGGTGTGCCTATCTCTTCCTTTCTGTCTCTGTCTCTCTCTTTTTCCTGCTCCCTCTTTTTTCTTCTACTGGTTTGTTTCCCTGGAAAAACTCTTGCTGATAACTAGTAACAACACATTGCAGGTATTAGCTGTATTGAACACATTTTCATGGCTCATCTGACTTTTTCCTCATTATCACCTCATTACAATCATATTCATTATCATGAAGTAAAGAAAGAAACTAAAACAAATAATATAAAAATGAATACTGACTTATCCTAATTAGTAGAGGTTGAGCTGTGAATCGAACCTCATTTGGGACAATGTCAAGGCTTTCCCTGTTAATCACTACACTACTTCCTTAGAATAAAAGTTGTGGAGAGCAATAAAAAATACTCAAATAAGGGTACTTTAGTACCCTTATTAGATCTTAGTATTAGAAAGATACATCCTTATAATAATGAACTATATCTTGGAGACCAGTGAGGGTTTTTTCTATTATTATTTTGATTTAAAAAAAATAAGAGCACACCACTCAAAGCCAAATGGTGCCGTTTGACAACTGCATGTCATTTGACTGCCAAATGGCTTCTTTTCAGCCCAGCAAATGTGCTTGTTTCCCTTAGCTATTTGCCTTGGTGGATGATTGCATATAATCCCTCTTTTCTTCTTCCTCCATTTCTTCCTAGCACTCAAGTATTCAAAAACAATGGAAGTAAGTCATTTTGGGCTGGATGCAGTGGCGCACACCTGTAATCCCAGTGGCTCAGGAAACTGAGACAGAAGGATCTGAGTTTAAAGACAGCCTCAGCACTGGCAAGGCGCTAAGCAACTTGGTGAGACTCTGCCTCTAAATAAAATACAAAATAGGGATGGGGATGTGGCTCAGTGGTCGAGTGACCCTGAGTTCAATCCCTGGTACCTCCTCCCCCCATAAAAAAGAAAGCAAGTCATTTTTTCAACACTAATGGGATTGTGTGTGTGTATGTGTGTGTGTGTTGTGTGTATATGTGTATATATGAGAGAATAAAGAGAGATAGAAGAGAGAGAAAGAGAGAGAGAGGATATTTCGGCAGATGTTAACATGGTGTAATGAGTTCATTTCTACTAAATATATTAGTCACAGGTCCCTCCCTCAAGGAAGTTGTAATCTAATAAAATATATTCAAAAATAATTATAACACAAGTAAATATTAAAAATTTCAAAGTAGTATTATATTATTAAAAAGTAGTATTATATTATTAAAAAGACATTAAGAGACTATTGCATTTTCCATATTAGAAAATATGGAAACTTTATCTTTTTTTTTCTCCTTTTTGATTTTCTACATTGTGTACTGCAGGGATACCATCAGCTTTTAACCAAGAGTAGTTTTTAAACAATGAAATGTTATTTTTTTGATAACTTCTCTTTCTTTTTCCTATTTTATCACTTTCCAAACAACAGGCAGAGCACTGATGTCACCTGACTGTTGACGTTTCTGTTCTCTAGCTCTCATTCCTATTCTTGTGCTTCCTGTTTCTTCCTCCTTTTCTCTTATGCACCTTATTCATCTCTCCACTCCTCTGTTAAATGGACAGAAAGAAGCCTGGTTATTAGAGTCAGAAGGATGTCTTTCCAAGTCCCAGAGCTACCATTTACTTACTTCATGACCTTGGAGAAGCTTTTCTGAACCTCAAGTCCTTAAATTATAATAATGATATCTGTCTTACATGAGATGTGTAATTGTCAGTCTCTCGTATATTCAGTAAGAGCTCAATAAATACTCCCTTAAAATGCTTTGGTGGTTTTTCTACCATACATAGGACTAAATTTTCAAATGATTTAGTACATTCATGTGAAGGGAAATGACTTGTGCAATTTGGTCCTGATCTATCCTTCCATTGGATCCCCTGGGTCACGTTATCATGAACCCTATGTTCAATCCAGACTAGTCCATTTATTGTTCTAACAGTAAATCATTTCCTTCCATTAGTTTTGGTTTATTACAAGATAAACATTGAGGTTTTGAGAGATTGCAAGTTTATGTGACTTTAGTTGTGAATTCAGAGTACAACTTGCAGATTTGGAAGGAAGGAAGGAAGGAAGGAAGGAAAGAAGGAAGGAAGGGAGGGAGGGAGGGAGGGGGAGGGTGGAATATTATCAGTACAATATAGGGATAGGTTTTGGAAGGGACCCACACCCCTTATGCTTCCCTTGATTCCTAGCAAATTTGCCTCTGCCCATTATATCATTGAATCTGCTGTCTCCTTTCCCTTTTCTCTGCTTATACTTCTAATGCTTATTATTGGCACTCCTCACTTAGTCTGTGCTACATATTTTTTATATAGTTACTTAAGTTGGCAGGCCTCTATGGTTTTATAAAATGCCTAATTTGATTACCTATTCCCTGGATATTGGAATATTTTATGTATTTAGGTATTCGGTATTTATTTGTTGATTCATATCAAATATGATATTCCCATGATCTTTTTTATTAAAAAAAAGCACAGATTTTATTATTTTATTTAACTATAAATTCTTCCAATTATGATTTCAAAAGCACTAAACCTACTCAATTAAAATTAAATAAAGCACTTCTTACACACATGCCATACAAAATGTATTAAGTAAAAGAAATTGGTATGCATAATGGATTTTCTCTAAAAGTTACTGCTCCTGAGAATTATGGGGCACCCACCTTTCATTTTCGGTACATTTCAATACACTTATATAGAAACAATTTTACTGAATTTTTTTACTAAACAATAAGCCCAGTGCATTTCATAGTTTCTTCTCTTAAAGAAGTCTAACTCTAAAATAGAGTGTTATCCAAATGAAAGAGGCTGTATTTCTAAATGAAGTGTCATTAAAAGCGGCAGGAAGGAGAGCATTGATGCACCATGTCTTAAACCACCCTTCCCGCATTTGTACTGCTGTTGAAGTATATTTCTTAAGCCCTTGATGTGACTATATCAGCAAACTATAATAAATTAACATGAGTAATCCTCGACTTTTATTATACTGTATCTTTTCACATGAAAAGCATATAAGTAGGCATGAAATACCATGAATTTTCTACCCCTAACTGCATTATATAAAGAGCTGTCGTAGGCATATGAAGTGCTTTTAATCTGAATGAACTTCATTAGCTTTGGATTTAGTTGTGCATTCAGGGTACAAGTTGAAAGGCCTACCTGTTTGCTCAGGCTTTCCTTAGAGTTTGCCTGAGCAACAGAGAAGGGATATGGTGAGACGGGACAGAGGTACTTTAAGAAATAATTATAAGAAGAAGCACTTTTGAACATTCACACAGGTCTATTTAACAAACCAATGCTTTTCATCAAAACTGATCAAAAATGGTCTTAGAGCATCTAGTCCAACCTTTAGGGAATCTCCATTACCTTGGGACCAGAAGGAACCCAACACAAGGTATTCTGTGGGGGAGGGACAAGTCATAATCACAATAACTGCTACTTACCAAGGTTCACTCGGAACCAGTCATTATTCTACAGTGGCACACATCTTACTATGTAAGTCTCACAATGCTGGGAAGCATACATGGGTATTTTCTTCAGTTTACAGATGTCACGGAGAGGCCAGAGAGGTTAAAGAACTTGCCCACGGCTACAAAGTTAGGTGTCAGAGGAGTGGAGGCTTGAAGCCAGACAGTCTGGCTCCATAGCACTTTTCAGCCACTCTGGTATGCAGAGAACACAAAATAAATATATGATGGAAAAGACAAGGACTCTATATTTAAAAAGTTTATATTTGGGGGGATGTTATCTAAAAGAAGAAGGATTCATTACTACTAATGTAGTACTTAAGAATTGCTCATAAGTAAAATAGTAAAGTTAGAAGATAAAAGGAGATAAAAATAGTTTGAAAAAATAAAGATAAAAAAGATCGTGTCTTTATGGAAGACAATGCTGCTAACCCACAGATATCCATGGAGCCTCTGTTGGGATGAAGGCACATAAAGTTAGGTAGAGCCATGTGCTTCTGTGTATGCATGGGGGTTGGGGGCGCTTCCTGTCCTCAAAAAATTCCTAATCTGATGAGTCATTCATATAAATAAATAAAAACACCATAGGTCAGAATAAGTGTTAAGATAAAGAAATTAAAGTGCAATGGATATGTAAATCAAGTAATGCATGTTAATTAGCTTGATGCAGTCATGCTATGTATGACTAGAAGAAATATGCGTAGATGCATAGATGAAAATATGCAGTATGCATAGATGAAAATATCACATGTACACCATAAGTATATTCAATTTTTATTTGTCAATACATAAGTGATTATGTATTAGGATGTTATGATCATGAATATAAAACTATAGGGCAAATGGAAAAACAATCTGCTGTACCATTTACTGGAATGGGACTTCTTGGATAAAATATCTTGCAAAAGCATTAAAGGCTCATAAAGTGCCAGATCACCAACAATTTAGACAAAAATGAATGTTATGCGATCCGGAAAGTAATCTGGTTGACATAGGAACCATCTTCAGAGATAATAAGTATACTGAGATCAAAGAAAGTGATGGAACAAACTTATTCTATGAAATGGGAAATTAGGAAAAAACAATATTTCTAACTAATCTTAGGTGTATATAGCTTAAATAATAAATGAAATACTATACATTTTTTAAAGTAAAGTAGAAGCATAGACCATGAAGAGTTTTGCTAAGGCTGGTACTCTGGAAGAACTTTGTGGTGGAGGTGACGATGTATTGGAAGTAGAAGTGATAGCACTTCACCATGTAGTGACCAGAGCAGGAGGAAGGTCAGAACAGAAGCAAAGGTCGAGTTGAAGAGATGGATTATTGAGGATAAGTTCAGTCAACTCCATAGAGTCTGGTGCAGATGACTTGAAGGACAATATGGTGAAGAATTGTAAGTAAAGGTGAAGAATGGGAGATAAAAATCAAATGGGTGCGTGAAAGCCAAGCCGGGAAGTTGTCCGAACACCTTGGCAATCAATGCATTGGATCTCCACTTGAAAGCTATGGGAATCCTATAAGGAGCTGCTTGCTTGGATTAGAACTGTTGGTAGAACATCCTATCACTAGGATATAAACAAATTTCGAAAGGTTTTAATGATGATTAACTAAGCCCTTTTTTGTAACACTGTTTGGCAAACAGGAAGTGCCAGAGAAATATAAGCTATCATCACTATTATTTTTATTAGTAGTGTTAGACCCCTAGGCTGAGATATTTGGCCTGATCAGACACTGCTCTTTTAACACAGCACCTCCTGTGATCTACAACAGGTATCTGCCACACTGGTGGACAGAGAGATGACTACGTATCAGTGGAGCCAACTGGAATCAAAAGATATGCTCAAGCATCTACCATCCTGGAGCTAACCACATTGCAATACAGAAATCAGCAAACTTGTTTAGCAAGATTATATTAACAGGTGAACACTCGTGAACACGAATACTACTTTAATTAGGAAAAGCAACATGACGGAGAAACTCAGCACTGTGATCCACAATAAAAGCAAACCCTGCTGTCTTTAAGCCAGTGGGTGTTATCCTTGCATAAGAACCCCAGGATCATGCCCTTAATTAGCCAATTATTTAGAAATTAGAAAGGAATCACTTAACAAGGAACACACACCCCATGATACAAACGACATGAGTGGTGAGTAAATTTACTTTCAAGAATTAATAAAGAGCGTCAATGAACTACATATGGTATTCATGTGTAATTAAAAACAAATTACAATGTAGAGAAACATCGAACATTTTAGTAAATTAATCTCCTCAATTAAAACAAAAAACCTCCCAAATTTTAATAGAAAACATATGTATTTTCTGCGTGAAATATGGAAATGATTTCCCTCTGTTGGATTCAATGTTTATTTAAAAGAATCAACAAGACGGGAGAAATATGTGGAGAATATTTCACTGACACTCTGGTGAACAAGAAGACCTTGAACAACAACGGCAAAAACCATTCCTTCTCATGGTTTGTTTTGGCAATTTTTCCTTCTGCTAATTAAACATGGTATACTTTAACAAGTAAAAATAATCTACTGTAAATAGCACCCCCTCCTTTTTTCATGGTTTTCTGTACAATAATAAATAAAACACTCCAGATGTACAATAGGAAATAGAATCATTTAGATTTATAAATTATTCTCCTATTTTCCTTGCAAAGGAAAATCTCTGGACCTGGTAGGTTATGTTTTCATATTTAAACAATTGTTGCTTATGCTGCATGAAGCTCATGCTAAACCTCAGTTAACAGTGACATATAACTGACTTAACTCTGTTAAATAATAAATGGCAATATACCCAGGTAATAAGTGTAACACTCTAACACCAGGGAAATATATGACATATCCCCAAAGATATTCTGATATACTAAGTGAATTTATTAGAACTTCATTTTACTAATTTTGAAAACATTGGTGCTGTTTTTTACTTATCTGGTTGATTACTTAGGCATTTATTTTATAAGCTTTAACCTTACCTTCTTTATAGAAAAATAACAGAAAATGGTAATAAATAAAAACTTATTATTATTGATGAAATGAGTAGGAAAATTTAAAGTAAGTGGTGTAAGATAAAGCCAAGTGTAAAATTAATACACAAGTACCCTATAAAATCTCTCATATACTGTGTTGAAATTTGACTGTAAATATTTCTCTGAGCTTCCTAGGAAACAGTGCAAAGAGAAACATGGCCAGTGACTGAACATACAATTTAAGAAAATACAAACAACCATGAGACATTCTTAATGATTAAATGAAATTCCTCTGCTGTATTATTATGTGGAGAAAGATCCCATGCAAGTACAGGCAGAAAGTGGCCTATCGATGCAGATTATGTGCTGCCAAAATTCCTAAAATAAATCTAAAGCATATCCTATTACTTTCTTAAAATATATTAATATGGCCTGGTAACATAAGTCTCCACAATAAACACAGTATTTTGCTTACCTTTTTGTGACTTGGATTATTTCAGGGACATCATTTGGTTTATGAAAGAACTAAGAAGACTTGAAAAAGTGTTTCTTAGAGTGTAGTCCTTAAAGCAGCAGCAGCATAACTTGGGAACTTATTAGAAATTACTTTCCACAATACTCTCTCTATATATTATTTTTAAAGTGATTTTTGTTTTATTGAGAAATAGATTCTTCTGTGACAAATAAACATCATCCAACTGGAGACCTACATACAGTTTGGTTTCTCTCCCTTTTTCTTCAACTTGCATCTTTCTAGTATGTTTGCTTTTGAGTAGCAACTAGAAAGAAAGGAATGGAAAATGAGACAAGATATAGTTGTTAGATGGACCACTCTCATCTCTAATATTTTACTATGTTTCTATATTTCAGTTAACACATGTCCTATTGGAGTTTACAGTTTGGTAGAAAGACAGACTTTGAAGCAGAATTTAAGTGACTTGAAGAATTTTATTCCCTTGTTAATTCTGCTTTCTCATCAAAAATAATCAGAAGTAATGTAGTAAGATTCTACACTGTCCATAAGCCAAACTACTCTTTCCAGAGTAAAACTAGAATGACCTTAAGAATTTACTTGGTTCAGAAAAACACAAAACACTTGGTTCAAGAAAATACTCTTTGCACCAACTAGCTCATTAATTTTTATCAAAAATGTCTGGTTCTATCTGGCATGTAAACATTGCAAGGAAAAATTATAACCCTTTGCTTTTTCTTGTGCAAATCAAAACTTACATTCAATATTTGGGGTTTGGATCCAAGATCTTCATTTTACAGATGAGCAAACTAAAGTGTTTGGTGACCAGAGAGAAACTGTTAAAACAGTTGACTTCTTTCTATTCTTGCTTCTAGCAGTTACTAAATTTTATATTGTTGGAGACTATGTTAGCGACACATAAAAATGGAATTTTAAAAAATTCCCTGAAAGTTCTATGTCAATAATAGCTTTGTAAATTAAAATTTGTATAGATTCTTTTTATTTTCTTAGGATAGTTTATCTTCTTAGGAGACGAAACCTCAAAATATGTTTCTCTATGATATTACCACATTGCAGTGGTAAAAATGGGGAACTATTTTCCTCTACAGAAAAGAAATTCATTTTTTATCACATGATGTTTAAATTACATTAAATAATTCACTCTCATTTGTTGCATAACTTTCAAACAAGCATTAACACCTTTATGTTAATCAATTAAACTGCATGTTAGGCAAGTCAAATGTATAGGTAAAAATGACAATTAGAAACATTTATATGACACAATTTTTAGTGTTTCTGGAGCAAATGACTGTGAGATGAATGACTTGGTCAAAGGAAACTTAATGCATAGAGGAAAGAGTTCGGAATTGAGAGCCATTCTAGTGAAGAGTTATTTTAGGAAAGCTTAGGAACTTGGTAGGGAAAGTGACAAATGACATGATAAAGGGGGTAAAAGGACATAAACTCAGTTACTTATAGTAAACATATGGGATAGCAGGGATAATTGCTTCTGTTTCTACATGAAACAAAAATACTTGACACAGAAAAAGGCTTTTTCATGACTGCATCCCCACCACCATAGCAGAGTCAATCGTTAAGAAAATATTGTGAAAAACATTTTGTGAAATAGGGTGATTATTTTTGGCTTCCAGGTTGCTCCAAAGGATAAGATTATTAGTCACAAATATTCAAATAGGTTGCACCGCTTGGTCAAATATATATTGGACACATTATATTTTGGGGGGAGTATTCTCCTCCAAATTCATAACCCTTCAAAGTATGGTATTTAAATACAAGATTTTTGAGAGATAATTAGATATAGATGAGGGAATATCAAATCCTTTGTTAAGGGCATGATAGAATTAGTGCCCAAGTAAGAGGAGATATCAGAGAGCTTGTTCGCTCTTCCAGCATGTGAGGACACAATGAGAAAGAAGCTATTAGCCCAGAAGAATGACCTCACCAAACACCAAGTGTCCCATGAGCGCATGCAGTAAAAGCTTGGTCCTTGAGGTGGCGCTGTTGGGAAGTGGAGTAAACTATAAAGTGGGTCCTCCTGGGTCTTCTTGAGGTCACTAAGGGTGTGGGATTGAAGAAGAATACAAGACCCTGGTTTCTTCCTCTTTTTCACCACCTGGGCAGGAAGTGAGCATCTGTGCTTTGCACCTGCTATCGCCTTGATGTGACGCTTCACTACAGGCCCAGGGCAACCAAGCCAACAGATCTTGCACAGAAAACTCTAAAAGAATGAGCCAAAAATAAACTTTTTAAAAATTTTTATTATCTTGGGTATTTATTTATCATAACAGAAAGCTGACCAAAATGCCAATCATACCCACGCCTTGGATCTTGAACTTTCCTGCTTTCAGTACTGTGAGAAAACAAAATTCTATCATTTAAATTTCTTGATCTATAGTGTTTTGTTCCAGAAACTGACAATAAGCCTGAAACAACTTCTTTTTTTCCCTTTAAAGGAATTTAGAAAAGTCTGATGATCAGCAAGATTTGGGAATTACCACTTTAAATTTCCCCAGGAAATCTCTTTTACAGAATTAATTTATTTAACATACTCTCTCATAGAATAAATGTTCCTTAAAGCAAAAAAAAAAAAAAAAAAAAAAAAAAAATTTAAAAATTTAGAAGACATTTTTAGTCCTTTAGAGTTTTATGACATAATTACCAAATTACTAGTTTCTGATAATTTAAGCAATTATTAGAGGCTGTTCCTGACTGTAAGGCACACTAGATATTCTGACAGACTTCTTTCCCAGACTAAAACTAGATTTTGCATAAAATATAATGCTTGTAGTATTCTTGGCTCATAAGCAGTAAAGGAAAGCTTGATGTTCCCACCACTTTCCTTTGACCACTATCATTCTGTAAGCCAAAGCCCAAATAGTGAGTGATGTGCAGGCCCTGAAGGTGGCCTCACACAACCCACCATGTTAATGTCAGCCCTGTGGACTGTTAGGGACAGGAGGGGCAGGGACTAAAACTGAGACCATTGGCCTAAGCCAGGGAGGGATTGACATGTTTATTTATGCAGCTTCCTTTGACTCCAAGGAGAAACAAAGATCATGAGCTCTTTTGATAAAATTATCCCATGACTTTTTTCATAGATCAAGATCAATTAAATATGAGCTCTCAACTGTGGGCCTGATACCCAAGGGGGAGGGGCACAATAACTAAGAGTAGAAAGAACCAGCAATGTATTTAGAGAGCAAACCCTCATACACTGAGCTTACTATCTTCAAAATAAAAAGTACTATCTTCAAAAACAACGGAACATTCATAATTTTAAATAATAAATAAATAAATATATTAGATATTCTATGATCTGAAAATCTCCCACCCCAAATTCATGTGTTGTAAACTCCATCCCCATAATAATATTGGGAGGTCTTCTTGGAAGTATTTATGGCATCAGGGCTCTGCTGTCATTATTAAAGACTTTTAGAAATAGGTTGATTCTGACATGATTCACTCTTTTGCCATGTAAGACCCCTTCTTCAGACAGTAGGATATCAGTTCCCTGATCTTGGACTTCCCAATCTCTAGAAGTCTGAGAGAGATTCTGTGCATTACCCAGTATGGCTCTGTTAGAATAGTACAAACAGACTAAGGTAGAGTTAATCAGTAGATAAAATACACTTATGAAGATAATCTATGAACTTGAATGCATATCTGAAGAAATTGACTAATTGCTGCACAGATAATTAAGAAAATAAAACATAAGGAGAAATAGAGTTTGCAAAAGGAGGAGAATTCTCTCCTTCCCAGGCATTCAGTAACACTATATTTTCTAGTCTTCTCAACTTACTTGCTCTCTTGTATTTAATGGAACTAAACATTCTGGCCTGTGGATATGGCAGATTTATGGCCAAAATATGGATTCAAGTCCAGAAATGTTCTGTATCATTTTGCACATTCTTTCTTCCTTATGAGTGGATGATTCAAGGGTATCATCCTTAAAGACACAAAATCAAGGTATCACAGAAAAGGCAGCCTGGATCCCTGAAGCAGTACTACAGTACAGTAGTCTAGTAGGGCAACCATCTAGGGCTATCCATACTCAATCTAGCCGAAGCAAAAACTAAACTTTAATTAAGATACACCACTGGTATTTTGAAGTTATTATAGCACCTTATTATTATTTTGAAGTTATTATAGCATCTTATTAATCTTGACTAGTAGACTTAGAATTCAGTGCCTGGTGTGGGTTTAATTTAGCATCTCAACAGAAAAATATGGGGGAAATGGAAGAGAGGAAATTAATCTTTGAATATTTTCCAGAATTGAAATATTAATTCACAGAAGTGCAAATAACAATACATAGCAATCCCATTCTAAAGAAATCTATACCTACCCACATTTAACCACACTGAAGTACCCCCAGAGAGACATCTTATGGAGAAAAAAATGACCCCCTACCAAACAACAACCAGAATACTGAGCAAATTTCTAAATAGCAATAGCTCAAGCCAAAAGACAGTGTAATAATATCTGTAGGGTGGCAAAGGGAACTCAATTGTCAAATCTATTTACAATGAAACTCTTTCTAGTATAAAGACAAAACAAATATTTATTAGACAAGGAAAAATTTGGATAGCCAACTTCACTCAAGAAAATTCTAAGGATCAGCTGTGTGCGGTAGTGCATGCCTATAATCCCAGCAGATTAGAAGTCTGAGGAAGGAGGATCAAAAGTTCAAAGCCAGCCTCAGCAACTTAGAGTACCTATGCAACTTAGTAAGACCCAAAATAAAAAGCAAAAAGGGCTGGGGATGTGACTCAGTAGTAAAGTGCCCCTGGGTTCAATTTCTGGTACCAAAATAAATAAATGTATCTAAGAATTATATTACATGCAAAAATAAAATGATCTAAAATACAAAGTTTAAGATATATAAAAAATGTAAATGAAGGTTAATTTTCAAAAACTTACAGAAAATATCCTTCTTAATACTGTAACGTGCAAAGCAAGAACAGGATGACTATTATCTCTACTACTTTTAGCACTGAACTGGAAGTTAGGGCCTATGATTTAGGACAAGAAAAATCAAATTATAGTTAAAAGATTTTAAAAGGAAAAAGGAAAAAGGAAATTAGATTTTCACCTTGTATTAGTCAGTTTTTCATTCCTGAGACAAAATACCAGAGGAAAATGCCTTGGAAGAGGAAAGATTTATTTTGCTTGCAGTTTCAGAAGTTTCACTCCATGGTTAGCTAACTCCATTGCTTTGGGCCTGACATAAGGCAGAACATCAGGGCAGAAGGGCATGGCAGAGGAAAGATATTCACCTCATGGCAGCCAGAGATAAGAAAGAAAGAAGGAAAGGGAGAGAGGGAGGGGAAGGGAACAGGGAGGAGGAGAGGGAGAAGTTAAGAGAGAAAGAGAGAGAGAGAGAGAGAGAGAGAGAGAGAGAGTGTGAGTGTGTCCAGGAGAAGATGAAGACTCAAGGACACACCCCAAAGGTCCCATTCCCTCTAACTGGATCCCACCTCCTATAGCTTCTACCATCTCCCAATCATATTAACAGCTATGAATCCCTCAATGGATTAGTTCATTGATGAGTTCAGAGCTCTAATGATCCAATTACTTCCCCAAATGCCAACCACTGAACCTTGCTGCATTGGGGACCAAGTCTTTGAGACATCAGTCTTTGGGGGCCACTTCATATCCAAATCATAATAAACCTCAAAACAAATGTAGAAAGGATTTCTTAAAAGATTAAAGCAAGAGTCTACAGACTGATCAAAGGCCTGATTTTTGCTTTCATAAATAAAGTTTTAATGAGATAAATTTATACTCATTCATTTAAGCATAGAAATATAATTCAGTGTAATTCTAATTATCTTAGAACTACATGTTTTTAACCAGCTTAGGACAAAACAATACCAGATCCAACTCAGTTAGTTAGTTGTGTGCTACAATGGTTGAATTGTATGGTAAAGAGACTGTGTGACCTACAAAGCCAAGATATATAACAAATTATGACCGAGCATTCCTAGACCAACACCAAAAAAATTCTTGAAAATATATACCAGGAGATTGGAGCCTAAAATAGCAAAAACCTTGGAGAATGAGAAGCCAAATCCATGGTTAGGAGAAATGATAAATTGTAAATAATCTAGAGTAGGGTTTGGCAAACATTTTCTGTAAAGGTTCAGATATGATTTAACTCAGACTTGCGTGTCGTATATATCTTTACAGTTTTAAGATATAAAATGCAATTGTTATGCACTGCTTTAGTTAGTTTTCCATTTCTGTGACCAAAGTACTTGATAAGAACAACCTCCAGGAGGAAAAGTGTATTTTGGAACATGGTTTCAGAAATTTAATTCATGGTCCACTGACTTTATAGCTTTGGGCCCAAGGTGAGGCAAAACATCATGGAGGAAGTGTCTGGTGAAGAAAAGCAGGACATAGTAGGACCTGGAAACCAGGAAGCAGAAAGAGAGAGCCTTGCTCAACAGATACAAAATATAAACCCTAAAGGCTGACCCCAAGGACCTACTTCCTCTCACTACACCCTCCCTGCATACACATCAGTGTATTAATCCACTGATTAGGTTACAGCTCTTATAACCTAATCATTTCACTTCCAAACATTTTTGCATTGTCTCACACATAAGCTTTTGGGAGATACCTCATATGTAAACCATAATATGGACCTTACAAAAACCAGTGGGTTGTTGGTTTTAACTCATGAGTCTGATTTGACCCATGAGCCATATATTGCCAGTTCCTACTATGTAACATTAAAAGCTGATGATCTTATGCTATACTGTTTTTTTTTAAACTCAAAAGCAAACAAATCTAAATAACATATATTTGGTGATAAAATTATTTTTTGAAAGAATTAGAAAGACAAGTATAAAATTCAGTATGGTGATTTCACCTGGGGGATAAAGAGAAATGAGAACATGTAAATTGAAGAAACTCTGCCAGTAATATTCTAATTCTTAAGTTGGGGGGTAGGATCACAGGTTGTTTCATAACTCAGATATATGTTTCATATGTTCTTTATACATTTCAAATTTTACATAATTTTTAAAAACACTGTATTTTAAAATAATTTAATTATATAAAAATTATTTTATTCTTAGTAGTCAGGTCACTGGCATTCCATGACATCATATTTTTTACCACTCAGGGAATAGTCATGGAGACTTTCAGGAGAAATACATGAGTAAATTAATTGAGACAGACTTACACAGGCAATTATGAATCCCTTTCACATACATAAATATAGTCTATATACATACGGCCATACAAAAATTTAAAATACAGGATAAAGTAATCTATTTCCTGAAGTTTAAAACAGTTCATAAGATTATGTTTATATGACTCCAAGACAAAGGCTCAATGGCTATATTGTACAGCAGGAATAGTTATAACGTCTGTCAACCGTATGTATATATTTTCTAAATATACACATTACGCAAAGAAATTATAAAACCTCAAAACTATAGTTCACTTAAAATAAATATTGTATTGTATACAGGGTGTTGGCCTGGTGCTAAGTAATTATGGGAAATAACGTGAATGTGATCCTTAAGTTATACAGGCTTATATCAGGTTTCTACAAAAATCATATAAAATTCCTCTTTCTAAGGGTCTGCAGGGGAAACACAGAATATTAATTTTCATGGTGTTCCATTCCAGTATTTCTGTAAGAATTATATGTCTGGATAAGGCAGTTACTACATACTAACACTAATATAGTTGAAAACATTCCATGCATTGAATGAGAATATTTCCATCCAAAAAGTGCCAAATAACAGGTCACCTCAAGTGAATGGAGAGAGGTATAATTACGGGTGCATTTAATACCTGTAATGAATTCAACTTTGAAAGCTTTCCATTGTTTATATGTCATATACTGGTTATAAATAAATTTTTAAAAGGCATAGCACAAAGAGAACATTAAGACTTCAAAAACTTCGAAGATGTTATATCTATATGCATATATATGTATACACACACATACTGTATCTTTTGTTGTGATGATATACACTATTATTCAGTTACATATGATCTTGACTGCCAAGCAAAGTATATTTGTCTGGTGTAGAATTATGGATTTTTATTTTCTTTTCTGTTCAAATTATTTGGATTTAAGCTAGGATTTATAACTATCAAAGCCTGATGGATGATCGGATAAAGACTTAGGAAAAAATATACACATACTGAAAGTTAAAAAATGAGTTAATGGAGAAAATATCACCACTCTGTAATAAACTGAGGTGATAAAAAGAATGTCCATTAAGATTTCATGGAAAAAGTGGAGCAAAATTACTTTATGTTTTCAGATAAACAGAACATATTTCATGAGCAGTGTTTTAACTTTAAAAAATTTATAAAAATAAACTTTGAGGCAGTGTCAGAGATCCCCAAAGACAGATTTTCACTTTATGTGCCAATGATCTTTAGGAGTTGGAATGAATAGCATTGTTGTTGCCTTTCAGGTCATGGTAACAACCTGTACAATAAACCTTGAATTTTCAGCCATTTTAATGGAGCTACTCATATTATTGATTATGTTGGTTGTTGCCAAGGATACTAAATGGAATTTTTAATTTATTTATTCATTCACTCACTAAGCATATATGATCTAGCAATTGCCTACTAAATATGTACAGTGTATTAGGTGAAAAGTTAAATCATATACTCTTAAGAATCATATCATGTATAAAATAGTTTTTTAAAGATATTAATTGGCTTTTGTTATAGTGATAAAATTATGAATTGTTGGAAATACTTTTTGTACACAAAAACACAAAATTATGAATTGTTGGAAATACTTTTTGTTAAAATATTATTTCACTTCTTTTATAGCTAGGTTTTATGTTCTCCACCTTTTCCAATCATCATCATCAAAAATAACACTCTTTTCTTAATCATGACTTGACTTATTTATTTTCAAGTATATATTTATATCAAATTTTTCTAAACATTTATTTTTATTGATTCATTTATTTATTTTGTTTTTGGTACTATAAATAGAAGCTTTTAATTTGTATATGGTGGTATACAACAAGTACTTCCTTTTGTTATTTTAGGCTTTGGCATTTATCTCAACTAATATCTTTTTAAATTTTCATTGATTTTGTGACTTATTTTGCATTTTCCTTTGAGAATTATGAAATATACTTGGTATCTGAACTATACCGTTTTTAAAAAAATCAATTACTCTATCTCTATTTTCCCATGGATTTGTCAACTTTATCTTATATTGACTATATTATACAATACAAATTTATATACCAATTCAAGATTTTGGAAGAAAAAGATATAATAGTATTTTAAACTAAAGAAAATCTTGTAAATCGTAGAATATTATATATTAATGGAGGTCAAAGAAAACATATTCCTCTGATGACTCAAAACAGAAAATTGTTCTTTTCTAAGATGAATTTATTATTTATATTTCATCTTATTTTTTTTTGGATTTGTTATTTTAAGCTGAGACTTCACACATAAAAATTTAGTAATATCTATGAGCAGTTGGGGAATATTCTTAATAAAGGGGTAGAGAAATTTTTATTTGCTTTGCTCCTTTATGTTGCAAATAGTCTATATAGAAATTAGCTTGATTATTCATAATCAAGTTCATAAGTTCATTTTTAACTTCAAGCCCCAAAATATTAAATCTTGATACCAGAGGAGAGAAATTTCTCTATCATCTCTGCAGTTGGGACTGTAGCCCAGTATCCAAGTACTCTCCATATTACATAAGATGGCATATTCATTGCCAAACATACGTTCTAGAAATTAAATGAATTTTAGTGTAACACTATTTAGTGATACTAGCAAATTCAGACTTGTTTAAATGTCAGTAAAATATTAAGTGCCATATGTTCTGTGCCAAGTGGTTAAGATTGTTTTTGGAAGCATATGAAATTAATTGTTAAAAAGAGAAATTTATCAGTGTAAAGTACTTTATAATAAATGTTATCATTTAATGCTTCTTTTGGCAATTATTATCCCCTTGGGAATGGCATGCATATCCTTATCATGTCTGGAGAGACACTAATGGGGAAGAGAGTGGACTGACGCTCACATTTACATGTGGGCAAGAGCCCAGAGAAAAGCGGAAGGCAAAAGCCATAAAAATGCCCTCAGGCCTTGTGCCTCAGGCAATCTATTGCACAGCTACCACACTCTCCAATAGCACAATTTCCATCATTAATTTAGTGTTTCTTTCCTTTTATCCTTTTGTATTTTTGGATACTTTCCAATTTTTAGAAAAGGTATATTAAAAAAAATCTATTGGCATTATTTACTTATTAGATTATTAGTTCAGATCCATGTTATTAATAAGAAAGTCATAAAATGTAGGAATGTTTGAGTAGGTCAAATTTGTCAGTTATTAATCATAATAATAGAAGAAAAGCAATTATTAAGCGCTTATTTTTTTCAGGCACTGTACTATTCTAAGCATTTTACTATATTAATTTATTTAACCCTTCAAACCATCTCATGAGGTGTTGATTAGTGTTGTGTCTATTGTATAGAAGAGGAGATGGGAGCAAGGTGAAGTTCAATACTATTTTAGTTTTAAGATTTGATGAGACTGTCTGAAATATCTACTTTCCTGATTTGGGAAATATACCCACTGAATTTAATTGCACTTTTAAAACATGTCCCAATATCATAAATGATTTAGTTTCAGAAAACATAAATAATTTTAAAAAAATTTTTTAAATATCTTTATTTTATTTATTTATTTTTATGTGGTACTGAGGATCGAACCCAGGGCCTCATGCATGCGAGGCAAGCGCTCTACCACTGAGCCACAACTCCAGACCCAATAAATTTTTACAGGAAGATTGCTCAAAGCTTGGAGAATGGAGGTGAGGAGCAGCAGCCCCAGTGGTGAGGGATATAGGTTGAAGATGGCACAATGTTTCCCAGTCAGGACTTCAGAAAAAGGCCTTTGTGGCAAAGAACACCTTCCCCTCATCCTGTTGCTGCCATTAGACACATTCACTCCATCACCTCCTAAGCAGCAGTGTGAGATGCTGTTCTTTCAGAAGCCTACAATGTCTTCATGAAGCAATAAGGAAGGGCTGAGGCTGATTTTTTAATCAAAAAATAAAGTATTATAAGTTTGAAATCATCTTGGCCACAATGCCAAATGTCCTTGTTTACAGGTTTTCCTGCTAAATTAACATTTGATCCTATATTTTAATTCATTACCACATGACATAGGTGATACTCAGTGTGTCTGTGAAAGCCATGACATACTGTGCTGCTGTGCTGTTTTACCAATAGAATCACAAGGTCTAGGCTTTTTAAGTAGTGCGTTTGCTATAATTCAACTTAGAAAGAGTTGTATAGATTATACAAGGAAGGACTTGTACAGACCAAGTAGAAAACAATAGACTTTAGAGTGGTTAGGAGGTACCAGAAAAATCACTACGTGCTCATTCTCTCCCAGAGATTTCCATGTCTTCTTTTTGTTAAGGCTCTGAATATAAAAGCTGAAAAATGAATGATATGTTGAGGAAGGAAAAGGAAAAATCAGAAAAACTAGCATTTCTATGTGGCCTTGCTCCTGTTGCTCAATCTATCTGAATCTCAGAAATATTTTCTGATTTGATCTACGTAGCCCAGATCTCCATTTGTAAAGCAGTGAATTTTCTGAACGTGCCCCACCTCCATTGTTAGTGTCTTTAATAATGATATTCATGTTATTCAATCTAACATGAATCAGATTCACCTAAGAAATTTTAAATATATATGTGTGTGTGTTATATACATACCATGTATTTCATATATATATATGTATCATATATATGTATATATATATTCAAATGTAGAGTGACTGTCCCCCACTTGAGATTTACTGGATGCTTCAGAAACTTCTAGATCATTACTGTCCAATATAAATATCTGAGCTCCATATGTAATATAAAATTCGCTAGCCACCATATTGATAATGTGAAAAGAAACAGCTAAAATTAATTTAACCATATACATATATTTTAATGTACAAAAGATATTAAAACTAATATTTTACACATTTTCTTTTTTGTACATAGTCTTTTAAATCCATCTCAAAGCAGATTAGCCACATCTCAAGTACTCAATAGTCACAAATGGTCAGTGGTTCCATATTGGACACTGCAACTCTAAATATATGTTCTGTTCTGGTATTACTTTAACCTTACTACAGTTGGAGTAATAACCTTCATCCCAGATCTCCATTCTTTCAGTCTTTCTCAAAGGAAATTATTCCAGGTCTCCTTCCTAAAAATATATATATATAATTTTATCTGGGATGTCAAAACATTCAACTTTCAACTTTGAGACATATGTGGCATAAATTATAAATACCATGGGAATAATATTAGAATCAATAAAATCCCATAACATCAAAGAAATAGGGTAGATTTCTCTTTCTTTCTTTCTTTCTTTCTTTCTTTCTTTCTTTCTTTCTTTCTTTCTTTCTTTCTGTACTGGGTTTTGAACTCAGAGGTACTCAACTAGGCTCTCACTGAGTGGCTTAGCATCTTGCCGTTGCTAAGGCTGGTTTTGAACTTGCGGTTCTCCTGTTTCAGCCTTCCAAAGTGCTGGGATTACAGGCATGTGCCACCATGCCAGGCTAGGAAATAGGGTAGATTTCTATTCTAATACATTAATTTTATACATTTTCCCATGTTCTTTATTTTTTTAACACAAGTACATTTTCTTTCAAAATTTTTTTAACAGGATCAAATAATTTAATTGAACTATCATTGAACTAATAATATGATTCTAGGATTCTAGTCTTATAACAGTAGATGCTCACCAACATATTGTGTTCTATAAAGTGAGGAGACTATAATGTTTTACCAGCTTCATTACAAAAGTCCATTTGAAAGAATTCTCTGGGGACTGTGGAATGGAATCTTTACTGTGTACAATTATCTTTAGCCAGTGAGTGCATGAAATAAAGTATTCTGTCCCTCGTTCTCAGGTTTTCTGTTTTGGTTATTTTGAATGTTGTTAGAGGCAAATTCAGCATGTGAGCAAACATGGTTTGCTGCTCAATTGTTCAAAAATGTATTCTCATAAACAATTGTTGGTATAATTATTAATGCTAAAAATATGTGAAGTTGCAGTGACTCTGCATTTGAAGTCTAGTATGTGTCATTTGTTTTATTCATGATAAACAGATCATTTAGTTGGAAAAATCCCATCTGCTTAGATATATCTCTTATTATTTATGAGAACCATGTTTAGGAATGCAGACGGCACATGTGCATAATTAATCCTGAAGAGAATTAGACATTGTTTGATTCACAGCTGAATGCAATTAGCATTAGGAAGTTTACATATGTTGGCAATAACACAGATTAGCAACTAAAGTGCTTGTTAAAAAATTTAACCTGAGGCTGCTGGAGCAGACCTCTCTTAATGATGCTTTAAATGTTGTTGATGAAGTAATAATCAATTTTGTTTTATAAATAGTAAATCAAGAATTTAGGTCTAATTAACAGTGCTACAGATCACTTCACTTACATATCAGATGTTCTTGTGATGTGCGCTATGAACTTTCTTTGAGTCTTGTGTGCAAACAGTTGCTGTGGGGGAGACATGATCCTTTCTAGAACAAGAAATCATTGCTCAGCTGGACAAGAGAGTGGTGTCTACCTTTTGGAAGGATTCCTCCAGAGGTGTTCAGCATGAGGCTTCTGTCTTTGTCTGCACTGCTTTTAATTGCAGGAGAGAGAAACAAAGCCCTCTCTTTTATAAGCAGAGCCATTAGCCAGTTTTACAGACTGTGAAACGGAGTCATCTAATGGGGAGGGAGGAGAGAATGGAAATGACGAAAATGAGGCCGAAAGTAAAATTGAGCTGTAATTGTTTGCACTTCAACTTTGAGAAGTTCACCATTAATTAAAATGTTTCTGCACCACTCACCACCAGACTGGCAAGAGGGATGCAATCTGGATGAGAGGCAGCTCTGGAGCCTTCCAGACAGCAAGCAGGCCTCTTACAAGGGAACCTCTCGCTCACAAATGCAGCAGAGTCACAGGGATTCAGTGGAACAGGCTCACCTGCTTTACAGAGCCCCTTTTTGTAGTTTTGACTTTTCTTGTATTTCAGTATAAAATACTACGAGACAGTTTTCAGAATGAATGAGACTATAGACACGACAGATTCAGGAAACACTGTATTTCAGAGTACAAGCCTTATATTTCTTTGTTCATATTTTAGCACAACTGAAATATGGGTGCCTTTTATAACAATAACTGTCTTGAAGTTAGTAACATTTCTTTCCTTTAGTACATAAAATGTTGATAACATCTTAAATACAATTATTTGTTGTTTATTATCATTGAGTACTATTAGTTTAATAGTATGAAATATCATGAGATATTATTCAAGTATCATAAGTGCCTTTTATGTGCAAGGTACTGTGTTAGCGATGAATAAATGAGAAGATGTGATATAAAACTAGAAAGAAAATGTACAAAGAAAATATATAAGAAAATGTACAAAGAATGCTCTTGCAATTGAAATTGCAGAACGGCAGCTGCATTTGTGGCTCAACAGGTCCATGAACATGAAATTTTACAACAGGGTTATGCATCTATAGTGTCATCGTTTTAGTGACTTTTTGGAGAGACAAGCAGCAACTGCAGACCAATGCAGAAGTCAGGCTCTGCACAGGTAGGGACTGTTTTCTGTTTGTTCACTACTGGCCCCAGCACCAAGAAGATGGCCTGGCACAAGGAAATCACTCAGAACCTACTTGTTGAACAAAGAAGCAGCCAGGTCAGGAGGCAGCCATCCAGCCTGCTGCCTGTTTGTTATGCCTGTTAAGCAAAAATAGATAGTACATTTGTAAATGGCTGAAAAGGAGTCAAAAGAAGAATACTAAAATTACAAAAATTTCAAATTCCCATAATTATAAATAACTTTTTATTACTACAGACCTAAATTCATTCTTTACATTCTTCCTGTGGCTGTTCTCTAACAAGGACAGCAAAGTTCAGTAGTTTTAATATAGAACTTATGGCCCACAGAGTCTGAAATATTTACCATCTGGCCATTTACAAAAATTCTGCTGGCCACTAGACTAGGCTATTATAGTAAAAGAGATTGGCTATCAGCAGATTGCATAAAGCCCAATTGTTCTCTGCCCTCAGCAACTTTATCACTGGAATGATCCCTGTCTCTTCTTCCCCCTAACCAGGAAGCCTTTACATCATCACTGGTAACAATACCTGATGACAGGAAAGCTGACTCCCATTCCAAGCCCCCCACCCCTGAACAATTGTCTCTTGACCCTCATAAAATTAAATTAATTTTGGCTCTCCTGGTAGAAATGCCTAAGCTGAATTGTATATATTAAATCTTAATGATAATACCTCCTGGTACATGATCAAATTTGGTACAACTTTAATCCATTTGGCTTCTATCCAAGAAGGCCCAGTAGAAAAAGAAACTTCCAGCTGAATTTCATTATACAAAATACTTTATGTGTTAGGTAGTCCTCAGACATAACATAGTATTATGCTTTTAATTAAAGATTATCAATTTGAAAATCCCCTTCACGTTCACATCACTGCTAGCCATTTTCACTTGTCCACTAGGAGTACAGTGACTAAAAGAATCACGCAATGTGGACAGACAGGAAGCTTATACTGTTTGAGGGTGTCTGAGATCAGGGCAATGTTGCAAATGAAGGGATGTAGAAGTGGACAGGGAAAGTGTACATGCCCCTTTTAATGCTCTGATTTCTCCTTCTCCCCATCTTCTCTCCATAGCAGAAGCTGCTAGAAATAGGAATCAGTTCTCCTGCATGTAATTAAAACAACAACTAGCCCATTATTATAGGGCTCAGTCATCTCTAAACACCATAAGGATAGGGTCTAGATCCAATTGTTCATGGTTCCATGTATTGTATGCACCTGAATGTAGTGCCTAGCCCATACATATTTTTCGTGACTAAACAAGGATACTCTGGATGTAGCTGGGTCGTCTTAGATCTCTTTACATCACCCAATTCTCTACTGCCCCTAAACATTGAGGTGTGTTTTTCTGAATGCAGAGATAAGTACAAATGTATCCAGAAAAAAAGATGGAAGAATAAATGGAAGAAAATAGGGAATAGTAAGTTAAAATTAAAAATAATAAAAATAATAAAAAAGACTCAAGACAATGTTATTTATTGCTTTATCTTTTAGAAGACCCTAAAGACGAATAATTATTTATACATTATATCAGTCAGAATGAAGCAAGAAAAGCTTAAATTGCTTTTATTTATTTATTTGCATGAGAAATTGACATTTTATTATTTAGAGCATTGCTGATTTGGGTTAAACCATGGTAATTCTTAATATTTCTATTAAAAGGAAGAGAAATTATTTGAAAACATTAGTACCTATTAATCACTGATTTACCAACCATTTATATTCCATGTAAATTAATTAAGATCAGTCAGTATTCTCTAAGAACACTGAGCAGGGGAAAGAAACAGGATTGCAAGTTTTTAAAAATGCTGGGTCCAATATCAACGTTGAGAGTAGGAGGCACTGTCAACAGGTCAGGTCTATAGCTGCTGAGGAACCAAAGTTCGCTGGAAGGAGGTGCAAAAACTGACTTGTTTTAGACAGTACTACAGTGATATGTACTTCCCTCCTCTGCTTTTTTGTTACACACACACACCCCGAGTTTTGACAGGAACAAGTCAACTCACTAGACATTTTCCCCACCTTCTTTATAGTTAGATGTGGTCATGCGTCTAAATTTTGACCAATAGAAAGTGAGCAGAAATCACACTTGCAATGTCTGAAATCCCATCCTGAGAAGGGAGTGTTTATCTTCCACTACTTTTCTCCTTCCTGTGTTCAAGAACAAGAACTTGGTTACCCAATGCATTAGTCTGTTCTGAGCTGTCATAACAAAATACCACAGGCTGAGTAGCTAAAGCAATAGGAGCTTATTTTCTCAGTTCTAGAGCAAGAAATCTAAAATCAAGCTACTATCAAAGTTGATATTTCCTGCAGGCCCTTCTTGTGCCATGTAGATGACTGGATTTGTGCTGTGTCCTCACTTGACCTCTTTGTGCAAGCCCAGAGCAGGAGAGACTTCTATTCTCTCTTCTTATAAGAACACCAGTCCTATGTGATTAAGGCTCCATCCTTATGGCCTCATTTAACCTTTATCACTTCCCTATCTGGCCTATTTCCACTCTGGGGATTAGGATTTGAACATATGAACTCCTGGGGAGCATAGTTCAGTTCATGACAGTAGACTTGGAGGATGTCCCCCCAGGCAATGATGGAGCACCAGGATAGCAGTCCTGTGCCTCTGCCCCAGGCAAACTCTTGAAGTAGGAGCAGTACCCCCTTAACTGCTGCCATCTGGGGACAAGTGTGCCTCAGGCATCAGGCTTCTGGCTATTTGTTTCAGTAGCTGTATCTTAATTAACAAGGGGTGCAAGAGATCCAACAGGAACTTTCTCTTACTTCACAACTCTAGTAGGGGCAGTCTTCATAAGAGGAAAAACTCAACAGGCCATCTGTCCTCTTCTCTGAATTTCTTCTTGAATGTGCTTTGACTCTATTTAATACTAATCTAAATAAATCCACGTAGGCAAATGCTTAAAGACCACAGTCTCATCTTTCACATAACACTAACCCATGGCCACATTAATTTTGGTCTTAATTTGTGGAATGTGATACCGAAGGTATGTATTCAGATGTCAGCTTAACCTTACTTTTTGCCAATTCCATATTGCACACTTGAAAGACTATGCTCATTTTGTCAAGTACATATATTTGTAAAAACAAATTTTTTTACCAAGAAATTAAAATATTTCAAATTACCTCCTTATTCAGACTACTTAACAAATAAGGGTGTTATTGGGTGTCTTTTCAGGGTATATTCTAAAATTAGATATATAATTTTATAATAATTATATATGTATGTAATTATGTTTATTTATATAATTAAATAATATTCTAAAATTAGATTATGCAAAGGTCAGGCAGCTCTGTGAATATACTAAACACTGCTAAACTCTACATTTTAAAAATGTGAATTATGTGGTATATGAATTATATCTAAATAAACTGACCCGCCAAAAAACCTGAGGAAAGTAGAGTCACATGGCCAAACACTGCAAAATTTTGCACACTCTATTCATCCTTGAAGAATTTATAAAGGCTATAATGTATCTGCCTTACAAATATAGGCTTTTATATTTACATCCCTGGGTAACGCTGATCCAAGGTCTTCTTGAAAGGCTTTATCCTTGGAACACTTTATCCTTTACCTCTTCAGGCAGAGGATGTGCCCTCAACTATTGACAGCAGCATGCTGAGCTCCTGCTGGTCTGGTGCAAACAGGAAGTGGCATAAATATTTTACAGAACAAAAACAGGGGTCCAGGGCTGGCACAGCCAGGCCATCAGTGAGACTCTTTTCGTCATCTGCTCCACTGTCCTTTGCTTTGGTGACCCAAGTGCCTCCTGCCCCTACTCTGCTTTCTAAGCAAAAAGAAGGGGAAACATTTAGGGAGTTTCCACTTACCTCTTCTTGTGCAGAGCTCTGTCAAGAGGGCTCTGCTCACTGCAAAGAAAGACTGAGAAACCTAGAATTTAGCTTTTGCAGGGCGTATTCTCAGCAAAGAAAGGAGGAGGAGATTGTTACTGAGCAGTGAGTCTGATTCAGCATTTGTAAAGCTACCTATCATCCAACAAAAAGGTGTGTTCAAGAGAGTGTATGTAGGTGACCCTGTGGGTATCTTTCTCCTCCACACTCCCCAATTCACTTCATTTTGTAGGCACTTATTTCTGCCTACAGGACTCAGTTCCCAGGTCACTCCCAGCAACTGCACCACCTGGAGTCCAGATTCCATGTGATGTGCCGCCTTCAGCAGTAGGACCTGCATGCTTCTGCTAAGACTGATAAGCCAACAAGTGCTTAATCGCACTTAACTGATCCCCAGCAACCCTTGTTCAGAGGCTAATCTTCACACATACTATCAGAATAAGTAATGATTAGTGCTTATCATATCATATAATTATACAATTGCAAATTCCTAGGAGGAGGTTTCTAATATACAAAATGAATGGCACAGTGTACATACACGCACACTCACACACTCATGTGTGCACACACATACCCTCCACCTACTATTTATGAAAGTCTGGGTTATATTCAATTTCTCCTATATTCTAGAAGGTACGCAAAACTAGAATCAAGAAGACAGGATTGGATAAAGAGACAATGGAGGCTGAAGGGAGACAAGGTCAGTGAAGCCTTAGGATTGTATTTCAGGGATAAATGTATGCACCAGGAGCTCCAAGTCAGCCTTTGCTCTGGAACAGAAAGCTTCAAGTATTTGGAAGAGGAACCCCCTGTCCCAATGGAAGTTAAACTGAAACCTAGAGTGACAGTACACCCAGTGTTCTTCCTATCAGAAGTCACTAGGTGAAAGAGGCAGACTCAGGAAGACAAGATACCTGGAGATGGCAGTCTCTGAACACATGTCATCTATTTTTGCCTTCCTTACACAGTGGGTAATATATATACCGGCACAAAAACACCCACTAAAACCTCAATGGGGTGTGTTTTGTTTGTTTTCCAAAGGATTGGTGTATTATTTAAAAATGAAGATGAATATTATTAACTGCTTTTACCAAACTAGTGGAATTTTCCTTTTATACTTAATCTGAATTTGGTATCTCTAAATAAATAAGATTTTTCTACTTTTCAGTCATTCCTTATGAATTTCAAAATTTTTTTTCTTTTTTTTCTTTTTTCATTTTTTGTCTTATCTCAAAAGCTGAATGAGTACATGCTTCTCTTTAGGTAAGCAGCTTTAGGAGAAGTTTTAGCACTGATATATTTCCCAATTTCTATGCTTTGTTTCATACTTAAGTCATAATCTTCTTTTTTGTCTTAGTGTAGAAAACAGTGGATCATTATTTTTCTAGACTGTCCTTGGCCTGTGGGTTCCATTAGACCTTTCTCTTGGCTAAGTAATTCCAGTACTTTTGCTAAAGCTTTCCTGTTTCTCAATCCCTTAACAGCTCTCACTGAGGTTCTCTGTTGATAAAAATAGTCATTTTCACCTTTTTCCCTGCCTAGTTATTTGAAATAGTATTTCTAAAAAAAATTAACATAACTTTAAATGGCTTTACACTATGTGCATTACAGGTTCTAAAGAAATATTCTCAAGATTCAAAAAGACTGGTGATTACTTTAAAAACTTAGGCTAAACTAAGTAGGTCCAAAAAATGGGATAAAATAAAACACATCAGTTTTATTTGTCAGAACAAAAAGATTTGCCTTCATAATTATAATTTAGTAAGTCTATAGTGAAGCCCCTGGAGATGGAGAAAAAAATAACCTGATTGCCTACATGGGATAATGGAAACAAGAGTAATAAGCAGCATGGGATTTTCATAAGGAAAAAAGTCACTTAAAAAGCCTAAAAATCTCCTTTCTTTAACAAAATTACAAAATTAGTAGATGAAGAAAAAGTATTTATTTTAATGCACCTGGTCTTCTGTAAAGCTTTTAGTAAAGTTTTACCTCAAAACACAATTCAAATAATCTTATGAGAATGGAAGTCTAACTTTCATAACAACTGAAACCTTTTGCCCAGTAAAGTGCCCACCAAAGTTTCTGAAGCTTAATGTCAGGTAAAAACTACAAAAAGGAGCTTGCTCCAGGGGTTAATGGGTAAGAGGGCAGCTGCCACACAGCTCCTCGCTACTCCTCCTCAAAGGCTGTCTCTTCACAGACAAGAGATTTATGCTCTTAGTTGGGGGCAGGAAGAGGGGTCACCAAAAAATGTTAGAGTCCTATCCACCAGGTACATGGGAGGGAAAGAGATAGGGGACATGGACAATGGACATGAAGTGTGGTGAACTGCCCCTGCTCCCATCCATATCCCTCCAGAGTGCCTATAACCAATAACCTGTAACCTATAACCTGCCTTACCCTTCTCACCTTCCCAAGACATAGAGAAGAGTCTTCTCTAGGAAAAATAAAGAATTCCAGTGAAGAAAACTCATAGACTCTGACGCATAAAGTTCCTCTCACATAAATAGCCATGTTGCAAGTCTTCCGCATACAAGAGATTTCAGACAGATCTCTGTGTGTGTGTCTGTGTGTTTAATTCGTAATTGTGCCTCTTAGTTTGAATGAAAAAACAAGTAACACCCAATACTGGCAAAAGCATCCAAGGTGAAATACAGAGTGAAGTAAATAAATACAAAACCTGGAAGAAAGCCAAGACAATATAAAGCACAAAGGAATCTTCTTTAAAAGTTATAAAAATTATTACTATCCTGACTGATGAATAAGAAATGGGATGTTATTAGAAAAGGTAATAAGTAAAGAATAGAGAGAATGATTATAATTTAAAATATGATTACTAAGAAAGACTTTCAGAAGGTTTGGAAGAAAGTGCAAGATGTTCCAAAGAGTAGAGAAAAAATGACAACTGAAAACTAAAGGAGACTTTGGGAAAAGCAGAATAAATTTAAGTAATACAAAATTCAGATATGAAGACCAAAGAAAGCATAAGTTAAAAAAAATTACATACACACACACCTGTATATATCAAAAATCAACTTAGGAACATTTCTCGGAACCACTGAGGCCCATGTACACCAAGGCAGACTGTCACAGACTTTCAGAAAAAGGATTAAGAAAATATCTTAAGAACTTTTTAAGAAGTAGAAGTGAGTCATGGAAACATACTTAGGAATAGCAATTGTACTGGAATTCTGAAAAGAAACACTGATTTCCAGAAGATCAATGCCTAAAATTTTTCATTATCAAGTGATTTGCAAGTCATCAGTCATATGTGAGTTCATAGTAAAACCACGCTCAGACATTCATTGTCTAAAATAGACAAATGTGTCTCCTCTGCACTCCTTCTTAGGGAGGAACTATAATGCATTCTTTGAGAATACAAAAGAAAGGGAAGCGGGATGACTCAAGAATCAAAGGTTGAAATTCAAGAGACCAGCAAAGGTAAGTACCAACCTGTCAGTTACACAACACCAGGAAAAAGTAGAGATCAGAGCAAGAGATGCAGGGCTGATCACGGGAGACGGCAGAGACTGCTTAGAATAGTGCTCACAGTTTAGAAAGGCCTTTGATGTGTATTTGAAGTCATTATTTTAATAAATTTATTTTGAAACTACTTTCTACAAAATATAAATAAACAATTCTTCTAAGAAAAAAAAAACAAAGAAAAGTGAGGTGATATTAAATCCATGAAAAACAAAAAGCTTTGATAGAAAGGAATTTCATAACTCAATCTTGGGCCTAGAAATGAAATATACTTAGTAGTACTTAGATAAATACTAATGAGTCTCTTAACCAGAAACGTATAACTTCATTATATTGAGAGGGCAGAAGACAGTAAATACATGTGGAATATAAGGCAGAGGTAATTCTATACCTCAAAAACAAAAAGTCAATATATAATTTCTATAATTATAAAATTAAGAAATGTAATACATACATAGTTATGTGGGAATAAACAGCATAAGAAACACCAGAAAGATATTTAAAATAGCTGTCTTCAGAATAGAATGGTTAGTAGATGTAGTAAAGAAAGCAAAAATTTGGTGAAAGCCTTTTAGTAATACAGTCATGCATATTTTCCCAAGAGTCAACCATAATAAAACTAATAAATGCTAATAGGAAGAAGTCAGTTGAGAAGATTATACTGATTTCTTTCCAAATCAGGTAAAATAACTGGGTAGGCTAAGTTGTTACCCTTATCTTTTGACGGGTCAATGTTTTCTTATTTCTGGGACTGGTCATTAATTAGAACCATCTGGATGAATTTAGACTTATCTGAATTTACAATAGGTACATAGATTAGGTCACAATTTGTGAAGCATGCTTTATAAATATGATGTCATTTTATTAGTTATATGCACACAATTTTATTATGTTTAACTTAGTTCTCTCAAGTGGTTTTGTTTGGCATGTAGAGAAATACAAATCCCACTTAAAAATTAAAGCCACAGCAAATCCCTGGAGGTATTAGAAGAGTATATTTTTCACCTAAAACTTTATGTCTTTATATTTTAATGCCTTCACATCTCTACCCAAGACTTTCTTCTTCACGTTTCTGCCTCATTTTTGATTCCTGTTCCTTTTGGCCCACATGGTGACTCTGAAATTTTTCCAGGCTTTCAGATACTTTAGGGCCTCACATAGCTACTGAGGAAAGTTGCCACTAACAGAGGCCAACTTTAGTAGCAGTTGGATATATGCACGTCACTGCATGTTCAGACAGACACTACAACCTTTAAGTCACTCCAAAATTAAGCTTCCCAGGAATTATCTGAGTTAAATATGAACCCAGATCATTAGATGATGTTTGCAGGAGTCAAAAAGAAAAAGACATAGTAATTTGGTGAAAAATAAACAGCCAGTCATTCTTGGTCTTTTTAATCAAACGTGAGAATTTTCCACCAAGAATTGCATGATACAGTGTAAAATTTAAGAAACACACAATTAGCTGGTCAATTTTTGCAAACCAAATTGGGAAAATCAAGTTGTCAGGGAGAACAAAATGGTAACAAAAAAAAGGGGGGGGGGAAATGAGCCCAATTCTCTTGCTTTTCAGCTTTGTTTTATTCTCAGTTCAGGCATCATAAAAATAAACTACTTTATCTCAATTTCTGGAACTCTGTCTCTGTGTTATTTCTGATGACTTGAAAGGAAACATATCGTTCTGAATTTCACACTGACCGATGAATCTGCAGCACTACCGTAGTCTTTTATTCCAGAAAGGAGCTGAAAGCAATTGAGGAAGACTGTATTCATCACAGCAGAATACAGTCTGTTAAGCTAATGGGGACATTATGCGCTACAATCTTGGCAAAATGTATCAACTCTGAAGAGATGTCACCGTCTTAATGACTCTCTGATGGCCACAGGAGGACAAACAGTTGTTGTTGACAAGTGTTTGATCTTCATAAGTCTGCTGCTGTGACAAACTACAAACTATATTTTACCCTCTACTTCTGTGATCCTTCACCTAGATAAGAACCAACACCTGGCATCTTTTCAAATTTTCTTTTCTTTTTTTTCCTTTTACATCAGTGGCAAAAGTTAAAAAGGTAACATGAAAAGAAAGATGAAAAAGGAATACTGTTCAAATTGAAGGACTGTAGTTTCAAGTTTCAATCCTGTATCAAAACATCTCCGCCTTATCTTCTTTTCCAGTCATCACAAATGATAAGTACAAAGAGTATACAAACATCAGTACAATGCTGTGTGTGTACTGCGATCCAGAAATCACAGCTACAAAATTATACCTGACATATCAAAAACTGACAGTCACATCCTCAAGATTTCCTCCTCTCGTTCCCATGGACCTTCTTTATTAATAAATCTGACACATAAAAAGCATCTATATGACTAAAGTGTCAGTTACTGGAAAGACCGTTTTGATCTATTTCTCAACTTTTAGAAGAAATATTCTCTTTTTCATGAATATAGGATCCGTTCACTCACTGCCAGCTTTCAAATGACCACCTCTTGAAGTTTAATTTTAAGTTTTAAATAAATATTGTATGCATGCAGAATAATTACGATGCTCTAGAGAGATACTGTATAATGACATTGATTCTTTTTATCTGAAAATGCCAAGCCCTTAAGGCTGCATAGTCTGCATCTGCCACAGATGTGGGAAGGTTCATTCCATGTGTTAAATTTTAGAAGAGGCATGCATGGTTGCATGATACTTTTTTAAAGATGCTGGTGGTATCTACCAAGTAAACTTGATTTTCATGACTTCAAAACATCTTTTCCTTTAGGTTCATCTGGTCTAAGTGTAGAATGGAATTCACTGGCTTTCACATGAACGTTTTATACCTACCTATTTTCCTAAGTGAAAAAAAAAAAAAACACTTCTCCATTCTAAAGGGTAATAATACTACATTCCATAGTGTGACAAAATTCAGTTTGTGGATGTGTGAAAATCCTCCTCACACTCTTCTGTCATGTTGCCTTGGGATATTTTGCAAATGACGCTTATAATGCTGCTATTTAAAAGCCAAAATATTTGATAGGTTTATTTCTATATATGGCATCGCAATGACCTGTCAAATTCCATGAGTGGATACTATCATGAATCTTTTTTCTCAGATTTAGAAACATGATGAGAATCAGGCCAAAATCAGAGGGAGAAAACAGCCTTCAGTCTTATCTTTCAGGTAAATTGTCAGTCTTCTTCAAAACACTATTTAAATGCAGTGCACTCATAACTGAGCAGGCATATCTTAGGAAAGATGATTCTGTGCTAAGGTTACGTTTGGATTCAGGAACCTGCTTAAATATGTTGGCTCGTCAAAATATTTTGGTTAAATTGGTTAAAAAATGACTTAGTAAAAAATATTGTTTGTCAGTTTTCAAACAAACTTCGTTTGACATATGACATCTCACAGCTTATTGGGGTTGATCCTTTCTAGTCCATCAGCAAGTCTCATGTCTACACTTTGAACACTTTTCTCCAGTGGGACTGATGGTCGTCAACTCCATCACTCCATCCTGATGCAGCCCTGACCCTTGGTCACCAAGACAAAATTTTTAGCCGCCTCATTGGTCTTCATGCTTTCAATCTCGAACCACTATAAGCAGAGTTCTTCTGCAGATACAATTAATTTTTTTTATAAAATGATATTTTTACTACCTACTCTCAATCTTCCCATGAATTTAGATTATTCTTAAACTAGAATAAAACTCAAGTTCTCTCTGTGGCCAATAAACCCCTACAATATCCATCCAGCCCTGCCATATTCTCTGACTTCATCTCCAACCGTTTCTCCATCCTCCACTTCCCTGGAGCCTGTGCTGTGTTTCTTTCCTTCAATGTTGAAAGCCAGTTCCTGCCACAGGGTCTTTCAAATTGCAGATCCTTTAGACTTGAATATTTTTCTCCCATATTTGTCCATGACTCCCACTTTTCATCCCTTCCACAAATAATTCTTCGCTGACAACCATTCTTAAAATAGTCATTTTTCATACTCAGTCTCCTTATCCTGAGTTCTTTGCCTTTATTGTGTTTATTGAAATCTGAACTTAAGATATATATTTACCTGTATGTGTGTTGATGATGAGTCTCAATTGCTATAAACTCCATGAAGCCTTGAACTTTCTCTGTCTTGTTTGTTGCTATTTCCCCAGCATCTAAGATAGTATTCAAACAATGAAAATAAAGGAATTTATACATGAAGGAATGTAGGGAAAGTAAGTGGCTGAGTTTTGGATTGATATGTTTTTAATTCCCAGACAGGTAAAATTGGTTTATATTGGCACTTAGCTAAGGAATCATTTGTCCACACCTATGGCTGCTAGCATATATCATCTCAAATGGTTGTCATATTTGTAGATCTCTGCTATACTTGCAATATTTATCACAGGTGCTTTGGACAGTTTTCTCTATGTGGCATATTTTGCACACTAGAGGTACTAAAACCCCAAACATGTCTATGTATACTGATTAAACATTACAAAACATATGTGATTAATGCCAAAATTTTGATTTGGGCTGATTTCCTGAGCCCCACAATTGAACATGCTAGTGCGTCTGCATCTTTTTGTGGATATCTTAGAAGTGCATCAATTTTCACACGTTCAAAATTAAATTCATCTTTTTATCCTAGTCCTTTCTTCCTGTATTTTTTTAAAATTTTATTAAAAGTTATTGCAATCTAACAGGTCACCAAGAACATGGTGACTATTCTATAAAACTCTTGGTACATTCCTGCTATATTCCTCTGCCCCTGCAAAATCAAGTCATTGTTTATTGTGGAGTTTCCTCCTCTCTCTTGAGCTCTCTTCCTGTCTCAGCTGAGGGCCTCAACTTCTGGGTGATAGCAGATCTCAGTTAGCTGTGTCCTCATCTTTGACTCTGATGCTTCCTGATATGTACTCCATCTGTAAACATGATTGCTGTATAAAAGTGTAAATCTGGTTTAATTGTTCACCCACTTTGAACACTTTAGTCCTTTCCAGGGTCAAAAACTCCAAATTTCTCAGCTTGGTCTTAGTGTCCTCTATTCCCTGCCTTTAGATAAAGTCATCTCTCAATCTTTGCCCTTCATCCAGAATGGTCAATGTGGGGTTTTCCGAAGACACTGTTCTGTCACACCCCATGCCACTATGCACCCTCTTCTTCCATTGTAGTTTGGATATAGCTTCTTCTGAAGAGCTCATGTTAGGCAATGCAGGAATGTTCAGAGGTGAAATTATTACATTAAGAGAGCTGTAACCTCATTAGTGGGTCAATTCATTTGATGGATTCATAATCTTAATGGACTACTGTGTGGTGATCATAGGCAGTTGGGTATAGCTGGAGGAAGTAGGTCACCCAACTAGGTCCAAGGAGGGTGTGTTGGACAGCAGCTGTCCCTGGCATTCATTCATTCTCTCATTCCCTCTCTCTCTCTCTCCCTCCGCCCCCCCACTTCCTGGCTGCCATGAGCTGAGCAGCTTTCCTCTAGCACAACTCTCTACCATGATGCTCTGCCTCACCTCACCTCAATCCAGTCAGCCAGCCATGAACTGGACCTCTGAAACTGTTGAAACTGTGAACCAAAAATAAAATATTCCTTCAAGTCGTTGTTTTTTGATTTTTAAAAATGTATTACTTTTATTAATATTCACAATAAGTAATGTATACATTGGTTCAACATCAAAAAGATCTTCTCACTCCTTTTTGTGAACACATAGTTTCTCTTCTTGGAAGCCATTATAGTTATGGATCCCATGGGTACCTTTCATCAGAAGATCTGTGCATTTACAGACCCATACTGTACCATTGTTCTGCACCTGGCATTTTTTCCACTTAATAAAATACCTTGAAGATCTTTCTAGAGCAACATTCACAGTCTTCAATGTAACTATTCCACATCCTTTGATTATCACCAGCCAGTTTCAAAAATCTCCACCCATGGTCAGCCAACTCTACCATTCTGGACTCAAGGTGAGACAAAACATCATGGCAGCAGAGAAGCAGATACAGCCCCTCTACATTGTTCTTATCAAATATTTTGGTCACAGTGATGAAAAAATAGACTAATATACCTTCCATCCTGAAGTAATCTTCCACTTATTAGACCTCTACTTACCCTTTAAGGACTTCATTTCTTTGAAATACATTTCTATATCTCTCACAGTGTCCCCAGTCCACCTCCTGCCCAACAGAACTGACTATTCTCTGGGTACATAATTCTTACTATAATAGTCCTAGTTTCACTGATTATAATTATGTAACAATGTGCCTTTCTGAACCAAATCTATGAAAAACTAATAACTAGGTAGCATACTTTACTATTTCAATATCTGGTACCTCACAACAGTTGAATAAATATTAGCTAAGTAAATTAAATCAATGAAAACAAATATATACTCTAGTTTCAGGTAATTTAGTAAGTTTGGAATTTTGGCAACTGATAAAAATATGCATTTTAAAAACAGACTTATTAATGAAGTCAAATATATATAATATATATAATATGTATATATAAAATGTCAGTTTTAAATTTTTCTTGGTTTCTTTAATAAAGATCAGCCCACTCTTGTTATTCATATTGAAGCTTTAAACGTTTAGTGTTTTTTTTTTTAACATCCTTAATTCATTCCATATCCATTTAGTACTGATTATAATTAATTGTTTTGATCCTCATGTAGATGTCACATGTACTTTTATAGGCATTCCATTATAATTAAGTATACATTAATGGACATGCCACCATTTAAAACATGCCAACATTTTTTAATAAAGCTTATATCTGTGGTCCACTGCTGGTGAAATGACCCAATAATATATCAGAACAGTAGTGTGTAATTTTGATAGAGAACACATTTGGCTCTTAAGTTTTTAAATCAAGGCCCTTTTCCAGTTGACTGAGTACCAAATGCATTGCAGAGATTCTCTTTACATATAAGAGAATTATCTATTGTCGTGGGCAGATGTAAGTGTAGTACTAAAGATAGCCTAACTAGATTGAGTCTAGGGTTACTGGCATACATTAATAAAATGTGTTCAATTTCTGTTGAAAAGTATAAAATACAATTTAAAATATTTGTTAATTCACTGTCAAGTAAATAAGTTCCATTGTTTTTTCTTCTAGTTTCTATCTTCTTGCTATCATTGAGAAGACTCTTGACATTTGCTTAAATATTCTTCAATATATTACATTTAAGATTTTCCTTCAGTATCTCAGATTAACCTAAGACCTCACCCAGGTATTCAACCAGAGTCCTCATTTAGGTCTCTTTTATATTTTGAGGATCAATTTAAAATTTATCTGGGGGGAAAATAGTGGGGGAAGGATTCTGCAGCTAAATGGAGTTTTTGAACTATTACTCTACTCTTTGAAAGTTGTGTTACTCATTATTTTATAAATATTTGAAAGGAGTAGAATGGGTTATTAAATATGTTTCAATAAAGATGCAATAAATTCGTTTTTCATTTGGTAAAGATGTCTTTATCTTTCATGGTATACTGTTTAGTAAATATAATCATCATTTTTCTAAAGTCTATATAAACACAGTGTTTGGGCTGGAGATGCAGCTCAGTAGCAGAACACATGCAAACATAAGGGCCTGGGTTTGATCCCTAGCACTGCAAATAAATAAATAAATACGTAAAACAAAACAAATGAACAAGAAAAAAACCACAGTGCTTCCTAAAGTCAAAATGCATTCACTCCTTTCCTTCCTTTAGAAAAAGCAAGTTCTCTAACCAGTTTTCTTTCATTGTTGGAGAGACAACTTTCAGTATAAGGGCTATTTTGGAAGAATAAGAAATGATCACAATTATTTAGAATATCCAAGGTCTTGTTTCAGGGAAAAGAAAAAGAAAAACTATATTCAACTGTCAGTAAAATCTGTATTCTTTCACCACAGGGAAAAAGAACCTGTTTTTTACTTCTTTTCTGTAAGCCCCTCAGGGACTGACTCAAAATGGCTAACACTGATGTGATGTTACTATGAAAGAAGCCTGGGTACCATTTTTTTGAATCACCCTTCCAACAGAATCCTCCAAATTCTGGTGACCAGTCAGTTTCAGTGGCCTCAGTTGCTCCTACTGTAAAAGAAGCACCCAGTATGATGTACATCTATAAAACAAGAAGGCTGATTTGATATATAGATGGATAGATAGATATAAATTATCTCTACTTATCTATCTTCTGCATATAGATTATACAAAATGAAAAATGTGCTTCTACTTTTCAGGGGTCTGTTTTCTTATACTTAGTGTAGTGGACAGTAGCATGATAGAAAGAAGACAGATGCTGAATTTAGAAAGACCTAAATATATGCTTCTGCTGTGTGACTTTAAAGAATTTATCAAACTCTCAGAATATTATTTCCTCATCCATGAAGAATGTCCAATACAACAGTCTTGTGAGTGTTAAATAAGTTAATCTGATTTAAGGATTCTATTATGTTTCTGGCATGAAGTAAGTGTTAATCAAATTTATGCAGTCATTGTGGAAATGGTAAATAGTTGTGGTAACATGCTATAATAAAAAGAAGTTGTTTCACTGGGGCACAGCTAGAAATAGCATATAAATTTGCAAATTGTTGATAAATTAAGCCAGAAATAAAAAAATCATATAGTTTCATGTTAATATATCAATCATATCAATATAGTGTGATATTACCCCCAAGTATTCTTTTCTGAAAATAGACTGCTCAAATATGTACATATTTCTTTAAAATATGACAAAATGTCTATTTCCAAAAGAATAACCAATTAAAAATATTTGATACACTTGGTTCAATATTTATTGTAATTTTACCTCAGCTCAGAGAACAAAGTTCATGAAGTTATTTAATTTAGCTAAACTTATTGAAACTGGAACTCTGACATATTATCTCCATTAAATAAAAAGGACCTTTTTAAAACTACAAAAACAACATATTTATATGTATGATGGTAAATTTGAATTTCTAGTATTTTTTCTAAATTTTGAACCCAGTCACTGGTAGTACTTAATTTTTAAAACACGAAAGCACCTCTACTCCTCCACCTCTCCCCAAAATGCGTCTTGATTAGCAAGACCATTTTGGGGATAAAAACAGAAATCAGAGAAATCAGTAAGAGGTTATATTCAGTTCTTGACCAAAAACTAGTCAGTCTTTCCAAATTCAAAGATTGCCTTTTCTCAGTTGTCCAGGACCCACCCCATCATAACCCTGGAAATATTTTCTCAGCAAGCTATATTCAATGATCTATTTTACAATCACCTACATTTCCTCCTCACCTCATTTACAATCTAATCTCCTGAGACCCATCTTCTCATAGATTGCATGGGTCACTAGTAATAGCTAACTAAAATCTGAAGTAGTTCATATGATTCTTTTACAACACATTATGATGAATCTGGACAATGTTTCCAGTTTTATTGTTCAAATAACATCTTACCAAAAATGTGAGACATTAAATATGAGCTGTTAAGTCTTCAAAGCCACTACTTTCAGGGTTCCATTGCATCTTCAATAAATACATGTGAGATTTCTCCTCTGCTTCAAGAATTTTCTTTTGCACAAGAATCATAGGACGACTTTTCTCTTGCCTCCACACCCCTTAAGTATTTCCAATCGTCTTGGAAACTGTTAGCTAGAAAAATGATGAGCAGTATAAGACTGAAATCATCATGAAGGGATGTAAATTTAAATTGAAATATATCTTCAGGTATCATCAAGGTATTTGTAATATTTGAAGGCTTTATTAAGGACTAAATAACCTATTACTTTATACTTCCTTCATAGGAAAACATACCTTTATAAACACTCATACTAAAAATTGTTATCTTTTCTCCAGGTAGCCCTTAGTGACCTCTCCCATTTAATAAAAATTCAAAACAATTGGGTCACCTGTATGTAAATTTCTTATTGTATCTCATGTATTTTTGTTACTAAGCAACATATTTGTTTCTTCATATTTTACCACACTAAGAATATTCTTTCACATAAAATACTTTGAACAACTATTTCCTAAGAAACATCTTTTTTGTTGTTGTTGTATTTCCGTGGAATTTGTCTCTGTCATTGAAATAATACCCCATATAATTCATCTGAACACACCAAAGAAGAGGAAGTATTGAAGTCCCTTACAGAAAAAGACTTAGAGCATTTCTGCTGTATTTGCAACCTCACTTTTAAAAGAAAAATCTTCTGAAAATAGAATAAATGTTAAAATTGATATTCCAGCACTTAAATGGTAATTTTCTACCTTCAATCTATATGACTTTGGAAAGGTGACTTCTAACTTCTGTGCTTATCAGTTTCCACATCTGTGAAATGGGAAGAGAAATAGTCAGGGCTATTTCTCAGGAGTTCTAATAGGCACTGGAGAGAGATGGCAGTGTACCTGGCTTGCAGTAAGCAATTTAAACATGTCAGTTTATTCTCACTCTTGCCCCCTCAGATCCAATAGTAATCAACTGACAACAATTAAGTACATTTAATGCTTAGATTTGCCAAGAAGTTTAACTTTTCAGTTACAAACTGAAATCACAATTCATAAATGTTTTATGACTAATTTAATATCAATCAAAACATTCTAACAATTAAATTCCCACTTATTTTAGATGTCTTTTTAACTATTTTAGAGTATGTGGAAAAATATTCTAGAACTTTAATTACATTTTCTCAGTTCAAGTGGATTTCTACTGCAATAGTCTGAGTTGGAGCCTTTCCTCTAGATTATGGTGCAAATCTCCCCAAAGAGTCGTTTGACTCATCCTCTGTACAATAGCCAGTGATTATATTAAGACACATAGGATCCTCTCTCTACTGGACTCAAACATCTCCAGTGGCCCCCTTGCTAACATATTGAGTCCAACTATTTATCTGGTTTTTTAGAAACTTATTTTAACCCTTAATTTCCTATCTAACTTACCCACCCATCCTCTGTATTCACATTCTCCTTCACAACTATATAGATAACCAAATACCTACACTGCCCCATACACTGTGCTGCGAACTCAATAAGCCAGCAACTTTATTTCTCAGTAACATTGCACAAACAGCTCCTTTGGTATAGAAGTCCTCTTTTACTCAAACACCACCATCGCCACCACCCCTTGTGTGCCCATGACAAATTATTCTGGGTTATCAAAATCTTACTCTTCATAGAGAGTTTGTGTTATAGATCAAGTAAGTTCTCAAACTAATACTCTATCCACTATTAACTCTGGACAACCTATTTAAGAAACATCTCACCACCTTAAGGCGTTGAAGAGCAACCCAAAGCAGGCAGATTGTGAAGGAGGAGTAAGAGTAGGAGTGAACTGCAAGCGGCAGGCAAGCTTCCCAAACCAGAATCGGTCTTAATTTCCAAAGGGAAAGCGAACAGCACTTTGTGACTTTCTTTTTGTGTGGTCACCAGCCAGCCAGAGCATTGGCTCTGTCTATACTGTAAACTCTGATAGATTTGCAGTCATGGTGTGAAGACCCACAATACGGAATTCAGATTAACAGTAGCTACTCAAGTGAGGGGGAACCAGGAGGGGAAAATGTTAGAGAAGAGGAACCCCAAATTTTATACACATAATATACTTATATCTCTAATTAAATGATAAATAATTAATTCACTGCACACTCAAGCAGCCCAGCTAAGCTAAAAAAAAAAAGAATACATATCAGAGCTGCTCTCCAAGAGTCTGACCTTGTAGTTTTGGGTCCAACCAAATCCATTGTTGGCAAAAGAAAATTGGCAAAAAATGCATTTATAGTCATAAGAGGAATATAATCAAACCCAGAGTCTACAAAACAGAACCTTTACAATGTCCATGATACAATCCCAAGCTTCTTTCATATTACGATATAGGATAATATGACCCATTCACAGAAGAAAAAGACATTTCATGAAGACTGACTCTGAGATAATACAGATCTTAAAATTACTAGACAGGATTTCGACAGCTATCATAGCACTTATAACAACATAAAGAAAAAACAATGCATAAATTGAATTAAATTGTCTTTAAAAACCTTTGCAATAGAAAGAAAATATAAAACAGGAAAAATAGGAAGATTTCATGCTGCAAAGTAAAATATATGAAATCAACCATGCTCTTCCAGAAAACTGTACTAAATCCCTGTTCTTAAAATTAATCTCCTCATTAATAAATTATCTTTGTATTTTCATTACTTTAATTTTCAGCCTGTTTTGGATGATTTACTTATGTGTATCTCTATTTCCCTAATTTCAAATTGCTGGTATCAGTTATCTGTTGTCTTTGATCAACAGAAATTTTGTATGAACTCTCTGAATTGACAAGAACATGAATAGTTACCATGTCTGGCACTTGTGTCAGACATACTTGCATTTGAGTTATGTCTCCAACAAGTTTGCTAAACACATCTATGATAAGTTTCCATATCTGGAAAATCACCATAATTATACATACCTATTGTGAAGATTAAATGAGAAAATGCATGCAAAGCACTTGATATTTATTCATTTATTCTACATGAAATGGTATTAATCCCCCACTATCAATTAGGAACTCTGCTCAGTGTCAGATATAGAATAGTAGGAAAGACATGAGTTCTCCATTTTCTTGGAGTTTATAAATAAGAGAGAAGAAACACATTAAATGAGTTAAAAATAATCTCACAAGCACAGTAAGGGAAATAGACACAACTGGATAGGATGAACTAACTCAGTAACAGTCCAGTGAATGGTGATTATTTTTGCCATTAGTTTATCATAATTGCCCCATAATATTATACCCACAGCACTATACTCATACTGTGTAAAAAGCACATGTGGAATGATCATTTGCTAAATTTACTGTTGTCTAATTTGCAGTGGCCTAGCCTACACCTTGGGCCAAGTGTTACTCTTTCCCTTCTGAAAGCCTCAGTCACTTTAATAGAAAAAAAAAGAAAGTATTTGTTTAAATGCAATGCAGTAACTTCATTAATTAAATGTAAAAGAACCAAGATGTGGCACTCAAGGGAGTGACAAATTGGAATTTGACTAGCCAGATTGTTTTTCCTGGGAGGAGGCTTTAGCAGCTAATCTAGAGAGGGAAATTTGTTGTTAAAAGCAAACATTAGAATATAATAACTAAACAAGTGGTTTGGCATGTGGTGCATTAATTGTGCTAATTGTAGGTTAAGAAGAGGTAGATCTCACACTGCTAAGTGTTGATTACAAGCTGGAAATTGCTGCATAGGAATTGAGTTTTTGTGCTTTAGCCAAGCAGTTTTGCTTTTATTTAAATCTGTTTGGGTATGGGGTAGAGAAGCATTGCTAGAAAAACAATTAGATTAGTTTGTGACACTAGACCCCTTAGGGAGAGTTTTAGGGAGCTGCTGTGATTAAGCCCTTAGGACACAATTTCAAACAAACCTTCATCTAACAGAAGTCCCTAGCACCCATCCTTGCTCAGCCACAACCCAGGCACACAGTCATGTGCCCAAACCCACAAAGGCACACACAGGCTTTTTTGCATAATATATACAAAGCCTGTGAATTATTAAGAAAGGAAGTATAAACACACATGAAGAAACAGGAAACACCACCTGCGTTTGTTTTCTTTTAATTTAAAATCACAACTGCATTTTCTCTGTCTTATTTCTCTTCAGACCAATAGGTCGCTGAAAGGGTCTTTATTTGTTTGTTGCTTGTTTTCTTCCTGGTGGCCAGATTATTCAGAAAATTTATAATGTGCATCCATATCTAAAACTTAAAACTTTAAAATGGCTCTCAAGTTTCTTCTGAGTCTGTAAGTGTCCCTTTATGCTCTCTGGTTCACAGACATTTCTATTGTTCTAAGGGTTAAAAACTGCAGGATCACAATGACAAGCCTTATTACTCAGTCGAAGTAAATGGATCACCATATAACCTTTCAGAAATGTTCTTCCTTAAGCTATTAAAACATTCCCTGCCCTTAGATGACAACAATTTCTCTGCCTTTTGAAATTTCTTTTCTATCCTGCAGAGTTCATAGAGATATGCTTGGTTAAAATCAACTTATATAAAACTATGCACTGTAAATTCTGACACTTCTGTTTGAATCTCTTTTCAAACACTTGTCTTTGCTCACCATAATAGATGTCAGTTCTTCTGATGTAGTTCAAGCATGAGCTTCATATGAAGACTCAGCTATGTCTATTGCATTTCTGAAGCTACTACTCACTGAAGTTTTGTGCGTTTGACATCAAAGATAGGCAAGAATCACCTGCTGAGTTCACATGCATGGAGCAAAACATCTTCAAATCACTTTTGCTAGACAAAAGTTTTTTTTTTTTAATATTAAGCTTTCACTATCATGTGGACTTAAAGACAAATGCAGACCTCGTTAAGATCGCAACATTGTATTGTTAAAATATGCATCAGAAGCTCTGAATTTAGCTAACTTTTAAACTAAAGGTAATTTGTGTAGTTGCTTCGGATTTGAACTTAGCTGCAAAGAATCCAGCATCATTCAGACATTCAAAATGTGATTTTTATTCAACATGCAGTTATTTTGCTCAAAGGTAAAAGCACTTTGAACATTCACAAATCAAAAGAGAATCTCCCAGTATTTCCAACTTTAATAGATGTCCTTGACATTAATTTGAGCGTTAATTCTATTCAAAATAAATGTATACAGATTAATTGTAGATTTTCGTTGTAAATTTTTCTTTAAATTTTGGTTATTATAAATAATGCTATGTATATTTTGGAGAGGAAACAATATCAGTAATATTTTAGAATTTTTACTGAGGAATGTAATTTAGAGTTATGCTTATGAAACATCAACATCTTTTATGATGGTATAAAAACAATGTTATTAAAGAGATGTGACCATAAAAATTATCTTCATTTTCAAATCTGCAATGTTTTAGATAAAAGTTTTAAAATTTGGGCTATGAAGGACTCAGTAGTTAAACTCAATAAAAAGGTAAGTGAGTGATATCAAAAATGAGAAAAAGACCTGGGCTTGCCCAGGGACAGGCTTTTGGGGCACTTTGCTTATTGTGTGTCACTAGTTCTCAGATTTTGGCATTCATAGAGCAGCAATGTTTCAAAACTTTGGGAGGATATCATAACACCTATAAGTTTCTATTTGATATATTTGTATATGTTTTTAAATGCATATAGTTTTCTGTGAGAATTACATATGAAAATAAGTGCATTTTAATACAAAAAATTGAAAACCTCTAACTTTTTTTTAAGTCACTAGATTGCTTTATTTTGCCTTGGATCAAAAGTTAGAAATTCGTACTCTCAATTTTGTATTGGACCAGCATGCGTCCTGTGCTAATTTGTGCAATTTAGCCCAAATTGTCTCAATGGTAAAGAATTTGAATCTAGCATAAGGGCAGAAGAGAAATGTGCAGGGAATTTTTTTAAAAATCTATAAAAAAGAAAGCAATGGAGGAAGATAGAGATAAAATGTCATGTCAGTATAATCTCTTAGCTAACTATTCAACCAGAGAATGGCCATTCTAGTCCAGAGTACCTATGCCTCTTTTCATTGCAATCTCATTTTGAGTTATCTTTGTATGCTATGAAAGACTGATTAATGTTCTTAGCTTTACATCCTGAAAGAGTATGTGGTTAAGAGTGGAATTATTCAGGCTTTAACCAAGGCTGTAACAGAGCAAATAAAAGAAGAAAAACACCGGAAGAACCACTGAATGACACTTAATTTCTACTTTAATTTTCTAAACTATCATTAATAGTAAATATACCAAATTCTAGTGTGTGTGTGTGTGTGTGTGTGTATGGTGTGCATGCATGTTTGTTACAGAGCCTGTTTGCATCTCATCAAAATCCAGGTTATTCATTTCTTCTTGGGTCTACAGCTATGATACTTACTTGCAGTTAAATGTAGTATATTGAGTTTGAGAAAATGAAGTGTGACCAAAAGTAATGTGCACTACATTTTGGCCCATAAAATCCTCCCTTGACTTGTTGCCCATGATCTTCTCTGCCTCCAACTTGAAAGGCTTGTGTTGAAAATCATAGAGTCTTTGGAAGTCTAGGTCTCTGAATGACTGCATAAAAGAAGACTACTGTCCTCCTGCCTCCTGCCTTTTGAATTACTTACCCACCAGAAGAGTTTCATGAGCCTGAAGTAGGCTTCTGTTGTGTTTGCCTCAATATACATTTGGGTTTTACTTCTGAAAACTGGTGTCCTACCATCGACCTACATGTTGAGATCCAGTTGTGACAGCAGTCAGCCTACCAATAACCTACACTGGTCAGTTTTATTTTAAAATTACCTAACAAACTTTTACTATTAAATGAGCAAAATATGTGTATTTTGTGCCAAACTGTCCATAAATATTAAACTGCGGCCACAAAAATATTCCCTTAGTCTTCTAAAAAAAAATTACCTTTGATGTAACACTCCACTGACCACAGCTGAGTGAATGGGATATTGATATAATGGCTAAATTTCTCTAAGAAATGCGTCACTTAGATAAATGAAGGAAAAGAATAGATGTTAACATAGGAAGAAAATTAACATATATTTAAAAAGTAGCCCAAACTATCATGCTACACAGACAGATTCCCTCTCAAAAGTTTTAAGTACAAGGCATTGGAGAAAGATTTTTTTTTCTGATTCTATTGCATTTTTACAAACCACCCCAGAATTTAGAATCATAAAATAATCATTCTAATATGTTCATGGATTATGTAGGTCTAGAACTTGAACAGTCATAAGTATGGTTTGGTTCCCTGTGACTTGGAACTCACATGGAGGGTTTAAAGATTGAAAGTGAGTTAACAGCTATGTGTAAGAATCATCTAGTGGTATATTCACTCTCATATTTAGTGACTGGTGATGACTGTTAGTTGAGATCTCAGTTGAACAGTTGGCTAGAACATTATCATGTGGCTTTCATCATGGGTTTATTTGGGCTTCCTTCCAGAACAGTGGTTGGATTTCAAGAGCAATCATTCCATGAGAATGGTGAAAGCTATGCTGTCTTTCATGACTTAGCCTTGGAAGTTATATCCATCACTTAAACCATAGGCACAATTTCATCTAGATTCAAGGAGAGGAAACAAAGATTCTCAGTAGACAGAATAGCAAAATCACATTATATAAATATCATGTTGAATGGGAAATATTGCTCAAGCTATCTTTGAACAATCTGCCACAAGGTCATTAAATGAAAGATTAATGCATACAAATAAAATACACTGAAGGTAACAGAAGAATTTATGCGGAATAGCTAATTCAGAAGAATGGAGACAATTTTGCTTCTGCTTAGGATGGAGTAAATGCTGTGAATGTAGTTAGTAAAGTCCTTGGGTACTGAGAATATGTGTATTCATCCATGCATCCATATATGAACACATACACACACATACATGTATATACATATGTATCTATTTGTATATACACATGCATGTGTATGTGCTTACATGTGCACACAAAATATTTATATTCATGATGAATAAAGAACCCCCACAAATTAATAATATGATCATGAAAAAGAGACCAAATCCAGTTAGGGGATAGTCAATCACATAATGTATCTAGGAGTTACAATCCCTCAAAAATGCAGTTTGTATGAGTATTCAGCTCTGTTCCCTTCACACTGACCCCATTCATTCATTATTAATTTGGAGCTCCCTAAGTACCAGACACTATACTAACTTCTGGGAATACAGGGATGAACAGAACTGAAACTCTCTGCCTTCAGAGGGCTTCCATTTTAGTTTTATAAACAGTGGGTGGCATGCAACAGAAGCACACATTAGCAAAACAAACTAATAGCAGAATATGACGACTTATGGAAAAACATGAAGTAGAAACAGATCGTGAGTCCTGGAGCTGCTTTCGAGTCACTACCTCCAGGTACTTTGGCCTTCCTTCTTTGTTTCCCTGTACGCTGCCCACTCCTTTTTTTGAAAGTTTCTTTGTTTAACTTTCCTTAATTTATCCTCTTTTAAATGTTCCATCTGTTTTCTGCCAGAGTCTTGGCTGATACAAAACTCCTCTATTTACTATCTTAATTTTTCTGAAACTCAATTTCCTTGAGAAGACAAAAAGTATCTATGAATGTTTCTTAATGTAATTGTGAGAATCCAGTGGGATGACATTTTAAAGTCCTACAACATGCTGCCTAGGAAATAGAGTACAATTTTTGAATGGTTGCCTTCATTTTTACTCACAAACATGAATAAGGCATGGTCTTCCTCGGGAAGATCAGTCTAGAAAGAGATGGATGCATGTATAACCAACCTACCTAATAAAAAACAAAATAAGACCGCTACTGGCTTCTCTAAGTTATCTGTCACTTGTAACCACAGAGTAGTAATAGAAAGTGCCAAAATTCTTAGCATCCATCCCTCACCCAAAATTCATTTTCCCATCTACCTTCCAGAAAAGTCCAATTGACTTACCACCCCCTTATGTAAGATCTATTATAGTTAATTCAAAATGGGTTAGTATACAAGATCCTTTGAGATATGATTTTATATCTCCTACTTCATGTGTTCCTGTTCCTTTCACCCCTTCATTTCATTGCAACCCCAAAGAACAATTATCCAGCTGTAGCATGCCAAACTCTCACTCATCTCCTCCTGTCTGGCATATGCTCCTCCACCGCTGTCATGCTCTTTTTATCACTTACTCTCAGCACCATCTTTTCTGACAAGTCTCCTGCTATGTCCTACTCAGGCAGACTGAGACTCACCACCTCTATCCTCATGAAGCTTTGTGCTGTCTCTAACATAACATGCTTCACATACCATGGAAATTCTATCTTCTATCCTAGACTGTTTGGGTTAGCTTTTTCTGGCTGTGACCAAAAAGACCTGACAAGAATGATGTAGAGAAGGAAAGATTTACTTGGGACTCATGGATTCAGAGGTCATAGTCCATGAATGGCTGACTCCGTAGCTCTGGGCCCAAGATGAGGCAGAACATCAAGGTGGAAGGCCTGGAGGAGGAAACAGCTCAAGACATGACAATCAGGAAGCAGAGACAGTTCTACTCACCACGGACAAAATATAAACCCCAAAGGCACACCCCCAGTGACCTATTTGCTCCAGCCACAACCTACCTGCCTACAGTTGCTGCCCAATTAATCCCTATCAGTGAATTAATGCACTGATTAGGTTAAAGTTCTCATAACCCAATCACTTCACCTTTAGAAGTTCTTGCAGTGTCTCATACAGGAGCAAAATATTCAGTGTTTTTTTGTTCTTTTCTATTTTTCTATATGTTTAGGTTTACAAAACATTAGGATTCATTTTTACTTCATTATAAAAATATGGAATATAATTTGTTCTGATTCAGTCCCCAGTACTTGCTTTATTCCTCCCTTCTTTTCTTCCCCATCTAAACCATAACATAGGCAGTATGCCCCCTAAGGTCAAGGCCTTTTGTTGCATTTCTTCATGTTTAGGAAAGGAAAATTGTTGGCAATCTTCAAAAAAAAAAACAGGGAGGGGAGAGTGAAGAAGTTTTTTTTACACATACATTTTTCTAGGTGTAAAATAACTTATTTTAACGTAACAGAACTAACCACAGGGTAAACCATGTCTAAGAAGAATAAACTATACCTAAGTTTTTTTTCCTTACAAGACTTGCTTTGGAAATTTTGGCATAAAGACTGACACTCTATATTTAAGTGTCTGTCTATGCAGAACCTTTGAAAACTTTTTGAAAGTTTTGTGAAATTGAATTAATTGACCTCTATTGTATTAATTCTAATTTTTCTCTAGTTAGCCAGCCTCTTCTGTGATTCCTAGTTAATAATAATAATAGTACTAACAATGTACATATTTAATGTGTGCTCTTCTACTTTGCATGGATTTTTCAATCACTATTTGGCACTGTGCATGGAAAATCTCTTAGATATATACAACTTAAAATTAAGAGAATCATAAAATATAAAAATGGTAAACACTCCAAATGATGGTAATGATAATGAGTGGAATAAAGCTGTTAAGTGATTGTTTTGTTCCAGGCAGAGTATTAAATAACTGTTCTCATGTAACTTGTGTGTTTCTGTAACACAAGTTAATTCACGGTTGGATTGGTAAACATGAAAATGATGTTGGCGTAAAGAATAAGTTACATTAAGTTCATTTGTAATTTTTCTTGTCACATTAATATTTTACATCACACATAGCATTAGCTTCATGCAAAGTTCTCTAAGTGGAACTGCAATTGAAAGCTGAGTACAGGGCTGTACCACGGCGCAGCCATTCTGCATTCTTCCACCGTACTCAGTTTGGCCACATGCTCTGTCTTGGAGGGACTACAAACATGTATTTTCCTGATTCTTGGGCATTCTGTATTCGTCTCCAGAACTCAACCTCAAATTTCCTTAAATTCATTCCAACAAGTTGTCTTCACCTGTTTTTTAAATATAAAGTTCTCTTTTGAACTGTTATTTGGTTTGTTGGGGTCTAATGTGTCTTTTAAGGTGTAACAATGTGTTTTCAAAGATTTTATGATTGTTGTCAGTGCACTGAAACCAGAGTTGTCTGCATTCTCAGTGATTTACCAGTACTTCTTTCATTTCTGTAAGCACGATTTTGCTGAATGCAAAGTTTCCCTGAATGCCTAAATGATTTTAATCACAATGCCTAAATTGCATGCATTCCTTCATCTCTCCACTACAGATGAATATAGAGAGAGATAAATATAGTGACTTCTACAAAAGTCAATATTCACCAAAAAAATATTAAAAACATTCTAAGAATTTGTTTCTAAACAATATATTTTATTTGTTATAAGCAAAATATTCAATAGTTTTTGTTCTTTTTTATCCATTCATTTTGTTATACATAACATTAGGATTCATTTTGGCATAATTATAAAAGCATGAAATACAATTCTCTCTACGTCCACAGTACTTTCTTTTCCCCTCCCTTCCTCTCCCCCCCATTCTCTTTCCTCTACTGATCTTTCTGCTGCTTACTTTTGGTGACTTTTTTATTGTTGCTGTTTTTTTTTTAATAGTTAGTGTCTTAAGGATATACAAGATGGTGAGATTTACTGTGGTATATTTATATATATACATAAGAAAATTAGGTCAAATTCATTCTGCTATTCTTCCCTTATCTCGTCCCTTCTCCTTCCCCTCAGTCCCCTTCATCTAGTCCACCAAACATTTTTTCTATTTTAATGGACCCCACCTTTTCCCTTTCTCTTTCCCCTCACTTACTTTGGACTAACTTCCACAAATCGGAAAAAAAAAAAAAACACATTTGACCCTTGTCTTTCTGAGTCTGGCTTATTTCACTTAGCATGATGATTTCCAATTCCATACATTTACCAGCAAATGTCATAATTTCATTCTTCTTTATGGCTGAGTAATACTCCATTGCATATATATACCACATTTTCTTTATCCATAGTTTTTAAAGTGATTATCACTGGAAGATGTGTTAAATAAACCACATTTGAAATTTTAGGGGAGGGTAGTTTATAAGATAGATTCTGCTAAAGTAATTATTTTCATAAGAAAATAATGAAATATTCCATAATGAAAATAATAAGATAATATAAGAAAGGCATAGCAATCTAAATCACTAATAGAATTTTTCACTTAGAATATAAACAGAACATAGAAAATTATATTTAATTTATTCTCTTACTCAGATTAATCTTCACATTTTATATACTTATTTTATTTCTATGTAATTCAAATTTGCTGTGGAATGCAAAAATTTACAGTAACTTCCTTATTGTGAAAATAAATGTCAGTAAAGATGGGGAAATAATGACCTTTTTTCCATGTGACAAAGAATAAAAATTAAATGAAAATCAACCCTGAAGTCTTGTAAGAGAGAAGCACAATCCTTTTTTTTAGCATTCACACTGGATCAAAATATTGCCAACCATCCATTTTGGAATCAATCATTGTTGGGAAAGGAATAGGATATACAGACTAATTTACCCTAATGCCTACCGCAACCATATAGACTTACAGCAGGAGAAGCAGTTCCCAAAAGATATGAACTGTCCAATTACATGAAAAGATAATCATTCTCATTGACAATAAAATATAATTTTCCCTCTATTGGACTGAGGAAATTTCAAAAGTTTGAAAACACACACTGCTGGTGAGGCTGTCTCTTATGTTGCTGATCAGAATGCAAACAGTCACAACTTCCATGGACTTGGTGATATCTTAAATAATCATGTATGTCATTTAACCTGAAAATTCTGCCTTAAGAAATCTACCCTGAAGACATACCTCCACAAAATTCAAAATAATCCAAATATTTATTAATAGCTGTCTGGTTAAAGTGATTTGTTATTATTTATATGTAAAATAGTACAGGGTCATTGTATAACACTGTAACCATAAAAAAAATGAAAAATATTTCTATGTACTAATATGGAGTGTTATTAGGTATTATTGACAGAGGGAAAAACCTAGGTATGGAGCAATAAATATTTTATGTCACGTTTGTGTAAGAAAGAAAGGAAAATGGAACTATGTTATTTTTGCTTATTTTTTATTTTTGTAAGAAAACTATTTGCTTATTTTTGTAAGAAAACTAAATAAGAAACCAGGAAGGGACTTGGCAGCATGGATGCTATAAGTCTAACTGCAGACTTTGCTAATTCATTGTTTTATATAGTTTGCCTTGGAACCATACACAAATACAAAATTAACAAGCTGGAAAAAACAGACTATATATCAAATTATTAATATGACCACATAGAAAGGGATTCTTTGAAGTATTATCTAAACAAAAAGCTCTGAAAATATTTTCATTGAAGTACACTCTAGGCAGAGATAGGAATTCAAAGAAACCAACATTTTCACACATGAAAATATGGTAGAATTAAAGCAAATATTTCAAAATGTTTGCAATTATTGAATATGGAGTGTATGTGAATACTTATTATAATAGATCTTTAGTTTGTCTGTATATCTAAAATTTTTCATATAATTAATTTTGGAAAAACATTATGATCATTAGTTGAGCTATGAAGTTTTGAAAGACTTTGTGAATTACCGATTTGTTCCAAAGTAGATACTTTTTAAGTAGAATAAAGCATTTTCATACCACGCGCCCTAAAGCCTAGAAAAAAAATGAATTTAGGAGACTATTTGTGACCTGGGTATACAATTACTTTAGGACTACAATATCATTTTTTAAAAAAATCACTTTTCAACTATATCAAAAGTTTAAAAGGACATAGTAAACATAAAGGTGATATAGGAAAAGATATTTATAATATCAAAAACAATAAAGTTTTAATATTTAATTATAAAGAGTTCCTGATAATCAAAAAATAGAATAATTTCAACAAGAAAGCAAGAAAAGAAAATGATCGATTCAAAGAAAATGAAACACACAAACTCTCCAGATTATTAGACATCAGAGACATGTTAGTTCAGCAGGAAATGACCCTTGAGTCCCTTTAGGTTCACAAGTTCTGAAAGGGATTGGGTATATAACCCAAACCACTGCCAGGAGGAGTGTCAACTGGTCCAACATTCCAGAAAGCACATCATAAACAAAGACACAATAATTCCATTTCAGCTTCCACGTTTCAAAAAAAATTCTCACATAGGAAGTAGATACATGTAAAGCCATAAATCTGCTCTTGTGTACCAGTATTACACATTTGTTATGAAAGGATAGAAATACATACATATTTCTTAGTGAATATGCCAGTAGAGATTTCCTAGAGTCTGCTTACATACAAAGATTGGTGTCTGCTCTGTTTGGACAGGGTCTGCAATGCACCAGTTGTAAGGATTTTTCCACCATGCCTGGTTACAGTCTGATCACAGCATTCTTAGTAGTGGTAAGGACTCAGATGATATCTGGGTATCCATCAATGAGACAGGAAATATGTAAATATGGTGAAGCATCATGTAGCAGTTAGAAACAATGGATTATGTCCACATGGCAACACAGATGTTGTGTGAATGTAGTATAGTTTACCTAATTAGACTAGTGTAGAAGGGAATTTTCATCTTTTCCTCTATTTTGTTGTACATATAATCTTGTGTGTATGTTAGGATTTGTTCCAATTTGAACTTCCACTAGTGAGCCTGTACATGGCATGGCAGAGAGAAGCAGCTGAGGATATGGTAACTGGGAAATAAAGAGAGCTCTACTCATCAGGAAAAAATAAATAAATATTGAAGCTCTGCCCCCAGTGACCTACTTCCTCCAGCCATACCTGAACTGCATATAGTTATCACCTCGTTAATCCACTGAAGGGGATTAATCCACTGATTTTATTACAACTTTTATAAACTAATCTTTTCATCTCTATATATTCTTGTGTTGTCTCACACATGAACTTTTGGGGATACTTCATATCTATATCATAACAATTAGATAAAAACTCAAATCATCAATGAATTTTTGATGGATTAAAAGCAATATTTTTCCATTATATTCCTTTTCACCTTTTCACCAACCTTTTACCCCCCAATAAAGTCTTGGCCTCATTGTGTATAACTTTTCTTCAAATCTCTCTGATTAACTTGTTTAATTCCTAAAAACACAGTGTCTAGAATTCACCAAGTTAACACAAAATTACTGTCTCAGGATTCTGCCAAGCTTGGAAAACAGAGTGTGTCTTTTTAATTTGAAAATGAGTCATATGGCAATGATTGACAATGAAAAGCATACATGTTTTAATAAAAGCATAAATGCTTTCAGAAGGATTCTTTCTTTTGCAACTCCTCTTCACAATTAATACTCAAAGAATACTGTCATATTGAAGGGGAATTACTTCTCTTCATCCCTCAGTCCTCTTTTTAAAACTTTCCTCTTCTGAGAATCTTAGTCCTTAGCTTCTCACAAGTTATGACTAGAAATAGAGTCTAGTTTCTCTCTCCTGGTTCAAAATACAATCTTTTATATGTATAGGAATATGAATGTCTCTCCAATACAATTTCTATGAAGCAAATCTTGATGTTTATCTTAGAAAATTACATGCTTTTGAAATAAAGTGAATATTGCATTTATCTTTTCTGGTGAAGTTTCCAACATTTGGCTAATTCTTCATCTTTAATCATGTGATTTATTTCTCAGGAGACATTCTACCAAGTTCCTTTTCCAGTTCCCTATGAAGAAACAGCCAACAAATATTCTTCACTTCCTAATCCTTTGGGTTGTGTGGACTGGTGTGATTTTTACTGAATAAAGTGGCTAACAAGACTTCATGAAAGTACTTGAAATGTGGGAACACCTGCTGAGGTCCATGTTCTTTTGCCTCAGGCAATGCCCCTGCACCTGGTACAACTGTCTCCTACAAAGTCTGCAGAAGCCTCTTGTGGCTGCTTCAGCAGGGAGATCTTGCTCACATGTTGTGGAACACCAAATTCTCTGTGGTTTCATTCCATAACTTTCTTCATCTTACAAAATAATGCAGAGTCTATACTTCTCCATCCACTAGGCACACTTTAGTCCATCGGCAGTAGAAAACATGTTTTAATTTTTGTAAATTTTAGAAATGTATTCCTCTTTCAGAGAACCCCACCGCAAGGCTCCCAGTGATTGGAAGATTTCCATGTGAAGAACACATCTACTTTTCACTATCACAGTTACTTGGAGCCATTGGTGCTTTCTTTTTTAAGACCTCTGCCACAAGGAACTAATGGTCCTTTCTCTCTCAGGGTGCCTAAGTCTCTAAGGATCTAGCCTCTGTTTGTGTTCTTGCTTAAAATCATCTTTTACAGAAAGCTTTCAGTTAAGAGAACCAAAATGGAATTAATTTATTCCTACAAATAACATTCCATCAAGAATGTTATTTGGCACTGAAATATAAAAATGGTATCTCTGCTTTCCTCCATCTATATTCTAAGAGACCTTATCTATTTTCATAATTTTAATTATCACCTCTACAAATGAATAGATCTATTTTCCCTGAACTCTACTACTCTCTCCTGAGCTTGTTTATTCCTTTAGAAATCTCTCAGTTTATCTAATTGTACTATACTACTTAGAATGATATGCCATCACCTTAAAAAGAATATCTATACACTCAACTCATGGTCTGTCATTGACCCACTTCAAATTGGTTCTCACTCTACTACTGTGATCAAACCTTCATTTTTCTTATCATCATGACTATCCTAAATGATATCATGTCTTAATTCTTCCATTGATTTGCCTCTCATATCTAGCCCTTCACAAAATTGTAGTTTAAATTTTCCTTATCTTATTTGGATAATTTTCATAGCTTCCTTGTTGGATTCCAAGGCCTCATTCTTTCTGGGCTCTGTGACACTGTTGGTAAAAGTTGAAGAGGGACGTGGTCCTCTAAGTTCAGGAAGCATCAGAGGACTGGCATTACAGGAGTCACCTGGCAAGAAGAGCACAAGTGAGCAGGTTTCAACTATTGCATTATGATGTATAAGGTCATTATTTTAGTCTTCTTTATCTTTTGTACTAACTGGTGGGTATAGTCATTCTCTAGCTACTGACTACTATTGAAGAATAAACAAGATTTTTCAAGGCAATTCTATTGTTGGTTGAGAAAAGGATAAAAGTACAATTATTTAATCATATTAGTAGTAGCTCCCTATTCTCTACTGCATTAACTCTAAACTCACTTGAATCAATATATATCTGGATAATATACTCACCAAACATGTTCAAACCTATTTCTTAAAATTTTCCCCAAATGTACCTCTCACCAAATCAGGTCAGTTATCTTCATGTCCCACATGACATTCTATTTTCTATCTTTATATCCATTCATAGATTTTTCAACAAAATGTCCTGGCCTTTATCTCTACCTATATTTATACAGTTTACTCATTAATGTTCAATGCTAGAACATATTTCCCAATGAAACTTTAAAGGTAATGCTCAATATTAACCGTCATCTTTAAACATCCCACTCAAGTTGATGTCAGGTATTGAATAACATCATTATTCACACAGTCATTCCATGGACATTTCCTGAGGCTCTTGTAGAAGATTCTGAGTCTATGTAACCAATAGTATAATCTCGTTTCTTGAGGAGCTAACCATCTCTTTGATGAGGAAAGATATATTAATATCTTTATTTGCCCAAGAACTGAGTATTAAAAACTGAGTATATTTTTCCCAGTATACCAAAGGAGGAAAGAGCTCTCCAAGAAGAGTGTAATTATTATTTCACTGTGCTCTCTAAATCCCCATACTTCAACTCTTAATTTACTAGAAAGAACTGAACAAACAATTGGTACTCTCTGAGTACTTTTTATATACAATGGAGTTAATTATCTGGACTCCATAAAAAATGAATGCAGACAGTATAATGTAAAACTTATTTTCACTGAACTGGCCAATTAACAAACTGATGAGCTAAATCAGTCAAATTAGAAACAGACCTAGCCAAGGGAAGCCCACTGGCCATCTCTCAGTAGCAGGAAGTGGTTGGAGGATGATGGAACAAGGAGCAGTGTGCTTGTTGCTCTGAGTCTCTTCTGTAGTGGATAAAGTTAGCATTAGCATTTAAATATCTTATTCATTATTCTAGAATATTTACTCCTCCAAAGACCAGCATGTCAGATGGTTCATTTGGCAGAGATATGAAGTCTGGAACACATTTCAATGGTAAGCAGTGATTCCCTGTAATATCATTCTGTCACTGAACTTTTCATAAAAAATGAAGAAGAGACTGACCTGCATTATTTCTACATTGTTTTCAGAGTGAGACTAGATGGCTTTCTTGGATGTAGAAACATGTAGGTAGGGAGGAAACACATGGGACACAAGTTATGAGTAATTCATGGGATGTGAGCTTTCCAGAGGCAAGAGGACCCTGCCAGCACCTGGGTATTTATAAACAGAAGTACATTTATTGAAGAAGCAATAAAAATGAGAAGCATATTTGCTTGGTGTTCCTGTCTTTACTTCTGTTTGAAGTTCAACACAATTTTGAATTCAGTCATCTGCAAGTCAGTACTTGCTATTAATTCCATAATTGCTAAGAGATCACACATTTTAGTGATTAGTTTCAGAAGACCTCAGAATCTCTTAAAAACTTTTCAGAAAATAAATTTAATGCATATTTCAAATGATGGATATTAATAAATACACTGCAAAATATGTTTATGTGATTGAGAGATATTTTTAAAACTCTTGAATGAAAGTAGAGTGAATATTTGCAGAACATTTCACTTCATTCTTTGGAGATAAGAAGGTAATACTTGTAATTAGAATTTAAGAGGAAGATATAGTAAGACAGAAAAAGATTTGAAAAAACATTGCCTAAAAATTTTCCAAATCTAATGTAACTATAAAATTCTATGATCCAAAAACTCAACAAATCCCACATGAGAATAAACATAAATGAAACTACTGTAAAACACCTTATGATCAAATTGCTGAAAACCAGTTACAAGGTGAAAAATCTTTAAAATAACCAGAGTAAAGGCACTTACATTTGCAGAAAGGAAAATACAAATCATGGCAGACATTTGCCCCAAACCAGGCAATAGAAAAGACAATGAGGAAATATCTTTAAAGAGCTGATGAATCAAAAAAGTAATTAATCAACAAAAGTCAGTAAAAGAGAAATCCAATAAAACCTGAAGGCAAAATGAAAACTTTTTCAGGTAATAAACTGAAAGAATGGATGACATGCAGACATGCATTATAAGAAAATTATGGTAATTTTTTAGAAAAGAGTAATATGGTACCAAAATAAAATTTCAGTCTACACAAAGGAGGAAAGCACAAAAAACAGTAAATATGTGATAAATAAAGACTTTTTTCATTTTATGATTTTGTTGAAAAACAATTAACTATTCAAAGAAAAAAATAATAGAAATGTAATGTGGATTTTATAACATTGGTTAACAACATAGATGAATCTCAAGAGAATCATGCTGCATGAGAGATGTTAGAAACCATAAACTACAGACTCTACAATTCCATTTATATTACATAGTAGAAGATGCAAATAAAGAGTGAAGGAAACAGATCAGTGGTGGCCTGAGTGGATACTGGGGAGGGGTTTGATTATAAAGCAGTGTAAGACGATGAAAGGTTCTATTGTGATTCTGGTAGTGGTCAATTGACTACCAAGACTCACCAATCAAACTTGTACACTTAAAATTGCTAAATATCATTGTATGTAAAGTATACCTTTGCAAAACTTATTTTAAAAAATAAAAAGGAAAAAGACAATCATAAAAGAAAGCCAAAATTCAAATAACATCTTTAGATTTAAAAAAACACTTGACAAATTTTATTTTGACGGATAACATCTTTTGATTGATGTCTCATTTTTGGACTGGTTTGACTGTTCATCAGTCAAACTGTTCAAATAGGTTTGTGGAGGTGGATGTGACCTTCATACAGAATGATCTTTTCTTAATGTATGCTGAGATTACTAAGCTATGAATGAACCATATGTAAATAAAGAATTTAATTTTTCAAATCTGATAGAGGGCACCAAAACGAAAAGAGAAAGCTAATTTCCATACCTGTTTTATCTTAGTTTTATCTAGCTACAACCTCAGTAGACGGAACTTACATATTTTTTAGTAACGAACTTGTTGGAAGCAACTTATACATTTCAGTTGAAAACCAAGCTATCATATGTAGACGCAGTCTTGAAAATAATCCTTAAATTTAAATATCAAAACAAAAGTTTGCATAAAAATTCCTATTTATATCCCTTGAAATGATAGTTTCTTTCTGTAGTTATTAACTTGATGTTATATAAATTTTCATTTTTACATTCATACCTCTATCTGCTGTGTAATTATCATCATCATCATCATCATCATCATCATCATTTTGCAATGCTGTGGATGGATCACATGGCCTCACACATGTTAGACAAGCACTCTACCACTGAAATACATCCCCAACCTTAACATCTATATAATTAGTTTCCTATAATAAACATATTTCTTGAAAATACTTAGTTTGAGTTTTTAATTGATTGGATCCTAACTAATACAGGGGAGTTGAAGAGTAAAACTGTTATATCCATATGTCATTGGTGTCAGCATATATTTGTGTAAAATCTCCTAGAAAATGGTTTAGCAATACTTGTCAAGGTAACTAAAATGTAAAAATTGTCAATTTAATAGTCTTGTTTATCAGTCAGCCCTTGTTGTAGCAACAACTAAACCCTAAATCACACTGGCCTATAACAATGGCATTTATTTCTTTTCATATTATGTATGACTAAGTGGGCAGCAGCTTTGCCCTCACCTTCAGGGCTGCTCCACATTGTTCTTAATCTAGGACACAGGCTAGAAACTCTTTCGAGATCTGTTCTTGTAGCAAAATTTCAAGTTGAAGGACATAAGTTCTTTAAAACCACTGCTCGATCTAATACACTGTTGCTTCAGGTCATATTTCATTTCCCCCAAAATGCCATACAAACAAACCTGACAAATATTCAAGAAGCTATCCCACCAACAAAATGTCCCCTCAGATCACATAATAAAGAACACATTTAATCCTTCTACATGAAAATAGTTTAGAAAAAAAATGCAAACATTTAATAACATGGTAAGTTTTCATGCAAAGTTTAATAGCAAAATAGACTATTAGACATTAAAAATGATAACATAGCTATATGTAAAATTATGTTATTATAAAAAGAAAACCTTTAAGTATATATGAATATAGTTTGTATTATATTCTGCATGTAGGCAATGACTAAAAAGAGACTTAAAATGACAACAAACGATGAGCAAAGGATGAATTGCAAAGAATTGCTATAGATATTTAAATTGTTTCCATTATTATAATCAATGATAAGAAAATATGATACCTTCATCTATCAATAAATGCGAATATGATATCTTTTATCTTTTAAGAACACAAATTTTAGGATGATTGGTTTACTATACATACAATCTATTAGAACAAGAAATAATGTGCTTTAAGGTGAATTTGAAACAATGGACACATTCAATTATAATAAGTTTGGAGAGATTCTCATTTAGGTTGAAATCAGAAATTATAGAATGGCAGGTTTTAGTTTTCTATCCCTTTTAATACACAAGAAGAGAATTTCCATGCATGCAACATTTCCATTTGAAACCTATATATCAGTCAGATATTTTGCCACATGTTTATTGTGGTCAGATCAGTGCTGGTGCTGGCAAGAGGAAGAGATAACCTGCCCTTCGGGTGATTCCAAGTAATTGGTTGTCTTTGTTGTTGAACTTCTGTTAACTGCTGCTGTAGTTCCTTGTGATCCAGGTTTGATAACTACTACACTACATTAACACAATGTTATACTATAATATTGAGTCCTTATTTTTATTTTATTTAAGGAAATCAATTTATATCCTCTTTATCAGAGTGAAAGTGAGATAAAGTAAGTAATGATGACCTTCCAGTGAAAAACAGAACTGACTTCTTTTCCCAAAGTACCTACTAATGTTGAGCTATGATTTGTTCCCATTAAAACAGATGTTGAGGTTTAATTACCAGTGTGCTCATATCAAAAGACAGTGGGACCTTTCAGAGGTGTTGGATCATAGGAGCGGAGCCTGCATTAGTGTACTAATGCTTGTCTTTCAGGAATGAGTTAACTCTTTGGGGAGTTCAGCCCCTTCTCTCTCTTTGCAGACACCTACTTGCCCCTCTACCTTCCACCATGAGTTGAACCACCATGATGCTATCACCAGAAGCTGGATCACTGAATCTTGCCAGCCTCCAAATCAATGAGCCAAAATAAACCTTTACTTCTTTGCAAATTACCTAGCCTCACATATTTTGTAATAGCCACAGAAAACAAAGTAAGAAAGTACTTAAATTCTGAAATTTGAAGTACAATTATATTCTCCTGATGTTTTATATTGAGATTGTTTATAAAACGTTGTTTATTGTAACAATATATTACTTAGCAAATAAAATTTCTAGTTCTTTTTCAGTTCATTTTTCATGCTGATTTTTTCATAACATAACTTTTAAAAACATGGAAATTACCAAGAATTCGCCAATAAATTTTAAATACAGAACTTGAAAAAGTTTTTATAAATTAAGTAGGTTATTTTTAAAATCTTAATTAATGTGTCTTGTCAAGACTTTGGCAAGGATAAATATTCCAAATATGGTATCACACATTTGTTCTCATCTTACCAATAAAAGCAGACTATACATTGTTAATTTTTTATGGAGTCTTTTAATTCTTTCTTGTTGCCAGGGGATCTGTTAGTAAATTACTTCATCCAGAGTTCTAAACTGTCCCTTAGTGGCCTGAGGTAATACAAGTATAAGGAAAAATATTCCCCTCACACCAAAAGGATCAGGACTGTAGTTTTTTGTTTGTCCCTTTGTTTAATGAGCAAGAAAACCCTAATGTTATTATTTTGCTTTATAATAACTGATTGGTTGTGTTTCCCATCAAAGTATCCTTAAGACTTCCATTATTACATCAAACCCATAGAAGTTTTAACTCTGTGATTCATTTATATTTTCCCAGTGCACAAGGAGCTGTGCATAGTGAGTTTAATCATTATTCCACTACAGTTACTAAATATTTACTATTGTTAAAAAATAACTAATTACTATTGTTTGATATGATAAAAATGCAAGTGTCATTTTATTGTCATACTGATAAAAATACAGATATTGTCAGAATTATGCACATTCTTTTGTGATACAATAACTTAATGGGAATTCAGGCAAGGAAACAAGTGAAATGAAAAATTGGACATATATTTATCTTAAATTATATATGTTGTATTTCTAAACAAATTATATTTCTGTATCTTTCAGCACTTCAAATAAACACCTTCAGTATTGAATTTGCTTCAAAATATTCTACTAATTAACAAGTTGATCTAAATAAAAAATCAACATCAAAACAATCACATGAAAATTTACCTTAAGAGTCTAAATCTTAATAAAAATCTACAGATTGCAAAATCCAAAGTATACAGTGCTTGTATAAAAATTTATTTTCAGAAGCAACAATCCTGAAATTTGTATGGAACCACAAAAAGTATGAATAGTCAAAGGATTGCAGGGAAAAAGGAATACAGCTGGAGGCATCCCAGTACCCAGCTTCAAAAATCCATTGCAAAACTACAGTAATCAAAAGAGTATGATATTGGTGTGAACACACACAAATCAAACCAGATAGAGAATACAAGAGTAAATTTATATAATTATGGCAAATTGATTTTCTACAAAGTTGCTCATAATTCATGACAGAGAAGGAACATCCTCTTCAATAATGGTTATCCACAAGCAGAAGAAGGAAATTGCACCTTTATCTCACATCATATTAAAAAAATCAACTCAAAATGAATTAAAGGCTTAAATGTAAGAGCTGAAACTATAAAACCATTAGAAAAGAAATGGAGGAAATATATGACACTGATCTAGGCTAATATTTGTAGAATATGACCCCCAAAACACAGGCAACAAATGCAAATAAATAAACAGTATTACATCAAACTAAAAGAAATTCTGCACATCAAAGGAAATAATAGAATGAAGAGACAAACTATGAATTGGGAGAAGACATTTGTAAACTATACCTCAAGTATGGTGCTATTATCCAAAACAAGAGGGAACTCAACAACTTCAATATAAAATTTTAAAAATTTAAAAAGTGGGCAAAGGATCTAAATAGGCACTTCTCCAAAGGCCACAGCTATATGAAAAATGTTTAGCATTATTAATCATCAGGTACATGAAAATTACAAAAAAAATAAAATGTCACTTTATACCTGTTAGAATGGCTATCATCAAAGTGATGAAATGTGACAAATGTTGAAAAATGTGTAGAGAAAAGAGAAACACTATGCACCATTTTGGGAACATAAATTCAAGAAGCCATTGTGGAAAACAGTGGGAAAATTCTTTACAAAGCTAAAAGATGGAATTGCCTTATGATCCAGTAATGCCACTACTGGGTATCTTAGCTAGTTCTCTGTTACTATAGCAAATACTGGAAATCAATCAACTTGAAAAGAAAAATTTGGTTTGCTTCACAGTTTTGGAAGATTCAGTCCATTGCCCTGGGGGTACTTTGGCCACATAGAAACATATCATGGTTTAACTGCATGCAGCTGGGCCTTTGTGGTCTTTTAAGATTCAAACCATAGCATGAGTATATACCCAAAGGACTTGAAATCATTATGGCACAGAGACATCTGCAGTCTCATGTTCACTGTGGCACTATTCACAATAGCTAAGATTTATAAGCATCATAGGTATATACTTTCAAAGAATGAATAAAGAAAGTATAAACAAAAAGGAATCCTATTTAGCCTTAAAAATGAGAAAATCCTATCATCTGCAAACACATGGATGACCCTGAAGGACATCATACTATGTGGAATAAGGCAGGAACAGAAAGAAAAATACTACACAATCTTGCTTACATGGACTCTAAAACTGTTGAAGTCATAAGAGTATAAAATCATGGTTGTCCAAGGCTGGGAGAGGGCATGCAGATGGAAATATGCCTAATGGTTCCAAAGTTTCAGTGAGGAAGAAAGCTTTAGTTATCTAAGGCCCAGAATAGTGAATATCATAATCAATGATGCATTGTATATTTTAACACTACTAAAAGTAAGTTTTAAATATTTTCCTTATAAAAACTGATGTTTGTGAGGTGATGGATTTGTTATCTGATTTTATCATTGATCCTGTCACTAGACAGGATCCTGTCACTGGACAGGAGACAGCCGCATACTTCAATACAGCACACCACAGAGTTACATCTCCAAACACTTCATCCAATGCAACCATCCAGCCCAGCCCTATATCCTACCTCTGAAAGCAGACACTGGATTGTGTGACACCTTCATAGCCATCTTGGACCTGAGGGGGAGAAATGAGTAAATGACAAACAACACCACCTACTGGATGAGAAAGGAAGCAATCTATTTTATGTACCTTGAGTTTTGTTTTTTTTTTCCTCTGTTATCCTTTTCTGTTTGTTTGTATCCTTTTTCTTCTTTTCTCTTTCTAAACCTTTTCCCACCCTCATATCCCCAACATTTGTGAAAACAAGTATTTTTTATGCATTAGGCTACTGAGGATTGGGATATCTGATTAGTATATTACAGTTGTATTATATAGTCTCAAATCTTCTAGTTTTACATTTTTTATATTTCTTAACTTTTATGTTTTCTTTTTTATTGTACTCTATTTTCTTCCTACTTACTTGTCTTCCCCAAATGTCATTCTCTCTTTTCTACTAATAGCCAACTTCTTTTGGACTCATATTTCATTCTTCCTAAGATCTAATAACTCTGTATCCTCACTTCCTACCTTCCTAACATCTAATCCTACACCCCATCGATGGTTCTCTCTAGTTTACCAGCAGAAATTGTAGACCCTTTTGGAAACATATTGTTTATATAGTAGATACTAAGTGAACTCATAAGTTCTGTATATTGTGACAAAGCTGTACTTAGCTCCTATTAGGAGCTACTTGGTTTAAAGCTATATATTGTTTGTATTGGGATCCGTTAATATTGTCTCTCCCTTAAAGGAGAGGTATTGAAACCCTACAGGGAATCTATGATCCTATAGGATAAAAACTATAACAACTCAGATCCACAGTGCTAGAAGGGAAGACACATGAACACCACACACACACACACACAAAAGGGAATAAAATGCCCCAAACAAACCAAGATACTACATTATGATAATCCATGGTCAGTACAGCAGAAGAAATGTCAGAGAAGGAGTTAAAAAATGTACATAATTAAAATGTTCTGTGAATTAAAGGATGATATAAGAGAGCAAACACAGGCAGCAAAAGATCATTTTGATAAAGAGCTACACAGGCAAATACAGGAAGCAAAAGATTACTTCAGTAAGGAGATAGAGATTCTGAAAAAGAATCAAACAGAAATCCTTGAAATTAAAGAAACAATAAATCAAATTAAAAACTCAATAGAAAGCATCACCAACAAATTAGATCACTTCGAAGAGAAGTGAAGAACTTCAGACAATGAAGACAAAATAAATAACCTTAAAAATAGAGTTGACCACAAAGTAAAGATAGTAAGAAAACATGAGTAGAACATCCAAGAATTATGGGGTAACATGAAAAGACCAAACAGAAGAATTATTGGGATAGAGGAAGGCATAGAATTTCAGACCAAAGGAATGAACAATCTATTCAATGAAATAATATCAGAAAATGTTAAAACATGAAGAATGAATTAGAAAATCAAATACAAGAGGCTTAGAGGACACCAAATGTACAAAATCACAACAGATCTATACCAAGGCACATCATAATAAAAATGCCTAGTATACAGAATAAGGAGAGAATTTTAAAAGAGAAAGGAATCAGATTACATATAAGGGGAAACCAGCTAGGATCTCTACAGACTTCTCAACCCAGACCCTTAAAGCTAGAAGAGCTTGGAACAACATATGCCAAGCTCTGAAAGACAATGCCAACCAAGAATCTTATAACCAGCAAAATTAAGTTTTAAATTTGATGATGAAATAAAAACTTTCCAAGATAAACAAAAACTAAAAGAATTTACAGCAAGAAAGCCTGCAATACAGAACATTCTTGGCAAAATATTCCATAAGGAGTAAATAAAAAACAATGAAAACTTGCAAAGGGAGGAACTACACTAAAGGAAAGGTCAATCAAAGTAGAAACCTAGTCAAGTTTAAAATTTAAAAATATCCATTCATCTATTGAAGGACAAAAAACCAAATGCCAAATGGTCTCTCTGATTAATGGATACTGATGAATAAGGGAGGTGGGAATGGGAAATATAAAAGAAATAGAGAAACACTGGACGCGACATGGGGAAGGTGGGGGGCAGGAAAGGGGAATGGGTATAGTAAAGATGGTTGATAAAAAATATATATAAATATATATATATATATATACTGTTCATTGAAAGTGCATATAAAGATGTTTAATATGAAGAATGTAATCTGCTTATAATTTTGTGCAAAGTTAGAAAAATTATGAT
>CM053407.1:33364437-33526207 GCA_028644305.1 Xerus rutilus
AATAGTGCCACAATAAAAATAGACACGCAGGTGTCTCTTTCAAAAAAAAAGACACACATATACAGTTATAAAGGGACATGACCATATATAAGGGTGGATCTCTGGCTTTCTACTGACACATTCCTATAAATAAATGAATACTGAATGATTAAAAAAAAATAAAAATAAATAAAAATTAAAAATAAACCAAAATGTATGGGAATACAAACCATGTCTCAATAATAACCCTGAATGTGAATGGTCTAAACTCATCAATTAAAAGACATAGAATGGCAGATTGGATTTAAAAAAATGACCCAAAAATATATTTCTTTCAAGAGACTCATCTTGTAGGAAAAGACATCCACAGACTGAAGGTGAAATGATGGGAAAAAATGTATCACTCACAAGGAATGCATAAACAAGCAGGGATTTCCATCCTTATATCAGATACAGTGGATTTCAAATCAAAGTTAGTGGAAAGGGATAAAGAAGATCATTTAATACTGCTTAAGGAAATCATACATCAACAAAATATAGCAATCTTAAATATCTATGCCCCAAACAATTGGGCATCTATGTATGTCAAACAAACCCTTCTCAACTTCAAGAATCAAATAGACCACAACACAACAGTACTCAGTGACTTTAACACACTCCTCCCACCACTGGATAAATCTTACAAACAAAAACTAAATAAACTATAGAACTCAATTAAACAATAATCTAGACTTAACAGACATATATAGACTATTCCATCCTTCAACTTGCAAATATACTTTTTTCTCAGCAGCACATGGATCCTTCTCCAAAATAGATCATATGTTATGCCACAAAGCTAGTCTTAGCAAATACAAAAAAATAGAGATACTACCCTACATTCTATCTGAACATAATGGAATAAAACTAGAAATTAATGACAGATTAAAAAATAGAAACTTCTCCAGCACCTGAAGACTCAATGATATGCTATCGAATGATGCATGGGTAACAGAAGACATCAGGGAGATAAAAAAATTCTTAGAAGTAAATGAGAACTCCAATACAACATATCAAAATCTCTGGCACATTATGAAGGCAGTGCTAAGAGGAAAGCTCATTGCATTAAGCTCATTCACTAAAAGAAGAAAAAGTCAACAAATAAATGACTTGACACTACATCTCAAAGCCCTAGACAAAGAGGAACAAACCAACACTAAAAGAAGTAGAATACAGGAAATAATTAAAATCAGGGCTGAAATCAATGAAATTGAAACAAAGGAGACAATTCAAAAATTGACAAAACAAAAAGCTGATTCTTTGAAAAAATAAATGAAATTGACAAACCCCTAGCCACCCTAATGAAAAGGAGAGAGAAAACCCAAATTGCTAAAATTTTTGATGAAAAAGAAATGTAATGACAGATACTGCAAAATACAGAGGATAGTTAGAAACTATTTTGAAAATTTATACTCCAGTAAAATAGAAAACCCTGAAGATACCAACAAATTTCTAGAGGCATATGAGCTACCCAAACTGAACCAGGAGGACATTCATGACTTAATCATGTAATTGATCTGTTACATACACTGGAGAAAAGACAAAATACAGCACTCTTCAACAAATGGTGCTGGGAAAACTGGAAATCCATATGCACCAAAATGAAACTCAACCGCTTTCTCTCATCATGCACAAAACTCACCTCAAAGTGGATCAAGGACCTAGGAATTAGACCAGAGACATTGTGCCTATTAGAGAAAAAAGTAGGCTCAAACCTTCATCATGTCGGATTAGGCCCTGACTTCCTTAACAAGAATCCTAAAGAGCAAGAAATACAATCAAAAATCAATAAATGGGATGGATTCCAACTAAAAAGCTTCTTCTAAACAAAAGGAACAATCAATGAGGTGAACAGAGAACCTACATTCTGAGAGCAAATTTTTGCCACACACACATCAAATAGAGCACTAATCTCCAGGATATATAAAGAACTTAAAAAACTTTAATGCCAAAAAAACAAACAAGTCATTCAATAAAAGGGTTATGGAATGAACAGAAACTTCTCAAAAGAAGATATAAAATCAATCAACAAATATATGAAAAATGTTTAAGATCTCTAGCAATTAGAGAAATGCAAATTAAAACTACTCTAAGATTTCATCTCATTCCAGTCAGAATGGCAGTTATCCAAAATACAAGCAACAATAAGTGCTGATGAGAATGTGGGGGAAAAGGCACACTGAAACATTGCTGGTGGGACTGCAAATTGGTGCAACCAATCTGGAAAGTAGTATGAAGATTCCTTAGAAAACTTGGAATGGAACCACTCTTTGACCTAGCTATCCCACTCCTCTGTCTATACTCTAAAGACTTAAAAACTGTATACTACAGTAATGCAGCCACTTCAATGTTTATAGCAACTCAATTCACAATTGCTAAACTGGGGAAACAAACTAGATGCCCCATGGATAAAGAAACTGTGGTATATATACACAATGGAATATTACTCAGCATTAAAAGAGAATACAATTATGGCATTTGCAGGTAAATGTATGGAGTTGGAGAATATTATGCTAAGTGAAGTAAGCCAATCCCTAAAACCCAAAGGCTGAATGTTCTCTCTGATTAGTGGATGCTAATACATAATGGGGGGCAGGGAGCATGGGAGAAATGGATAAACTTTGTATAGGGCAAAGGGGAGGTAGGGAAAGAGAGGTGGCATAGGGGTAGCAAAGATGGTGAAAGGAGATGGACATCACTACCCTAGGTACATGTATGAAGACATGAATGGTGTGAATCTATCTTGTTTACAACCAGAGAAATGGAAAATTGTGCTCCATATGTGTACTTGACTTGAAATGCATTCTTTTGTTTTAAAAAGTAAAAGTAATTTTTTTTAAATCACATTGAGCCGGGCACAGTGGCACATGCCTGTAATCCCAGCACTTTGGGAGGCTGAGACAAGAGAATCGTGAGTTCAAAGCCAGCCTCTGGAGCAGCAAGACGCTAAGCAACTCAGTGAGACCCTGTCTCTAAATAAAGCACAAAAGAAGCCTGGGAATGTGGCTCAGGGGTCAAGTGCCCCTGAGTTCAATCCTCGGTACCAAAAAAGAAAAAAAATCACATTGTATACCATAATAATATAATTATTTGTCAATTTAAGTGTAAAAAACAGAGTTTAGCTTTTCTAATACTGAGAGAAGACATATTTCACACATTTTCCTATCAAACAATTATTTATATATAAATACTTTCACTAATATTCTTATGTAAAAAATGGCCTCAGAGATGGGGATGTGGCTCAGTGGTAAAGCACTTGCCTTGCACATGTGAGGCGCTGGGTTCAATCCTCTGCACCATATAAAATAAATAAATAAACATACTGTGTTCATCTACAAATAAAAAAAAATATTTTAAAAAATGGTCTCAGGTTAAATATCCTTGAAACAGCAGAAATTAAGGACATAAAAGCTAAATTTAACCAGGCCAGAATAAAAGAAAGGCATCCTTCAAAGAAATATTTCAATAAATATCATTAATTGTGGATGTCATTTATTCCATTAATAAATATTACATTTGTATGCAAATTTATTTTTATTTAATTTTACACAGATTCATTTTAATAGAAAGTCTCATTAGCTATAAAGTATTATACTGGAACACAGTATAGTATTTCAGAATTATATCCCAAATTAATATGTAGGTATGTGTGCGTATATGTGTGTGTGTGTGTGTGTGTGTGTGTGTGTGTGTTTTGAGTAATTTTTTTTTGAGTTGACCTAACAACCAACTGTTCTCAAGGAAAAATAACACATCTCTCTGAATTTGCCTATAATAGATATAGGCAAATCAGTCTTTCAGTAAAACGGTCCAGTAACAGATTTAGCCAAAAACAATTACTTAAACTGATCCTACACATGAAGATGGTTGCTTATTTAAAATAATCTGTTTTTCAAATAAAAGTAAAAAACAAAATGTCACGCCCCAGGGAAAACAACAAAGGGTATAACTGTGCCTCCACCAGAGCTGTAGTTTCAACCTGTCTGCCTAGTCCATGGTTTTCAAATGTCAAAATATCAAGAAAAGAATGACTTATACAGACACTGGACACAGAAATGCTTGACTCACAGAGAGAAGAGACAGAGCAAGTTGAGCTTCAATACTGAGCTCACCAGGAAGACACTGTGGGAGAAGGTCAGCAGGCATTCTTCTGCTGCAGGCAGAGGACTCAGTTCCCTCCATGCTGGAGCACATACAACAGGGGACTTAGCCAGTTGCCATATTATGCACATGCTTAAGCAAAAGAAGAGTACACATCAGATCTGACACATGGAAAAATAATTGCTTTACAAAGAGGTTCGCCTAGCACAGGGGAACACCTTTATCTTTTCATAAGAAAATGCTCCAGGTTCCAGGCACACTCTTAGGCAACTGTGCCATCTACAGATGACTGTCTTTTCCAACATTAGGTTTGTGGCAACAGTAGAACAGTAGTCAGCAAACTATTGCCCGTGGGCCCCAACTTCTAACTGGCTCTTGTTAGTAAACATGTATCAGAATACAGTGCTGCCTATTCATTTCCAAATTATCCATGGCTGCTTTCATGGGCTAGTGGTAGCATTCTACAGTTGTGGCAGAGATTTCATGGTCACCAATGCTACAGACAGTTTGACTTTTTGCAGAAAATATTTCCCACGTTCTGTAGTAGAACATTACCAATCACACAAGAATGAAATCAGGGCATATGATTTTTGCTGGTTAAAAATCAAAGCAATTAAATGTGAATTTGCCAACAAATATTCTTTTGATATAATGCATATTGCAAGGAAGGCAAACCAGGAAGTAAGTGAAGCAGAATTTAAAATGTTGAATTTCCAAGAAATATTTAAAGCAATTGCAGAATCTATTTCATGGAGGTCTTTGCAAATCCAGCAGAAAGGTCTCTTCTCTTTTACCTGAAAGGGAGACTAGGCTGGTGAGCCTCTCACAGGCCCTCTCAGTCTTGTGTCTGTGATTCTCCACACTGAAGAAGAGTTGTGCTTTTAGTCCAGTCAAATAGGTTTCTGCTAACCCCAGAAAATGCTTCTAAATGTACAACGACTGACATTCTTAAAAGTAAACACGGTGTCTTTTCTTCTGGAAGATGCTATTGTTCAAATAATGACACTTCCTCTGACATTGACAGTAGCAAGTAGAGTAGAATGTCAGACTAAGATGAGAGACTGTATTCTAGTGAAAAATTGGATCAAGAATCCCCTGACACCACATCAGCATTTAACAGGCCAGTCTTACCTGCCATTCTAGTGTGCACTAAAGGACAGGCATAGAATCAATTAAACCATCACCAAAAAGGATTCGAATTTTCTCCTTTTGTTTTCAATACCAATAGTTAAAATTCTCATTCTTACTTAATGGGAACACACAAACAAGAGGCAGGTAATGATCCTGAGGCCTAGGCTAAGGAAGTAATGTATTTAATATCATGAAACTAGAAAAAATTTTTTCTTCACCAAATGCTTTCAGGATCATAGTCTACTTTTCCCCTCATTTTTTATTCCTTTGGTGACATTCAAGCCCTAGAAAATGTTTTTGAAAGCAATTATATTTCTAAAGCAAGTTTTCCCAAACTCCCACAGCTTAACTTTTTGGCTTAAAATATCATGTTTTAAAAGGTGTTGGCATTCAGTTTTACCTAACAAATAGCTGGGTCTTGAAAAAGGAAAAAAAAAATTTTTGACAGTTTAACAAGAAAAATGTGTGTGTGTGTGTGTGTGTGTGTGTGTGTGAGCACACGTGTGTGTGCGCATGAAAGAGAGAGAAGTAGGCTAATTATTTTACTTTAAATCATTGATTTATTTGAACAAAGTCTTTTGAAAACCTGTATATGAATTAAAAAATTCTACTTCTGCCCATTTTTCACATCAAATAATTAAAGGATATTTGGTAACATTTATCCTTTCAGATCTCTTCCTTTAAATATGAAGTTATATGAACAACCATGTTTGCTTTCCTAATTGTTAAATACATCATCATTCTCACATTCATCTACTTGACTAACTATAAATAAATGACCCTCATAAGAATGGAAAATTTCTAAAAAAAAAAAAAAAAAAACAGATAGGAATTTTGAAATAAATCTGCACAGTGTTTCCCTAAAATACCTTCCACTTCCAGCCTTGATGATATAGCTAGCTGGTACCAGGTGCTCTACTGCCATAAATAACTTAAAAAATATATATTAAACAGTTCTTCCCAGAAATTGGGCAATAGACTATGCAGTACTGTTAACTATGAAGAAAGGGAAATAAATGAGGCAATCCTTATGAATATCCTGCCTCTCTACCTGGAGGCATTTTCCAGATAAGGGTGTAAAGAAGGAAACCCCAAACCGAGCAAGCAGTCTTGCTGAGCCAAGGAGACAGATGCTTAAATTTGAAGAGTCTGAGGAATTTAGAATGTGTGGAGCAGAATTAACAGAGGAGAAAAAAAAAACTATACAGAAAAGAGATTGCAGAAATGTGTGGAGGGGTTTTGTTCAGTCTTCTCAGAATTCCAACAAATTAATATGATCAAAGTGTATAAGAGGCACAGAAGGGAAAGGACAGCCAGCAGTGAGCTATAAACCAAGCATTTCCAGAACACACAGGCCTGGGATCTGTGCGGGTTCTGACCGGGTAATATAAAGATGTTCTTGAACACTCATGTCATGTAGAAGAGCTCCCATGAAAGAATGCCAAGGTAGTAAATAAACCCTAAATAGAAGTTACAGATCCATTTTACAAAGTTCAAATGCAAGAAATGATGAAGTTTATCTACTGCCTGTTACAACAAGATCCAGCTCTTTAGAGGAACTCAAGAAAATTCGGACACTTAACAAAGCATTCACAATGTACTGCATACAATTCCAAACTACCTATAAGAAAATAAGGTGGAAAATGTATGCAAGACAGGAGGGAGAAGTCAACAGAAGCAGACTTAGAAATGACATCTGTATAGGAATTTTCAGTGCTTACCATTTAATGTCCAAGGACCTAAAGGAAAATATAAACATTCTAAAGAGAAGAAAGGAGGTCTCTTAGTGATGTTATATGAAAGGAAAATATCACTCATGACCTTGCATATTGAACATTGAGAAAGAAAATGGCAGTCAAATTGGAAACATACTAGTACAAACTATTTAAACTGAAGCATATAGGGAAAAAGGTTGACATAAACAAACATTCTAGAGCTCAAATTGTGGTTTCTAAATAACATTATTTATTAAAAAGAATCAGAGTTCCTTGAAGAAAAGTCTGTTCATGGCAGTGTAAGGGGAGACAAATATAAAATGAGCTTAGAGCATCTTGTAGTACCAGAAAGTAAAGAAATTCTTTTAAAATTCTGGAATGGGAAATGTAAGATGGTCAGCAGAACCTACCTCTAAGAAATCCTCATGATCAAAATTGGAACAATTTTGGCAACAAAGGAAATAATGCATTTTGTTCATAGCCCAAAATAAGAAAGTATTTATGTAAGAGTATACTGATATAAGTAACTAATTTAAATAAGAAAATAAATACAAATAACTAATTTAAGTAAGAAAATAAATATAAGAAAATAAATAAATAAATTTTTCCTTACACAGAAATTTCAAATACTGTATATACATGCTTCCTTCCCACAAAAGTAAGCTGGACTTAGTGACTCACTTCCAAAGAGTCTAGGGGAAAAAAAGAGAAAAACATTAACTTCCATGGAGAAACCCAACAAACTGTATTCTAATCAAGTGATCCAGGTTAAAGTCCTCAGGAATGTCAGATAGCATGTATATTTGATAGAATATGGTGAAAGGTACAACAGTCTTCTGGTTTTCTTTCCTAAAATCCAGAATCCTGATGTAATCAGGAGGGAGAAAAACAGACAAATGCAAACTGAAAGATATTACAGAAACTACCTGATCTATACTTCTTAAAACTATCAGTGTTCTCAAAAACAAGGAAAGCCTGAGAAACAGTTACAGACCAGGAGACAGACCAAAGACATGATGGTAAGAATCCAATTGCAAGATGATATCCTAGACTGGATCCTTGAGGAGAAAATCATAGTAACAGAAAAACTGATAAAATACAAATAAAGTCTGGAGTATGGTTATTGGGATTGGGGCAGGATGCCAGTAATATATGAGATAACTGCAGGATAGGTCTCCTGGTGTTCTTGCATCGATTCAGTTCTCCACTTTTCCTACTTGCAGTTTTCAAGAAAACTAGAATGCGCTGAGAATGCCAAATCCTAAGGTAAGAAGGTACTGCCTGGAATGGCCTAAGTTCTGTTCCAGTCCCCATAAGCAACAGGTGTCCTTTAACAACTGTGACTCTAGAGTTATGTATCAAATAAAATGTCCATCAAAAATAAAATGAAGATGTGTTCATGATAAAACATTTTAAAAACTATCCCCAACAAAAGTTTACAAGACGTATTGAAAGAAAGTCTTTGGACTAAAGGAGGATGCTGTGAAGTAGAAATTCATATGCATGCCTGCCCTCAATGGAGCACAAAAAATTTAAAATGTGTGGTTAAATACAAAATTTGTCTTGTTTTTAATTATTTTATAATTCATAATTTCAAAAAAATCCAAAACTTTTTAAGGCTATACACACACACACACACACACACACACACACACACACACACTAATACACACATATGTATTTTTAAAGTATGATAACAAAGGCACAAATGACAGTAATAGTGAAAATAAGAGTGTGCATCCATATGACTCTATACCACACATATTATACCACATATGACTGTCTCTCTACCACACATTTCAAATATATAATATACTTTAAAGATTGTAATAAACATGTATATTGATATTTTTGAACAACCATGGCAATAAAAATGAAGGCATAAAACCAATAACACACTAAAATATGTTTAATTAATCCAAAAGAAAAATGGAAAAGAGAAAAATTGGAAGAGAAAACAAATAAAAAGAAGAAAATAAATAGAAGGGAAAAATAAATATCATCAAAAAGTCAATATGATTTAAATGTAGATATATGGTCTAATTACTCCCATCAAAAGACAAGAATTTCCATGTTTGATAAAGAAAAATTCAACAACTCTATTTCTGTGAAAATACACCTTAAATAGAACAACATTTGTAAGTTTTAAAAGGATAAAAAAAGCATACTAAGCATATACTGTATAAGAACACCAGAGTGGATATTTTAATATTAGCACTTTGGACTTCATGGGTAAGAAATATTTAAAGTAAAGAGAGATATATATGATCAGTGACAATTATCAAAATGATGTAGTAAATATAAATTAGCACACATGAAATAACTAAGTTTCAAAATCCATAAGACGAAAATCTCACAGAACTGAAAGGAAATGCATACTGAAATGCACAATTTACAACTTACTAAGTAATAAATAGTAAATAACTCATTATATTACTACTTATTAAATAATAGAGCAAATAGAAAGAAAACAAGTAAGGATAAAAGAAATTTGAACAACACCATCCATCTAATTCAATTAATGAATGTGTACAGAAAACTTTACTAATTGCAGATTCAAATTTCTTTATAAATGCATACAGCTTATTTAGCAAGAGACATCAAATTCTTGGCTATTGGTTTAATTTTAAAGTAGTTCTACTCTGGCCAGAGTGGACTTTAATTAAAAATTGATGGCAAAAAATGATATTTAGAAAACACTTAAAACAGAAATTTAAACAATGTGCTTCTAAATAGACTATTGATCAAAGATGGAATTCCAAGGACAATTAGAAAATATTTTAAGTTAAATGAAAATGAAGAATACCACATTGTGGAATTCAGATAAGGCAGTGCATAGAGAAAAGTTTGAGCTCTAAATACTTAAATTAGAAATGGAGGAAGATGGCAAATTAAACTCTAAGCTTCCATTGTACAAAGCTAGGGGAGAAATAGCAAATTGAAATCAAAATGAGTAAGAGAAAGGAAATAAAAAGGATGAGAGCAAAGGTCAATGAAAGAAAAAATGACAGAAACTCAGTACTCCTTTAAAAAGAAACAATAAGCCAGACGCAGTGGCGCAAGTCTGTAATCCCAGCACTTAGGGAGGCTGAGACAGGAGAATCGCGAGTTCAAAGTCAGCCTCAGCAACGGCGAGGTGCTAAGCAACTCAGTGAGACCCTGTCTCTACATAAAACACAAAATAGGGCTGGGGATGTGGCTCAGTGGTTGAGTGCCCCTGAGTTCAATCTCCAGTACCAAAAAAAAAAAAAAAAAAAAGAAACAATAATACTGATGAACATCTAACCGGCATCATTAATATAGAAGGAAAAACTTTCTACACACAGAAATAATATCGAGAATAATTAAAGTCTTCAGAAGTGATAAAAACGAACATTTCCAGTAACTTGTTCAATAAAAGAACCGAAAACAATTTCTTGAAATACACAAATTGCCTAAGCTGAATGAAAATATAATACTTTAGAAAGTCTGAATTATTTGATATCTATTAAGGAAGTTGAAGTTATGATTAAAAGCTGTCTGAAATATAAGTTTTAAATCCATATGGATTTGCCGGTAAGTTTAAGTTTTGTTAAAATTTTAAGGAATAGTTATTATTAATCATATATAAACTTTCAGGAAATAGAACAAATACTCCGTTTTTGAAGACAGTACTACTCTGATATAAAAATGATACAAACAAATTACAGAAAAAGGTAGTTGCAGAGAAGCAACAATCATGAAAGTGGGCATATAAGTTTTCAAAAGTATTTTCAAAGATGAAGTCTACAACATATAAAAATGGAAATGAATAATGGCTAAATGAGATACCAAGAATTCACAATATGCCAAACATTTTGAAAGGCAATCAAGATTATTTTCCAAACTGAAAAGAAATATAGAAATATACATCTGCATCTCCTAAGATTAGGAAAAATTAGCCGAAAAGAAAAACTCATTTAAAATAAAAAATTGTAAGCAATCTAGGAATCAAAGAAATATTATTAAATTTTGAAGAATGTCTAAAACCAACTCTAACATCAAAATTAATGGTGCTGAACTAAATACTTTTTCTCTAAATATTTGAACAAGCTAGGGATGACGCCCAGGACTGCTCACTAATGTACCACAGGTCCTAGAATGTGAAATAAGGAAGAAAAATAAATTAAAGAATGTAGATAGGAAATAAGTAATTAAACATTCTTTATTCCAAGAAAACACAATCATGTATTAAAAGAATTTACACAAAAAAGTTGGGTATGGTGTCACGCACCACAAAAAAGTTGGGTATGGTGTCACGCATCCTAGCAACTCGGAAGGAGGATTGCAGGTTTGAGGCCAACCTCATCAACTTAGCAAGACCCCCAGAAACTCAAAATTAAAAACTAATAATGATAATAATAATAATAATGGAGTTTAGTAAGGTCACATGATTGGAGGACAATACACATTAATCAATTTTATTTCTGTACACCAGCCATGAACCATTAGAATGTAAATGAAAATAAAAGCATGGCCAATCTGAAAATGCTAGGTACTCTATGATGCTAACTTTCAAAGCTACTTGGAAAAGTCAAAACTATGGAGATAGTAAAAGTATCAATGTTTACTGGGGGTTAACAGAGAGGGAGGGATGAATAGGCAGAGCATGAAGGATTTGGATGCTTGGCATTCTACATGTTTCTGAATTCATAGAATGTACAACACCAAAAGGGAATCTTCATGTGAACTACAGACTTTGAGTGATAATGATGTGTCAGTGTAGATCCATCAATTGCAACAACTGTACCACTATGGCAGGGGGATTGAGAATTTGAGTGGCTATGCAAAACTAGGGAAGGGGGCATATGGGAAATTTTTGTAGTCTGTTCAATTTTGCTGCAGTCCTGACACTTGCCCTAAAGTCTATTTAAACAGATAAAAGCATGAAATATAAAATTTGTTCCCAGGAATAAAGTTTTTTTTAAATACATGCAGGTTACTATTCTCCAAAATAATGTATAGTGTCCATGCATTCTCAATAAAATTCTAAGAAACTTTTTGTGGACACTGAAAATCCAATTCTTAGATCTTATCAAAATACACAATGTCTAGAAAGTCCAAAATAACTTTTTAAAAGTAAACAAAAATCTTACTCATGACTAAGATGCCTAGAAATTTTAATTAATTAAGAGATAATTAATTAGAGCATATGGAACAATGAGAACTGTCTTATTGTTAAGAATGTAAAATGCTACTTCAGAGAATTATTTGGCAGTTTCTTAAAAAGTTAAACAAAAATTCATCATGTGACTCAGCAATTCTACTTCAATTTTTTATACCAGGAAATAAAACTATGTTTCTACACAAAATCTTTTAAATTTATGTTTATACAGTTTTTATTCACAATAGCCAAAACAAAAGGACACTTTTGTATTTTTTGTTTTGTTTTTATTTTTTTGTGGCATGGGGGATCAATTCCAGGCCCTTGTGTGTTCTGGGCAAATGTTCTACCAGTGAACTGTATCCCAGCCTAGGAACATCTTATGTTTTAAGAGGTGGCTAACTGTGACAATAAACTCCTACTTACTCCAGCATAATCCTATTCTGCTAAAAACATGAATTAATCCGACAAACTTTATTATGAACTGAGTCCAGAGTCCAAAGGATATACACTGCATAAAATCATTTTTTAAAGTTCTTTAATGAACAAATATAATCTTTAATGACCAAAAAGTTGATCAGAGATGGCCTAAACTCAGAAGTAAGGGATGAGAATTGACTTCAAAGAACCCAAAAGGAATTTTTTGGGGAGAAGGATGAAACCGTTCAGAATCTAAGACCCTACATTTGTCAAACATTGATCATCCAATTTTTATAAGCAAATTATACCTGAAAAAATTAATTGAAAAAGAAAAAGAGGAAAGAACGGGTGATATCTGATTGGAAGTATTCTTAACACGGCCCCTCATTTAACCAGCCCTGAATTTTACTGATTTGTGCCCAGAGGACCTAGTTTGTCATCTAGGTTCCACAATTAATTAGCTTTGTGACCTCGGATAAGTCACTCACTTCTCTCAGCTTCTTCTTAGCTAAATGAGAGAACTGGACTAGACAATCCCAAAGGTCCGTCCACCTCTGAAAATCTGCAATGAAAAAATATATAATGAAAATTTTAATAGGCTCATTAAAATGATCTCTTTAGCTAATCCATATTTAGTTTATTAAAATGTCAGCAACTTATAGCTACTGAAATGCATTCATGTGAGTTTAAAGTTGGAAGATTTTGTTTCTAACACTAAATAATGTGACCAGCAAGGACAGAGGGAAACCTAGAAAGAAGGTAGTAGTCATGACTTTGGGTTCCAGTGAATAAGCAAAGGATATGGATATGACATTCTTTCTTTTGGGTGATTCACTAATGAAGGTTACTGTAGATGAATAAAAACCTTACTTTCTCTTCCTGATTTTCAGTCACCAACACTAATCATTACCAAATAAAAATATGACTATTAAATTATCCAACTCTTCTAAGGATACAGAAACTACTCCTAAAAGAAAAATAAATTCTCTGGAGTAATTATTGCATTTGAAGTGTGATCTATAAATGTGACTGGATATTCAATTTGCCACTGATTTTCCAGTAATCACAATAAAAACTACTCTCAAAATGACTTGGAAAGTAGAAAGTGCAATGTACTCTCTATATGGTTCACTGTTTTCTATCACATATAAAAACATCATTAAAGACTATAGCACCTCACTGTCCTTTGCTCAAAGACATATGGGACTTCAATAGGTGCCTTAAGGAATTGAAATCCTTAACCCACTACTTAGTAGAGCATGTTTACTGTGAGAATTAGGGCCAAGCCCAAGATGAAGCCAATGTGGCACTTGTCTTAGGTGCAAAAGTAGGTGGCATGCCAAAATCTCATGGCCAAGATAAATATTTTAATGCTATTTTAAAAAACCTTTTATTGGTGCATTATAATTATGCATAATAGTGGATTTAAAATGCCATATTCATACATGCATATAACATAATTTGGTCAATCTCATTACATAGTGCCTTCCCTTTTCCTTCTCTCTTCCCTATTCTTGATCTACTTGCTCTGCTCTACTGATAATGTAATATTTTTAAAAATCAAGTTAAATGTAAGAAATTCGATCTAAGCAAAATTTCAAAGGTGTAAGAACATGGTCCATAATGATACTGAACTGAACTACATGTTTTAACTCCTTCATGCCGAAAAATTGTGATGTGAGTGAGCTGCTTTCTACTACCTTGTTCTCACAGATATATTTCAGATGGGACCTTTGGACAACAGACTTGAGATAAGAAAAATTGATTTCATCTGTATGTGGAGGAAACTGATTGGATACCAAACTTAAAAAATAGCGTCCTGTCTTTTGCACGCAATAGTATTGCATTACTTGAAGGCATTTCTAACCTGTGCTGATCCGGAGAATATTTACAAAACACAAATAAGTTCCCTAAAGTTTCTATTTCCAAAGATGTTCGAATTGCTTCATCTTTTATTTACTGATAGGGTTAAACAATGGCATACTCATCCTTTTATTTTTAATATGCAGCCAACCAGCTCAGAGAGACCTCTAATAATGCTTCAGCTCTACTATCGGGTCTCATTAAGGAAGAAAAAACTGTCAGGGAACTTGTGCATGTGCAAAATCTATGCATTAAGTAAAGGGAGAGAGAGTATTTTAAGACATTCTACCTTCATAAGCCTACAACTATGTTTCTTGTACTATACTAAATTAACTAAAACTTGGATGTTTAAATGCTGGTCACCATGATCATATTTCTTCTGCATTTTGAACAGATGCTTTGATTGAAAAGGGAATAAGAAGCTTCTTTAAAATCCAATTACGTAAGAACCCAAAGACTATGAATATTATTTTATATCAATAACCAAAGTCAATCAATAATTATCAATAATTGTGAATTTGGAGTATTTCAATGCTTGAACATTAATGATCTTCATTTGCCTTTGTTGTTGTGTGAAAAATAACTAACACATATGATACACTCAGTACATTTTAAGTACCACCTTAGTTCTGAGGCCAGTAACTTTAAAATAGTGCTCCAGGCATAAAGTTACTGAGATTCTGATATTATGTCTAAGACCAAGAACATCACATCAAAATAAGAGTAGCTTATATGAGCCACATTATATTCATATTTTGTGTGAAAATTTCAGTTTCATTATGTGTAAGCCTGGTAAGTTTTTAATATGAGCTATAAAATCGAATGCATCGTCTCTGTTTTCTGTATTTAGCTTTTCATGAAGTGACCTACCTCTAACACAATGTTTTATGTATTAACCACCAGTATAGAGTAAAAATGATGTTTTTCTAAGTGTGCTCCTCTACACACATCATCACAGCCTTGATGGTGTGTTTATTCATACAATGTGACTCTGTAGTGGTTGAGTCTTTTCACAACTATATTCTATTTGAAATATGTATATAAAAATTACAAGAATAACTGGTGCAGCTTTATAAATTACAAGTTTTTTATAGCCTAGGGGTAAGATTTTTCTGTCAAGGAGATTGCTTAGTGAATCTTCCATTTGCCTACAGACTACTGTGTATAAGAAGGATCGTGGATATCAGTTCAAATTCTCTCCTGAATACCAGGCACTTCTGGCCACAGAGGAGGAAAGTCTGCGAGTGAATGTCTAAATACACCCAGCCAAAAACTGGGCCACTGCCTGACTCAGGGAGCTAGTTTGTCACATTTTATTCCTTGATTATTTCCCATACCTACAAAAAAATAGGTAAGTACTAAATTTTCTCCACTATATTTACCACTACAATTTTGTTGTGATTTGGATGTGAGGTATCCCCCAAAAGCTCATGTGTGAGATAATCCAAGAAGGTTCAGAGGGGAAATGATTGGGTTGTAAGAGCCTTAACCCCAACATCGAATTAATAACTCAATGGGATTAATTGAGTGGTAACTGGAGATAGGTGGGATGTGGCTGGAGAAGATGGAGCATTAGAGGTGTGGCTTTGAGGTATATATTTGTATCTGGGGAGTGTACTCTCTCTCAGCTTGCTGATCATCATGTGAGCTGCTTCCCTCTGCCACACTCTTCCACCATGATGGAGCTGGCTGTCCACGGACTGAGACCTTAGAAACAATTAGCCCTCAAATAAACTCTTCCTCCTTACAGTTGTTCTGGTCATATTTTTTAGTCACAGCAGTGAAACAGCTGACAAAAAAATAAATTTATTTTATCTATATTATGTTTGCTCTAGGTTTTACTTTGTCTTTGCAGGTAAGACTCCCCAAATCTAGGGTATGTTTTCCTTGAATATTCTGTCCTTTCCTCCTATAGTAATTTTGAGACTGTATTTTCACATATAACTTAAAGGAAAAAGACCACTGAAATTCTCTGAAACAGCCCATGTTTTATGATTCCACTCACCTGAGCTTCAAATTTCCAGAGGAAGCTGCAAAGACCTCTTGGCATCTTGTTGTACCATACCAGCCTGACAGACACCAACACTTCAGAAGTAACACTGTTCTCAGCTCAGCAGAGACTCTCTGGCACAAGACTCCTTCAATAGCCAACCCTTTTGAATTAACTGAGGAATGATGTTTCAAGACAAAAACACAATCAAAATAATTACTCAATTCATCGTAACTTAGTAGGATTTATATCAGTTACAAACGACTGGTTTAAAATTAGAAAATCAATCATGTAATCCCCACTACTTAATCACACCAATTGACCCAGAAAAAGAATTTGAGAAAATGTATCATTCAGGATTACAACCTGCAACTAATGAGTATAGGAAAACTTCCACAACAAATACAATAAACAACAAACACCAACAATCTATAACAAACACCACATTTTGATGGTAAGAAACCAGACATTTTCTCCTTAAGATCAGGAATAGGCATGTACTTGCTCACCAATTCTATTCAACACTGTAGCAGAAGTCCTAGCTAGTGCAATAAGACAAGAAAAGGAAACACAATTCATAGACTGAAAAGGAAGAAATAAAACTGTATGTGTTCACAGATAACAGGACTGTCTAACAAAAAAAATAAGAACAACAACAATAACATTAACAAATTCTTGGAATTAGTAAGAAAGTATAATTGAACCTCAGAAAACAAAATTCATGCATGAAATTACAAGAAAGAACAATTGGAATTTGAAGTATTAAAATTACAATTTTAATAGCAACCTAAAATATACTTACATGTATATAATAGCAAATATATAATAGATGCATAAAAATACAAAAGGCTGATAAAAAATCAAAGAACATCTGAAAGAGATCCTGCTTTTATGTATCAAAATGCAAAAAAATTCATATCATTTTCTCCAAGTTTGATCTATAGATTCAAAAAAATCATAAGGAAAATAACAGCAAGTTATTTCATGGATTTTAATGCACTGATTTGATTCTTATATGAAAAGAAAAAAGGCTTAGAATAACTAATACAATACTGTGGAAAAATAATTAGCTGGAGGACACTCATGCCCTGCTTTCAAGACTTATTCTGAATCTAAATAATCAAGTCAGTATGGCATTGACCAAAGAATCGACAAAAAATTCAACTGAGAAAAACAGAGCCCAAAAATAGTATACGCAACTGACCTTTGACAAAGAAGCAAAAGCAACTGAATGGAGACAGAACAGTCTTTTTAATACATGGTGCTGGAACAATTGTATGTCCATACACAAAAATAGAAACATGGACACAGACTTTGCACCTTTCACAAAAATAAGCTCAAAATGGATCATATATCTAAAAATAAAAATTCAGAAAGTAACAATTTTGCAGAAAATAAACTTACCCTTGGGTGTGATGATGAGTTTTGCATAAAAACAATACCAACAGCACAATTAATGAAGGAAAATAAATAATAAGCTGAATTTTATTAAAATTAGAACATCCACTCTGAAATATACTTCTAGTAATATGAAAATACAACTTGCAAACTGGGAGAAATTATTTGAATAACACATACAGGATGAACTATTTGTATCTGAAACATACCAAAATCTCCCACTCAAAAATAAGAAGAAATTCAATATGAATATGTGCAAAAGAACTGAAAAGAATACTTACAAATAGCAAGTAATCATATAAAATATTCTCAACATTATTTTTCATTAGGAAATGGCAAGTTAAAACCATAATGAGATTCTACTACATACCTGTTAGCATGGCTAAGATCCAAATACTAAAAATAAATAAATAAATAAACACAGGGTGAGGGTATGGAGCATAAAAAAGTCACATTTATTGTTGGTGGGAATGCAGAATGGTACAGTCAGTTTGAAAGACAGTTTTGCAGTTTCTTACCAAGCTAATCAGTCTTACTGAATGATCTAATAACTGTGCTCCTCAGTGGTACTAACTAAGTTTTAAAATTCTGCACACACAAACCCATGCATGCAAATGTTTAGAACAACTGAATTCATAATTGACCCAAATTAGAAGCAAGCAAAATATTCAATAGGTGGATAGATAAACTTTGATACATACATGCAATGCAGTACTATTCAATGATAAAAAGAAATGAGCTATCATGCCTTGAAAATATATGGATGAATCCTAAATGCATATCACTATATAAAAGAAGTCATTCAATAAAAGTCACATATGGTTCTAATTATATGACATTTGTAAAAGACAAAAGTATAGAGATAGTAAATAGAGCAATGGATACTGATAGTTATGCATAGGATGGAGAGTTGAATAGGTGAAGTACGTTAGATTTTTAGAGTGTTGAAATGGTTTGGCATGCTATTGTAATGGTGTGAATAAAGACATAAACATTTGTTAAGACCATAGAATTTTACAGCAGAGGGTAAACACTAATATATTAAAGCTTGAAAATGTCATTTAGAAGGTTAAAGAGATCTCAAAATGTACTTCAGAATATGACCTCAGAATGTAAATGTATTTCAAATGTATAAAACCAGCTCACTGAAAGGAATGGGAGAAATAAGGTGCTGGCCAAAAAACATTGGAAATGAGGGGAGTCTGTAAGACTAAAGGCAAAAGGAATTGTACTTAATAACTAGTCTAACTGATAATACTTGATACACCTGAGGAATTGGCTTAGCAATTCTAAAATCACTAACATGTATGGAAATAAATAATTAACAAATGATTAGTGAACAGTATAATCCTCATTTCTCCTTGTTGGAGTGGAAAGGTATAGAGAAGCACAAGGAAAAATTTAAAATGACTCATGTAGTAATGGATTGGACTTGCATACATCAGTATGACTTGCATACATCAGTATTTAATATATAATATTTATATATATATACAGATGGTTACATATAACATACTCATGCATATGTGCATACCAATAAACATTATTTATATATTTTCATGCTCTGCTGGCTCAGAAGAACCACAACTGTAGCAACTAGCATACGTAGCACTCAGAACTTGGTTTTTAATATCATTCTCTTATAAAAGGAACCAGGCATTGTAATAGTCACATTTTGCCATTTTGACCAAAATACCTGATAGGAACAACTTAGAAGAGCAAAAGTTTATTTTGGCTCACAGTTTTAGAGGTTTAGCCCATGGCTGGTCACTCCTTTTCTCTGTCCCAGGGTCAGGCAGAACATCATTATGGAAGATGTAATCAAAGAGCCCTGCTCTAATCATGGTAGCCAGGGAGCAGAGACAGAAAGGGCCACAGGTAGACGAACTCTTCCAAGGAACTCGCCCAGTGACTCACCTCTACCAGCCATGTCCCCTGACTACAGTTACCACCCAACTAGTCTATTCAAACTAGGATGGGCTCTCATAATATTTATTTCAATTCTGAATGTTCCTGAATCAACACAGAGCTTTGTGGGACCTCATATCCATAATATTCTATTCCTGGCCTCCAAAATCCCACGTCCATCTTACAATGCAAAATGTATATAGTCCATATCTGAGAGTTCCCATAGTCTTAACATTTCCAGCATTGCCCAAAAGTCCAAATCCATAGTCTTATCTGAGATTCATGGCAAATTCTTGGCTGTAAGCTCCTATAAAAATTAAAATCAAATTGCATGTATCCAATATACAATGGCACAGAGTAAACATTCCGAAGTAGAGGATAATAACACACAAAGAAGTGATGGGACCAAATGAAACCAATACCTAGCCGAGCACACAGGTCCCATAATTCCACACACAGCATCTAGGACACATGGCAGCGGAGATATGTTTGCCAGAGGGCTTTACCTCTGAGTATTCCCACACAGGAGCTTTTAGGGATGCCTCATACTATCAATTACAGTGGTTATTGGATAAAAGTATGATAGTGTGACTGGGGCAAGAAATAGACAAGATAAGCCTGGAGCACTTCATGCCAAAAAGTCAGAAATTCTTCAAAATAAAGAAAGGGAGGGAGGGAGCAGGGAAAGAGTAAGGAAAGAAGAAATGATGGAGATATGATACAGATAGAGGAGCCAATAATCGAGCTCCTGATAGCCAGAGATGCAAAATATATGATCAATGAAATAATGTAGTAGTGGATTCTAATCCAAAATATAAAATATGTGTTCAAGTTCATATTTATATAAGTAAATAATAGAGTAAATAAATAAAGGAGAATGGAAAAATTTGTGAAGAGTAATTTCAAATAATTTATGCAGATACTCTGTACTTAAAGTGGTGGAACACTTTATTCCTTATGTGTGACCCATACATAATGACTTTCTTCCAGAGAAGAGAAAAAAGAGGAAAAGAAACCAGATGAACACGGTTTTAGCCATGTGGTCAAGGTTCACAGCAACATCAGCTTATCAATATGTCCTTTTGATAGCATTTGCCCTTGATATGATGTGGAAAGAATGCTACGTTAGTTCAATCCTAATACCTACTCCCAAAAAGAGGGACTTCACCTCTGTACTCATTCTACAAAAAACACATAACAACAATCTGATCCTAAGAAAAATACCACACAAACTGCAATTGAGGGACATTTTACAAAACTGTCAAAGCCATCAGTAACAAGGACATTTTGAGAAACTATCACAACCAAAAGGAACCCCAGAGTAAATAATTGCTTTTCAAATTTATGAAGTTGACTTAGTAGTTCTTGAAACTCTTTCAAAGTTCCGACAGCACTTAAAAATGTCTTTCACTACAATCTTCCACATGGTCAAATTTTTCATATAATTTATAAATTCTGGTTTTGATGCCCTCTAACCTCTGGTCCTGTGCAGATTGTCCTCTCGCATTGTTAGACAGCTGTAAGCCCTGTATTCATCTTATTGTCATGTACAAACCTCCATTTCTTTCCTGTGTTGGTTACTCTATTTTGGCAATCTATATAGATCTTTATTTTGAATTACCTACTTTTTTGTTGTAAGTATATTCTAGCAGCTTCTGGAGAAAACAACCATGAGAACTCTGTGTTTTGTTTTGAGACTTGAGTGTCTAAAATGCCTCTGTTAAACTACCACATTTAATTGATAATTTTTCCTGGATATAGAATTACAAACTGAAAATAATTTTATATTACTTCATGACTTTCTTGCTTCCAAGAGTACAGTTGAGAAATTTTATTCTTTTCAGTATCTTCTATTTAACAATAAGAAATTTAGTTTTATTCTACATATAATTTACAATGGAAATCTCAGCTCAAATTGGGAATGCCATTTTGAGAACTGTGTGATCTTTTTAGAGTTACGTAATAATCTTTGTGCTCCAATTTTCATATCCATAAATTGGGGATAATAATACTACCCACCCTGTAGAACTGTTATGTGGGTCAAATCACTTTATATCTAAGAAGCCTTTAGAACTTGAGTTAATAAATATTCTGTAAGTATTTGCTGTCATCTTCACCATGATCATGATCATCATAATGAGAAGTTATTCAGGGGTTTTAAGCAGGAAGATTTTATAAATAGATTATCACTGGCTACTGCGCAATGCATTGCGACTGAGAAAAAGGCAAGATGAAATCCAAAAGAGAGTTATGAATGACCACTTCCAAATGAATCTGCTTCACATGAATGCTGTGATCAGAAGCAAAGGCTAGCCAGGCGCAGTGGCTCATGACCAAAATCCTAGAGGCTCGGGAAGCTGAGGCAGGAGGATCGAAGTTCAAATCCGGCCTCAGCAAAAGCGAGGCACTAAGCAACTCAGTGAGACCCTGTCTCTAAATAAAATACAAAATAGGCCTGGAGATGTGGCTCGGTGGTTGAGCGCCCTTGAGTTCAATCCTCAGTACCAAAAAAAGAAGAAGGAGGAAGAGGAGAAGGAGGAGGAGGAGGAAAGGGAGGAGGAGGTGGAGGCAGCTAAGTTTTGTTGGTAAAGGGGCAATAAAAAGTTTTTTTAAATCACTTCATATTTTTACAAATGAGAACCCTGAACCATCCAATGGTAGAAAGCAGAAGGACAAACAAAGCTAACACTGTGCTCTCATGGCAGAAAAGTAGAAAAGCAATCTAGATGAATGTTGCATGAAGCCTCTTTTTTAGGAACCATAGTCTCATTAACAAGGTGGGGATCCTCATGGGACTCCCATAAGGAGGAAGCCCTATTTCTTCATATCGTCACATTGGAGAAGACACCTGAAATTTGGAGAGACATATTCAAGCCATAGTATCTGTCGAATCAATGAAGCTTTCATCTAAGAGATTCCATTTCTCACTCAAATGGTTGCTATAGTCTAGTAACTTTATGATATTACCAGAACAACATTGAGCCAGAGAGGTATTAATAAGTGGAAAAATTCTGGGCTTATAATCAGACATTCGGAGTTCTATTCCTATTCCAGAAAGCAAAGATGACAGCAATATGTAACATTTACTGAAAGGCACTATTCTAGGCACTTCACTTTTATTATCTTGTTTAACATGCACACATCGTTCTGTGAGCTAAGTTTCATTTCTATTCCCATTTTACAGAGAAGGAAATTGAGTCTTAAACTATAGCAAGGTATTAGACCCTTCACTTTTTCCTGAAAATGTCTGATGCTGGCTAAAAGCAGGATTAAAGACTTAGCATCTCTTCCTCCATTTTATATCCATCTTCTTTGCTCCAAGTCACCCTGGATTCCAGGAAAAGATCTGATGCAATAAAAACATCTTATGATCAGTTGAAGTTACCTCCAGGAATCTTCAGCTAGTAGTAATGCAACTTTCTTATAAGGATGGCTGTGCCTGGCCAATCCTAAGGAAATGATGGGCAGACAACAATGGATCAAGATCACCTGCTTTGGCATCTGTGGAGAACCTCCAACTGTGCAAAACCCCAATCCTTGTCTTCATTCCTCTCTCTATGAAACCTCAAAGTCATTGTCAGTCACTGGAAGACAGGGGTAAAGACATGGGTGCCCTTGTCTTCCTGGTGTAACTACATTGATTAAGGTTCCTTTCATGCTTTTCACCATTATGTTTTCTGTTTGATTTTTTTAGGGGGTGGAGGGGTGGCAACTGATTTGTTGGATCCCTGGGGTCAGACCAGTGGCCTAGAACTCTGGTAACCAGAACAGTTCAACAAGTCACCCAACATCAACCATTACTAAGTAGCAGAATTCAGGATTCAACTTGAACAGTCCGATTCAATTGTTTTTCTTGCACATTAGCTGGGAAGAGTTTTCAAATGTATTTGTAGTATGGGTAACAAACAACCAGAGTGGATGCTAGACTTAGCTCAGAAGCAGAACCCTAGAATCCACTGCTATATAGACAGTTACATTTGCTGGCATAGGGAATAAACGGTGGTCCTGGGGTGGGACCAGAACGGTACGAAAAAAGAGAGGGCCTGTAGTAGCAGCTACCTACCAACCTATACAAAAGTTTCTTTGCCGTTTAACAACAAATATAGCCACACTGGTGATACAAAGAAAATATCAGCCCTGTGATATATGTACCCAATATTAATTTACCAACACAGATTCTAATAAGAATCCTGCAACAAATGGAAGCAGCAGATACATCCAAACAATGCCTCTTATTTTCACTGTCTATATTGTTTTTGGCCTTAAGCACAATGAAACATGTTCATTTGCCATTCCAAAATTATTTCCATGTTATGAAGTTCAAAGATTAGATATAAAACACAGAAAATGGTATGTCTGGCTCAAGATTAGTCCTTAATATCTTTTTTAAAAAGCACAGAAGGATATATTATGTGAACCTTATTTGGAAAATTTCAAGATCTAGAATTTAAAAATATCTGAACTTTGATAAAATCACAAAGGAATAAAAGACATGCTCAGGTATGACTCATAGCAGCACAAAAGATATTTAGCTTTATAAGAAAGCATTACCTTTGAAGAATATTCACTTCTTGTTCCTATCAATGGGAGAAAAAGGTACATTCATTTACTGAGAGCAGAATATGCCCCCAAATAGCAAACCAGGTTTTATATAAGTCACTTTTTAAGTTAGCTAAGATTTTGTCAATCATTTGATGGGTTTTAGCTTAGGGATAAATTTGAAGCTGTTATTTTTCTGGTGAAGCCAGCAATAGGGAAATGTATGCAAGGGAAGGAAAAGAGAAACTAGAAAATTGAGCTAACTTAATAGAAATCTAACATTTGCTGTTGCCTAGAATAATTACTTTTCTCAGATCCCTTTGAAGATGAAAGGTTTTGTATTAACAATTTTTATTACCAGGCTATCATGAAAAAAAAATTCCTACCATGTCTATGCATTTCCTGTTTTAAAATATACAAGTGATCTGTTGCCTATCTTTAGAACAGTGGTTTCTTTTCCAAAGAGTTTTAGTCTGGAAAATATACAACATAAACTTCAACAACAGAGAATACTTTAAGATGAGCAATGCAAAAATTTTTCAGTTGGTTCTGTAGATATTATGGAAAGGTAATCACTTTCCAAAGACAAAGGCCGTGTTGTGTTTTGTGTTGTGTTGTGTTGTGTGGTGTGGTGTATAGCTATGGCAACTTGAGCAGATGACTTACTCCAAGCTTTTGCTATGCCATTATAAAACTCAGACTCAGTAAAGCTCACCCCATTACCTTTCCTGGTATATCTTCATCATATTAAAATGTTTGAGAACTGCTTTGGAGATTCTAATAAACCCAAACAAGCATTAAAAGGGAAAGGCAGAGAGAGTGAAGTATCTCTTGAGAAAGGTGTGCCTTTCCTATAAACTCTGGATTTTATGGTGTGTGCTCTGGCTGGGCTAGAATGTGGGGTGACACGCCATGACCAAATCTATTATGTATTCAGGGAAGTCAGATGTATTCTCTAAGTGTCAAGAAGCTAAGTACACCCACATAGTTTCTGAGTACATCAGTTCTTCAGTGTACATTAAGCCTTTCCAGATTTATCCACAGCAGTTGGCTGTTTGCCAGAATTCAGATTCTGTTCTGTTGTGCAGTGGGCTGAGTATTCCCAGGTGCCTACATAGTTTTATGCCTAGTCCTTATTTACAGTTTTTCTTAGGATTGCTTTGAAGTGTGAACAATCAAGTTTCAGCATGCTGCAAAGTTCTTCCCACATGAGCCTTTTATTTCATTTTCTATTACAACTCAAGCCTTCTCAAGACAGAAGTATTTATCAACAACTATTAAAATGCTTTGGGAATGATAAATCCTTCAAATATACCTTGTAAATAATTTTATTCTCTTTCAGTAAAATAAACAGCCAATACTATTCTTTCTCAGCTGCTTCTTTGTAAAAAAAATAGTAATATTTAGCAAGCCTTTTAATTTACTAATTATTAAAATTCACAAAACATCCTGTGGCTTGATGGCACTCACACATGCAAGACGGGGCTTGCAAATACCTTGGGTAGTCTGCCCTGCATACTGTTTGGAGTTCTCAACAAAGTGGTTAATATGAATATGATAAATAATTTGTAATCCTAAATGTTGCCTTTTTGAAAAGGAGTATCTGCCATAGTGTGCACATAGGCTGGACCTAAATATCTGTCTTCTTAGTAGCTATTCTTTTCAGAAATTATACAACTAAACGCAGACATTCTGGGTTACTAAGCTCTCTACTGCCTTAGGATCAAAGGTTCTGACTACAATTGTATGGAGGGAAGCCAAAAAGCTGTTCTGCTCCCCAGTGCACCATCCAAAGACCCCCTCAGCAGCAATCCTCCACAGCCACAATGAGCCCATCCTCTGTGGACAGCACTTCAGGAAGCTGCAGTGGGTGAGACAGATAACACTCAGTGAAGAAAAGAAACCAGGAACGTATATTTCAGTTCTAGAACTCAGCTTTCCCATTTTAACAGAGGCTTCCACTGTGTTCATTTTCTCCTCTTAATGCTGCCTTTTTGTGTTTGCCAAAATCATACTCAAGAGTGTGAGACCAGTGTCCAAAACCAGAAGAGGTCCAGCAAAGGGTCGAGGTAAGGGTGGTGTACACAAGCTGGATAAGCTCACTAAAGGGACACATCTCAGTGTTCTGCCATCCCAATCTCCAACTCCAACAAACTTGAATTAAGGGGTGGAGGGGGCTCTGTGTAGATGACTTCTGCTCTTTTCAGAACTTTTAACCTTTACTTTGGAATGTCATAATTCTAAACAAATATTTTCAGAGTTAATCCTCAGATAAATGATTCCTGAGAGGATAGGTGATTGTGAGCCCACTTGCCCTCGAGGTTGACAGATGGCACATTAAGCAATAATTCTGATCAAGCGTAGTGATCAGTACCTATAGCGTTTTCACACCTGACTCCAAGATGAGGTTAATGCAGAAGACAAATAGGAGGGAAGCACAAGCTCCATCTTTTCATCAGGCTGTTATATAAATAAGAGACAAACATCCTCCTGTTCACACCACATCAGAGTAGAGGCAAATGCTGCCAACTTCGGGCCTTGGACAACTTAGAATTGCCGTTGTCAAATCAATTTTTTACAGCAGACTGACCTGTTTTTAATAGCAGGGAACTGTTTGGGACTTGGGCTTGGAGTACACAAGTGATTTCCAAATGACATTTCAAATGTAAAAATTCAGTCTGCCAGCGTTTTCCTCCTGCATCCCTCCACCCCACATCCATACACATGCACACACGCCCCATCAACTTCCACTGACATTTCTTCATTACCATGAAAGCTCAGGCAGTTGGGGTATTCTGCAAAGCATCATTCCTATTTTATACCCAGGCCTTCACTGATACCTCTACAAATGGTTTTCTGAATTTATGCCCCAACAGGAGATAGTGTTCAAGATTTCAAAGTTTTGGACATAGTGGCTTATGAGTTTGTTCCTTTGACTTCTCTGGTCATTATCATTCACCTAGAGTGTTCTACTGCAGAAGCTAAAATGCCAAGTGACCTTTGTGGGTGAATGGTCACAAAGCGTCATGGGCACATTTAATAGGAAGAAATGTGGACTCAGTTACACGGTGAGAGAAGATTTTCAGGAGTATGTTCTTCTCTTTTTTCTCCCCAAACCCAAACACAGCCTCTGTAGAGTTTTTCAATGTTCAAGTTACACCTTCCCCTTCAAATGATAAAGGAGTCCAGTGTGAAATTTGCTTTATAAACTTTTGTGAAAGGCTCTGTCTTTCTGATATAGAATGCTTCCGGAGTATACAAAGAGAATACATTCAGTAGATTCCCTGATGCCTTAATGACCAAATGCTTAGAGAAAATGCTAGATCGGCTCCCTTCTTATTTCTTATTATATTTTCTCCTCTGTATCATCTGAACTTGGATTATGTTGACACTACCCTCTTCAGTAAAAATAAAAGCATGGGGTTATTTTATTACAAGATATACCACGACACTCAACAAAAAATTTTGCCCACAGTCATGTTCCACCGGGAAATGAGGGATCTTATCTTATAAAATAACAACGCTTCATTGAGCCATCCAAGTGACAAATGCAGATGGTGTTTTTCGACTCAACAGCCAAACACATTTAATATATTCGGGTGTAGGACAAGTGCTTTCCAGATAACATGTGTTTGTTTACTTCCCAAAATACAAGAGGCCAAGTCAGAATCATATGACATAAAGAAAACCATATTGTAACAATGTCAGCATTTATACTAAAAGTCCTTTCCCCCTTCTAGGACCTATTAATATCTAGACAAAAATTGGAGGCATTCAAAAGTTAGCATATAGCCTAGCAACTACATTTACTGAAAATAAATTTGCCAGAAAAGTCCTCTTGGCTATTTTTAAACAATAGCATTTCATTCCATATCATTTTATTTTTGCTTATTTATTTTATTTTACTTTTTATTTCTGTCCTCATATGACTTAGGCACAGTCTCATTTTCAACCATTAGCCTATAATGTTGACTGGTGCCTTTAGGCATGTCAGGGATAAAAATAAAATGACCATTTTGTTTGGAAAAGAAGCTTCTGCACATGAGCTATGTTCTCTTCCTCAATAAATATTTCATAACTCTTTTTAAAACACGACCTTATCCCTTTAGCACATATGGGTGGCAGCTGAATCTGAATCAAGCTGATGTCCTAGAGCGTAGAGTCTATTATCCAAGACCAAAATTTGGATGAGTCTATCATCTAAGACCAAAACTTCCACTTTTCAGAACTATGTCAAATACAGAAATATTCATGACAAGCCCCTTGATAGCAGGAATTAATAATAAACATTACTTCAGAAACTACATTTTAAATTATCATGTATTCTATATTCTGCATTTCAAGGAAGACCTACAATACTGCTTTGGTTGCTGGGATGTTCTCTGTCAGTTTTCATTCTATTAAGGTATGTTTCCAAAGTTATTGGACTAGTTGATCTACCTTGCAGTAAGCATATCATCCTTGTGTCTCCAGATGGGGCCAACCTAGGAGGAGAATGTGCATGTACAGAAGAAAGAAAATAATAAGAATCAAAGCTCCAATGATAACAAAATATGCCTCATAAAAGTATCAAAGAAAAAAAAAGCAGAATTTAGCAGGGAAGAATGGTTTTAGTCAAGACTATTGCAATAGGGGTCAAGAATACAATAGGCGAGAAATATTGAGCTCAACCCAGGAAGCTTTTTAAGTACCTGAGGGAAAATGGATTTTAAGTACCTGCTTGGCAAAGTACTGGAGGTGATGGAAGGAAGGCTTGTCAATGTGATTAGGTCTGTGTCTTTGCTAATAGCACTTATTATTTACCAGAGTGAGAGGCAGGGATGATTACATTTCTAGGGGATGACTCCTAGGTCCTTGAATAAAGCATTCCTGAGTTGTAAAACTGGGAAGAGACTGGGAGAAGATTTACATTCCAAAGGGACAGAAAAGAATTTTTAATTACAAGTTTTCTAAAGTAAATGCTATAGGGTGATCAAAGGTCTACAGTCAGGAAGTAATGTACCTAAAATTTAGTCAAGCTAAAGAGAATAGTAAGAACTTCTTGGTCAGAAGTCAACTATATTTGCCAGTTTTGTAAATATGATAATAAGTTAGTCAAAAGCCATGTTGCTCTTAAGGGAAGAGTATCAAAGATCCAGGAACTGATCTTTAAAGATTTTACTCTAAGTTTTTATTGCTTAGAATTGGTAGGTCTCTCAAACCCCCAAGTTCACTTGCTTTCTGTAGCAGATTTAGATGCACAGGGGAAAGCTGAGCACAAGGAGTACCTAGAATCTTTGCTGTTTCTACTGTTCACTGTAGTTTATTTCCAATGGCAAACTTTGCTCCTGTCCTGTAAGATTCCACTTCACCGGTGCCCGTGAGGTAAGGATGGCAATTATAGCCTTCTTGATGGTTCTCCTCCAAAGACGGGAGAGGTCTTTCGGTTTCTATTGTAGGAGAAATCAAAATACCGTTTCAGGGACTACATTTATTGAAAATAAATTTTGCAGAAAGTCCTTGAGGAGATATCACAAACTAATGTCCCTGGAAATCAGAAGCCTTCCTCCTCCACAACCTCTGCATTGGCTGCCTCCACTTTCCATCTTTCTTTCCTTCTTTTTTCCCCAACACACTACACATCTGGTAACAATTTTGTTTTCATCTATCAGCTTTACTGATACCTCTCTAAAAGGGCACTAATGCCCTTCACTGACCACATAACCACGTATATTTTGCTTTGCTGTTTTTGTCAGCCCTAGCCTTTGTGCAGGATTCACCACTGGTGATGTAGCAAGCTCTTCTTTGAACTCTTTATTGCCTCCTCCCCTCCTGCCCCCCACACTGTGGATTCTAAGATGATGCACTTTTCTGGTTCTCGGCCAAATATGGATCACCCTTTCTGGGTTTGTGCCGTGCAGAGAAGAGGACCCCAAGGATCTGTCACCACCCTTCTCTGTTCTTCATCTGATAAAAAGATTGGCTCATCCAGTTCTGTAATTTCCTCTACAACCTTAACGCAGATAACTACCAGCACCACCTTTATGCTGAGGGTAACTACCACCTTCATGCTGCTGACTGTAACTGCCACTTTTATGGTGTTGCCACACTGTCTTCAGTTCCTGCTTTTCTCCCTCGGCTCAAGACTGAAATTGTCATTTATCTCTTAGACAAATAAAACCCAAGGTTCTGCAAGACATCAAACTGAGCATATTAAAAACTGACTGACAATCCTTACCCCTTCACGCCCACCTCTTCCTCATATCTTCTCCGATCTGCATGTGATATTCCATTCTGGTGTCACTGATGGGCCTTAACCCCTCTATCCACTTTCATTCTGCCTAGATCACTCCTGTCCTGCGGGCACCACTCCCCACTGCTCTCCGATCTTATTATGTTTTTCCCGCCACCTCTGGAAGTTTCCTTCACGCTAAGCACTTGCACACACATGTTAGGGTGGTATATTTCATTCCTGCTCCAGGAATGTAAGCTGACCCCTCCATTTCTCTGACTATGATTAATTTCTATTAAGCGCAAAACTCTTTGTTTCCTTTACAATTCAAAATTTTGCTTAGTATTATAGTTTACCCAGTAAACCTTAATATTTTATATTTTTACTAAATATAAAATTTCTTGGTGGCAGAGGCCATACACTATTCCATTTTTGTATGCCCCAAATTATCTCTCACCGAAAAGTTTTTCAGGACATGTGTGTTAAATGAAATACTGCATTTTTCATCTGAAATGGGAATCTGTTCTAGGTCGCTCATGGAGACCTAACAAAGTAGCCCATAGAAACTAGATTGGTGAAAACTGAACAGATCCACCAAGTAAATTGGAAAGGTGGGTTTGAGGGAGTTGTAATTATAGACTCTGCATTTGAACCTCTTCTACTGCCAATAGTAACTTAATATTTTTTGTCACATTTTAAACCTCTAAGACAAGGTAATAAAAGTACCATGTAATGACTCCTGGTCACAGGGAAAAATTCTGCTATCTTTAGATTAGTCTTCATTGCTCATTTAAAGCATAGAGCCAATAAAACTGCAGAATATCTATATGATATAAATACCAGTCATTCTAAGTAGATACAACTTTTTAGAAGGTCTCTCCTACATTTTTATGTAGAAATAAGTGGCAGAGAAGGAAATTTGCAAAGTGATGTCACAGGAATGTCTCCTCTGAAATATAAGTGAACTTGGCCAAAATTCAAGGTAGGCATGGAAGACTTATCCCAGCGTGGATGGACCACATAGGGATCCATCTACCTTCAGGAATGGAATGACCAGTTGGAATATCTCAAGCTGAAGTGTCTCCCAGAGGCTCTACCATTGTCATCTCAAGACACTTGCCTCGTTTACAAGGCACTTAACCAGATTCTCCCTCAAACTGGTCAATCTTAGAAGTTGATAATTATGATTCCTGCCCAGTTCAAGTTCAGCAGTAATCTCAATAATATCACTTCTACAGAAATAAGATATAGTTGGTAATAGCTTCTTTTTATTGAACACTCACAAGTAGCCAAATACTTTATTTATTACAGCAGCCCAGCAAAATAAGTATAATTATTCTCACTTTTTTTTTTTGAGGGAACTAAGGCTTATGGAGCTAAAAAAAAAAAAAAAGAAGATGAAATTGAGTTCACAGCTTTCCGATACCAGAGACTGTGCATTTTTTATTATATTTTGCTGCCTCCATATGATAATTAAATGCATCAGGGTACTAACAGCTTATTTTCAAGTTAAGATTTGAACCAGCTACTGTCACTTAAAGTTCTCCAATTCATATAGACTTAAAACAAAGGTATGTTCAAGAACACTTTAGAACAAATAGTACACTGGGCTCCATCAGGGCTGATACAACTGCTTTACTCTTCTGCTGTTAATGTATTGGATATCCTACCTGAGATCCAAGCATTGGCTAGGAAGGACTCACTTTGGGCCAAATATATGAGAGCCAGGGAACAATGACCAAATTGTTTATTTCTCCATGTGACAGTATTAGTTTTCTATAGAGAAATGGAAATGTTAATCCTGCCCATATATATCCTACCTCCAGTTGACACTGATAGTCCTTTTGTTTGTCTCAGACATCTACCTAACCCTAAAAAGCCTCATCCTAATTGACTTTAAGGGTTCACAAAAGTGTCTGAAAATAATGTGTTACTTTCTTACCTAGTCCACAACTCTTATTTTTCAGAGTTTGTAAAACTTTGAAACTGTAGGTTGGCTAAGGTATGACAGGGCATCCCTTCTTCCCCCTGACTCCCCTCTGGGAGTCATTCCTGTGGTTCTTGGCATCCTCTTCCTGGACTTGATTACCCTTCCTCCTGTGATCATCTATGATGTGCTGATTCATGATCCACATTCTCACCTAGAAACTAAAAATTGACAACTTCCAGAGTTATTTTTCTAAGTAAGCCAACTTGACCTGGCACATCTTAACACCCCAAATATATTGAAATCAGCTCACACTCAATGTGAGTTGCCCCATGCCACATGTACTTGAGACACTGAAGGGAAGAAAGTGATCTTTCCTAAGTCCTATGATATGAATTTTCTACCCTGTACACTCATTGGAAACATTCATTCATATTCTTTCTCTCTCTCTCCTTTTTCTCTCTCTCTGTCTCTCTCTCTATCTGCCCCTCTCTCTCTCCCTCCTTCCCTCCCATCCCATGGAGTACAATTTACTTTGGTGATGTAAAGTTTTTTATATATATATATATATATATACACATATATATATGTATATATATATATGTGTGTGTGTGTATGTATATATGTATGTATATATATACATGTACATATATATGTATATATGTACATATATATACAGATACATATTTATGACTTTCATTTATTAAAAACCTTTAATTCACTACCAGTATTTATTTTTCAGTTATTATGAACTTTTACACAATATCTTTAAAAAGAACTCAGACTTCTGCAACTCCTGAAAGGATACATTATAAATTAACTGAACAAGATGATGCAAAAAAAAAAAGTGGTGAATTAGTATCATTATTCAAAACTTAAGCCTCTCTTTCCTTTTTTTTTACTTTGGCTAATTAAATAATTTCATAAAAGTTATACAAGAATTTTTTACTCTAGGATTGAAATGATTAATCCTCTAACACTGCAGTAATTACAAACTTGGGCTCAGAAAAGCAGAAAACATTTTTAGAAAAGAAATATGGAATACAAGGAAAGCAATAAACAAATTGATTTCATTGGTCCATAATGTTCTTAAATTAGGAAAACAGGGTGGGAGGAATTCCAATATCATTTATTTGAAACCCTTGAAATAATGATTTTGGTTACACTGGATTTCTAAGTCACTTTCAGGTGTCAATAAAAAGGTAAATAGGAACCCAGTAGAGAAAAGTCCCTTAAAACGTTCCTTTGATGAGATGATTTAGTTATAATCTAAATTTGTCAAAACTTGTGAGACTTTAGGTTTCTAAAGTGCTCTTGCAGCACTGAGAATGCATTGGACAAACAGAAAGCATATTCCCCTCATTCATCTTTCATACTTCCTGCTGTGTGGGGTGTGTGGGGGTGTGTGTGTTTGAGGGGAGTGGGTATTTTTCACTCCAGAAAGTGGATAGCCTTCTTTTGTTTCTTGCTTTTGTTTTGTTTAGTTTGCCCTAGAAATCCAATTTCCATCTTAATATAGTTTCCATTGGTGACAAAACTCTTCTTCAAGGAATGTGTACTTCATGCATTAGCAGAGCTGATGCTATAGAACACAGAGCAACAACCCAAAACAAAAACAAAAAATTCTCCAGACATGGTGCATATTTTAAGGGTTGTAAATAGAAAGATATGACTTCATTAAAGAGGACTGGAAGTATTAATTTTTCAGGAATTTAGCTCCCCATAATTCTTTTATTTCTTTCACAAATTGGATAATTAATGTGAGTTAGTCAAAATCCTCTATGGTTACAATCTCTGTGATTCTTTAATATTATAACTCTATGGGCTCATTTCTCATTTTCCTCCATACCTCATTTAAGGCTTGAAGTCAGTGGGAATTACCTCAGGCAAGATGAATTAGAGACTATCTGCCTAATCACTTAAGGCAGACTGTCAATTTTTAGAAATTATTAAGCACATCTACACAGTCATAGGAAAATGTGGGTTTTCATAAAAACCCACATTTTTATATTTTTAATATAGATGGGAAAATTCTCTTTCTTAAAATGTAAAGCCTCAGAGGATCATAGAATTTTGAAACCATAAGACTCTTACAGATTATTTATTTATTACTCATTTATTCAAAAAATTTTCTGAGAACTTCATGGGCCATCAAAGGTAACCTCTTTGTCAGTAATTTAAACTTTCTGGGCCTCAGTGCCTGGGTGGGCTGAATGAGGAAGGTGAAATAGACCAAGTCATGTGCAACTCCCAGATGCAACCTTGCACAGTTGTGGGCTGGTCATTTGTCAGAAGTTATCTAGCTATGTAGCGCACAGTCAAGACTAACTACTCTGCAGAAGCTAGAATTTCCTATTTACCCATCTTGTGTCTTTTGCATTGTAATGCATTAAGTTCCTAAATTCAAAAATCAAGTAATTTATAAATTCTGAAAACGTTTCCACATATCTATGAATGGTCACTTCCAGCCCTGTTGCTCAGCTTGTATAGTAACATAAGTGGTCTATTAATTACATAGCATCATATTACCATATTACATATTATTCCTAAAAATGTCAAACCACAGCAAACAATAGGTTCATCCATGTTCACTCCACACTTATTTTTTTTTTTGGAAACTGTATACCATTTGGGTGTTACTGGTATAGCTCAACCCTCCGAGTTTAAGGGGTTTGAGACTCAGAGGCAAGCTAAAGTGATCCAGGGCTCAGGGCAGGTCCCTTGCTGCATATCAGCATGTTGACACATAGCTGTAGATTTGTGTAGAGATGCCAATTTGATAGTGAATGTGGAAGTAACCTTAAAGAGGAAATCCTCCTCAGTCCATCTGAACCACACACCTTGTCTTATAGACAGTAACAGATCCCCTTTTTGAGTATTAGAGAAGATAATCTGGTCTTTTTTAGCACCATCCTGGCAGGTCTTGAGCCATCCCTTTGTCTTCCACAAGTTGCCTAGATGAGACATTTAACTGAGGTCATCTACAGAGGGGCAGTTGCATGTGTATAGAGTCAGAGGCCTGAGTCACCTCATTTTAAGAATGATTCTTCCTTCCAATGTCAGCCTATCCACACTAAAACCCCTCAAGCTCCGGACACTTTAACATTTAGCAGTGTAGCAGAGTAGTAAGAGACTGGCCTCCGGAGGTGACCGCATCAGATTAAATCCTAAATCTGTCACTTACTAATTGAGTGTCCTTGGAAGCAAATCCCATGACTTTCTGGGACATTCATTTCTGCATATGTAAAATTGCAATATTAGAATCCTCCTCATAGAGCTGTTGTAAAGATTAAAGGATTTAGTTTTTGTAGGCTGTTTAGAACAGGCTTTGTTAGCTTTTATTATTAATGTTTTCTGTATTGAATATTTTTCTATTGTTCCAGTTACCAAGCCTAGAAATCATGCTGTCATCCTAACACCCTCTCACATCTAAAATTTAACATGTCTTTGCAGTTCCACCTCAACAATATCTTGTTAATGCAGCCCTTTCTTTATACTCCAGCTGTCGTATGTAGTTCTTACTGTCCGTATCACCCTGGTGGAGTTTATTAGAAACTGTATTCCATTGTATTGCTCATTCTTTTTCTTTCCTCCCCCCTCCCAGTTTCCCATTGAGAGTTTTTCTTACTTTCTTGTGCATTCTTACTGCACTTGGTATTGATGATATATGGTATATAATAATACATAATCTTCATTGACCAAAGTTCTATTTCTTTCACTTATTTATTCAGCACAATATTGTTAGTACCTAATGTATAATAAGCAGCAGGAAGAATAATTTCAATATAACATGGCAAAAGCTATAATGAAATCATGAAGAATAATATTGTAACAAAGGATAGTAATATTGCTTTGCAGAGCCAAAAAAAAAAGCATGACAAAGTATATTCATCAATGGCACATTGAAGGATAACTGGAAGAGTCTCAGCTTCATGAAGAGTAATTGCATAAACAGAGACACAAAATAATATGTTTGTTGGCTCAGAGTTGTGGACTAGGATGGGAGTACTTAGAGTGACCACCAGGCAATGGAAAGAATGACACTGGCTATGTATGATAATAATAGTTAACATTAATTGAGAGCTTTATAAGTTTACTAATTTCTAAAAACTCTATGAGCATTCTTTTGGGATCCTCATAATGGCCCTACAGAAGTATATAATATTTATCCAATTTTCCATGTGAAGGAAGTGAAGTTCAGAGGAGGGGTTGACAAGGAGCAAAGATAGAACTGAAATTGTAGCCTATTGGTCTCCAGGCCTGCACTAATTATACTACCTAACCCACTACTGAGTCAGAAGCACCTGTAAGCCATGCATGCAAGAATTTAACCTTTCAGTTGTGGAAAACTATTAAGAAGTTTTAATTTAGAGAATGATATGAACAGATTACTGCTTGAGGATCATCTGTGTACTTGTCAATTTACCTTCCTGCTAGACTACAGTATTCTTTGAGAGCTCATCTCTTCTGTAATTACATGAACTGAATGACTTTTAACTCTAATGGATCTCATTATTTCATTAACATATCTCTTTATTGAGCATCTCTTTTTTGTTTGGCATTGTGTTAGATTCTAGTACTTCATGAAAGGGATTTAAATATTGTCAGGCACTGATAGATGAAAAATGAGAGGGAGAGAGAAAGAGAAAGTAATGTCCCCCCCAAAAAACTCAACATGCTAAAATAAGTTATGAAAAAAGAGAAAATTGTCCAATGAGTCAAGCAAATTAATTTAGACTTTAGATTTTGATTCAAATGATTAAGTGTTTATTTAGTTCTTACTCTATTGTCATTTCTTTACTAGGACCTGAGGGTACAAAATATAAGACATGGTCCTTGATTTCAAATAACTTCCAGTCTTCTACAATAGAATCCCAGAGAAATAATGAAGGAGAACTGTATTTTAATTTTATTCTCCCACCAACTCTGTATCAGCCTAGGGTTGATTTAATTAAATATTATTGTGCCCCCTATTTCTCAAATGCATCAGTAATTATGTTCTATACTACAAAGGTGCTTTATACAAATTTTTAGAACAATTTATTACAAAACTATGGCTCAATGTGCGTCAAACATCTGTAAGAGATATCAAGCTCACTTTTTTTTCCCAAAAATCCTGATGACTGTAGCAATGGTAAAATTTCAGAATATTTTAGAATCAGAAACTTTCAGTAAATTGATAATATTCAGTAGAAAGGAGATGGATTTATGCAAATTCTACTTAATTTTGAAGCTGCAAAGATGTAGAACTGACTCTGCTCAGTTCCAGACTTTAAGTCTATGTTTTAGAGGTGAATATTTGTATTCATGTGTCTTTGAACTATTCACTCATTCAACAAAGAAATAAGATGCTATGTGGCTACAAATATTATCTACCAATAGTAAATGCTAGTTAATAAACAAGTAAACCGGGGAAATATCAGATGGAAACCTTAGTAATAATATGAAATGTTGGAATAATATTTGCTCAGTAATTGTTAAGTGAATGAATATTATTTTCTGACATAATTTAGTAGAGTGTTACTTAATATTTTTTGACATTTCATAATCAGGAAAATACTTAGCATTTTACTACCACATGTAGAATTTGCAGGATTAATTTTAAATCTTCAAAATCTTTAACCACTGAGTAACATTTGAGATTGAAATATTTAAGAACTATAAAATATATTAGAATGGGTTATTTCAAATAACCTGGGCAAAGATAAACTTCCTTATACTTTTTTTTTTAACCTTTATACACATTCTATTCAACAATATTAAATCCTCATACTATAACACAGAAAATAAATGCTATACTTTGAGTCTCCAAAAGTTTTTCTGGGACCCAGGTCAGGCAGTGATTACCATGATTTATGTGAACACACAGTAGTTATTTGTGTCTCTGGTTACAGCTAGACACTCACTTTTTTTTCTCTTTTGGGCCACCGTTATATCTTATACAATCCAGCAGAGGGTGCTTCCTTTTTAGGGTTGGGTCAGAAATGAATATTGTCAGCAAAAAGTTAAAATCTTGTCATAGTGATTAAATAACATCGCCTTGCAGTTTTGTACATTTTCATGTGTGTCCCAAGGATAGTTAGCCTTACATTGAGCATTGCACGTTTTTACCCAACAATCACATAACAACTGTGCGTGTTCTCCTATGACATGTTTGCTCTCTCATTTTCCTTCTTAATGGGAAATTATGGTCCCTACTCAAAAATTTCAGGTATCTTCAATGTAGAGAAGTTTTTGTTAAACAATTATCTTTCACTCTAGGAGATATAAATGAAATGTTGCTGACATCCTCAAAAAAGTTTCTTCCTTTGTCTCCCGCCCCCCCTCAAAAAAATGGCTTTCCTCTGGAGTTCTCCATAGCAAAAATGCAATTTTAGAGTACTCACAGCTCCATGGGTCATGCAAATGCAAGACAGAAAGGGCAAACTCCTGTGAAGAGCAAAATCGCCAGTTTTCAGGAATGTTCACTTCCTAAATGTATAGCACTACATATCCTTACTACAAAGAAGTAGTTAGTAGTTTTTGAAATTGCCATCTCAAGATGATCCTGGGTTCCTTTGGTTGTTTATTTTTGCATTCTTTTTTTTTATCCTCTCTAAATCACTGGCTCTGAAGTAGTTGGCCTTGCACTGGAATTTCTGTTAAAGAACGCAAAGCCCTCATAATGGCTCTGATTCGCACTTATCCAAAGAGATACAACAGGCATTACAAAGGGAAAAGCTGGAATACTTTCTGCTATCAAACTGGCTGCAATGGATTTTCCCTCCCACAATTTTATATATGATAATATATAAATTAAAGGAATGGGAGAAGGTATTTCCATAAATATTTTGCAAGCAGTTACATTTTACTTTTGAGCTTTTTCTTCCATCCCAAAAGTTTACCATTTGAAGTTATATAGAAGACAGGCCATTCTAGAAATACTGCTTAGTAGGAAATCTGTATTTATGGTTGCTGAGGTAGCCTATACTGCAAGTGAAACACAAAGCTAAGAGAATGAGTTGGTTTTGGTGAGCAAATGTTTTATATCTGTGTATAAAAAAGCTGAAAGCAGCTCTAAATTTAAATCCCATTAGAAAATGCTGTGATTAACTGCAGGACCTCCCTGATTGTTCAGGTAACAGATGGACATGCCACAATGAAATATTTCTCCTTTTTATTTACCAACAAAAGAGGATTTTTATGTAGGCAGAAATTAAAACATTACTGAAGCTCTGGTTGCCTAAGCTCAAATTCTTTCATATTAACACAGATTCTTTATTATGTAAAGTCAACATCTTTAATATTTTTGCATGGTTGGAATATATAATCCATAATATGTTGTGATTTCCCTTCAAATAGATTGGTTTCTTCAGAAAGAATTATGTACCTACAACATAATGAGGTAATTAAGTACAGAACAAAAGCTTTTTCTTCTGTTTTAGACAAAACTTGCTTTTAAGACACAAGCAACACATGCATTATTTTTAGGGTCATGAGCCTTGTCCTGGATGGTGATTTTGTTGTCAGAAATCTTGTTGTGGAATACCAAAAACTTCTGACAAAACATTAAAGGAAAATTGAGGTTAACTATGCTATATGTTGTTATGTTGCTTATATAAATATTTTATATCTACGTTCTATACTTTTGTACATCATAATATTTCTACAAGTGAAAACTACAAATATCTATTTTAACTGACAGCTCTTAAGTCAGAACCATAAATCATACTGTCACCCAACGCCTTAGAGAATTATATTCAATCAGTTCAAAATATACTTAATTCAAATACATTTGAAATATCCCTAACAATTAAAAAACAAAGTAAAACTTCCAGAGTATTTCCTACACAATCCCTGACATATAGAGTTTTATTTAAACAAATTCTACTATGTGCATTTATCACTTCATAGCATAATCTCCTTCCAAGTTTGAAATCTGTTGTTATTTAAGATGCCACAAGAGAGAGATAAAATGAAAGAGCTCAAGAAGTTCCAAGATTACAAACTGACAGTGCAAAATGAGTTTATCCCACTGATCTGTCTAATTAACCTTTTTATGTTGACTAACAGAGCAATTTTGGTATTGTTGCTGCCTGCAAATATTGCCATATATGCTGGAGGGATTTTGCAGATGTGATTAAATTTAGAAGTTTGAAATGGAGAGATTATCCCAGATTATCCTGTGACAATCAAAAGGTTCCTTATAAGAGAAACACTGGAGGGTCAGCAACATGTGATGATAGAAGCAGAGTGACAGAAATTTAAAGACACTATCATGCTAAAACACGAGAAGGGGGCCATCATCCAAAGAATGTAGGTGGCCTCTAGAATCTGGAAAGGCAAGCTAATAGATTCACCCTTGAGCCTCCAGAAGGAATACTGCTGCCCACCTGTCTCAGACTTCTGACCTCCAGAACTCTAAGAAAATAAACATGTGTTGCACCAAATTTGTAGTAATTTGTTATTGCCATGATAGAAAGTCCATATAGTTTCCCACAACTCATAATTAGAGGACTTTATGTAAAAATACACATTTGTTATTTATGTTCCCTTTAAAAACTGGAAAATCTGATAATAGTTGAATGTCCTCCTCTTTCTCCTGGCAGCAAGAGGCCATAGCTGTCTTTGGAAGCTACATGCTGTGCAGTCTACCAAGGTCTCTATCAAAGTTCTTCTCTTAAGCCTCTAGTAGACATTGGAGTTTCTGTGCCCTACAGTATAAGATCTAATGTTTTGCATTTTCCTTAATATTCACCTCAATCTTTATTGTTTTCAATATTTCTCTTAACTTATCTACTTTTTAAAATCATGTTTTATTAAACCATTGATCCTGCGAGTCTTTACTCCCACTTTCTCAATCATCTCCATTGTCTGCCTATATTTGTTTTCCTTTAAACTTTCAGCCTGAAACTTGTCTGCTCGGGGAGACAGAATTCCATCATCTGCAGCACAGATAGTGTCCATGGATTCAAGAGTATCCACATGGAACCAGTGTTGCCTTTCCCCTGCTAGCCATCTCATGCTACTCCTTTATGAAATATTGGGCATCTTGGGCACTCTTGGATATTAGCAAATCATTTTATAGGCCAGATAGTAAAAGTTTCAGTCCAGTCTAATATTTGGGTTTCCTATTTCCTTTCAACTTTGCTGAGCTTTTGGCTGCAGTGGAGAAGAGTACAGGGGAGAGACAGGGGTCAGCTCTTCCCGAGAGGCTTCTGAGGGTAGAGGCCATTTCCTTGACTTCCAGGTTTTAGAGCTGCTTTCTCTGCATTCCCTGACTCATGGTCCCTTCCTTCGTCTTCAAAGCCAGTCACTGAGCACATTGCACAGCCCTAAAATTACTTCTTCTGTTGCATTTCTTCCTCTTCCTTCTTATAAGTACACTTGTGATTACATGATTGGACCTACCTGGGTGATCCAGGACACACCCATCTCTTGACCCTCAACTTGATCATATCCATGAAATCTCTTTTGCCATAGAGGGTAACATTCACAGGTGCCAGGTGTTAGGAAATGGACATCTCTGAGAGCCATTATTGAACAACTACAGGGTTGAAGTCACAAAAAGGGTTTTTACTAGTTGTCCTCTTAACTGACAAATGTCATAGTCCTTATTCCACTAATACTCTCTGTTGCATTGAAGGTGGCTAGCCACTTGTACCTACTTTAAAATTTATTCCCGTCGGATTTCAAAGCCCTCTTTCTCATTGCTGTCCTCCTTTACTCCCTCCAATTGTGCTAGATTCGATTTTCTTATGATATTTTGACTTTACCTGCATCCTCACTCCCATGTTTTCTACTCCCCAAACTCCCATGACCAAAAATCTACATCACAAACCCTAGTCTCTCTCTCTTTCTCTCCCCGCCCCCTCTCTTTTTTACAATACTTGCAACCACATCCAGGGCACATTTTCTTTAAATTCACTTTTCCTCAAATAAATCCATCATTTCGTCCTGTAAACCTGTTGGTCTTCTCATATTTCTTATTGTTTCTTTATCTTAATTTTTTTTTTTTTTTTTTGGTACTGGGGATTGAACTCAGGGGCACTCAACCACCGAGCCACATCCCCAGCCCTATTTTGTGTTTTATGTAGAGACAGGGTCTCACTGAGTTGCTTAGTGCCTCGCCATTGCTGAGGCTGGCTTTGAACTTGCGATTCTCCTGTCTCAGCCTCCCAAAGTGCTGGGATTACAGGCTTGAGCCACCGCGCCCAGCTTGTTTCTTTATCTTAATCTCACTTCCATTACCCTTGTTAGGTCCTTAATTTCTTGTACTCAGATTTTGCAGTAGCCCTTACTGGCAGCTTCACTATCCGTCTTGCCTCTCCCAAATCTGTTCTCCACATCACTGCTAGATTCACCTTGCTGAAGCTCAAAAGTAATCATATCATTCTCAAATGTGAAAAATCACGTAGAAAAGCACCATCGGTTCCCAGGATACATTCAGAATTTTGACTTTCACCTTGCATGTCATTTTTAGTTTGGCCCTACTAAATTCTTCATGCTCTTTTTTTTTTTTTAATCATTTCTTTCCAACTCCCAACCATGCAACATGAATGTGTTTCTAAGAAGACATCTTGCACTTTTCCACTGGCTGGAAAATTTCTTGCTCATTCTCATCTTCCCTTTCTCTATCTAAATAGCATTCTACTTAGATAAAACCACCCTCATTCCTGGAGCAAAAGTTCAGTGTCTTTTTCTCTGAAATCCCTTTTTTGCTTCCCCATAGTCTTTTTTATATTATCTCCATAATAGTACATATTGCTGTTTTACATCTCTATCAACAGTGCATTGTAAATCAAGTTTCATCAGAGCACACCATGATCTTTTATTTGTCTTCATTGTCCCTAGCATCAGCCTAAGAAATGACTCCTGGAATCTTGGTTAAAAGAAGATGAACTTACACAGCTAATAAGTGAATTTTACCATTGGCCTAAGATTTTGGTGCCTCAGTTTCTTCATTTATAAAATGGGGAGGTATGTAACACTATATTACTTACATCAATCTTTATGAGGCATTTAGAATAATGCTGGCATGTAGTAAGAGCTACAGTATTAAGTAAAAGTAAATAAATGCTTGCTAAGTATGTTGGATTATTATTATATACTCAAACCGAGATCTGTTTTAAAAAGGTTTAAGAAACATATCTGATACCTTAAAAATAAAATAACTAAAACATACATGAAAAAAAGGTGAAATTATTTGGAAAGAGTAAACTGGTACAAGATGTTTTTGTCATGAGATAGAAGAATAGAAATATGAGGGCATTTTTTTATCTGGATCCCCTGATGCTGACTCTGAGCACAGTTACCTCCAAAAAAATGAAAAAAATATATACCTCTTTGGTTGAATTAAGTCCATGGGACCACAAAGCAAAATGAGAAATTATCCTTTTAATTAGCTTCAGTAAGTTTCAATTAAATTATTTTCTGAGAATTAATAATAGTTGAAGAATTTTTCTAGGTCTTTCTTTTAAAAGAAACATTTAAGTCTCTTTAAAAATCAAAACTATTACCATGAAAATTTCTTGACCAGAATGAAGCATTCTCTAGATATCTGCCATTTAAAAAACAGAATTAAGAAGTCTAATATTGGCATGATGATACTAAATTACTAAGATCATCATATAATTTGCCCAGCAGTAATTCTTTGAGCAAGCTCCTTTTAGAGCCAGAATTTAAGCAGGAAATTGAATCTGCAGGAGGAAGAATCAATGAAGCATTGGGTCTTGCAATACTTACAGATGAATGAATAAATGTACAGGGTGAGAAGTCACCGAGTTTGAGGAGATAATGGGTAGGAGAGGACTCACCAAAATGAGACTCAGGGATGTGTTCTTGTCTAACTTGATTCTATCTTTGATGTGTGACCCAAGGCAAATTACCTAAACCTTTTTGGGATCTCAGAGTTCACCTCTCTGAGGCTGGATAAGATCATTTATAATGTCTCAGCTCTAATCATCTTTGTGCCAGTGTTTCATAAATGGTATGGACATTTGTTGTATTTTGATTATATTCTATAAATACAACAGAGATGTTATTTTGAAACTTGCTAATGAGAATCGTTTCCCTTTCCAAGAAGATACTTGTCCTCTTTCGTCTAAAGCATCCATTTCCTCACAACAATTAGGATTTGGATGAAAATAGTTAATCTTTCACTTTCGACATTTGAAATAAAATTTTTCAGCAAGATAACATACTATCAAGCTAGACTGTTATCTTACTGAGGACTTACTAAATTCTATCAGCTACCATTTATCTTGTCACGAGCTCAGCCTGTAGCTTTTACCATCTGGACCTGATGTGTGCTGCTCTATGATGTAAAAGAGATGTGATGTTCAAGTTTATGGGAAATCCCAGGCTTTAGGCACCAGGGAATTGGAGAATCCATGGCCTGGCTGTCTGTTCTGTTTTGGTTTCACTGGGAACGGTAGCCTTATTACTGATTGAACCTACCTCAGCTCTCACCTGAAATTAAATTCTGCAGACAAAACTCTTTGCCCAGACAAGCCTGTCCATAGTGCTTAGCTAGAGGGTCATATTTCTATCTATTTACTGCCCTTTCATTGCTCAGTTACATTTGACTTTCTCTCAGGACAAACAGAAATTTCTTAATGCTTTCTACATTACAGAGCAGCCAATGCATGTAGGGAATAGTTACTCACATTCTTTTTGTTTCCCTGCCAAATGATGTTGTTTCACCTCTTACTATTTGATGCATTATACTCTTGCTAAATCCCAACAAGAAGAGAAGCAAGAAATCCTTTACTCTAAATTCTCACCTCAACCTATGCAGCCTTCTTCAGTTCTGTTAAGATTTTGTGTGGAGGTCAAAACACACATATCTCACCACTTGCTTCTCTTTTCTCCATTCCTCAATCATTAAAATAAAGCTGTCCTTCACGTCTACATGAAGAGAGAGGATTGTTTTTTCCTCTTGTCTCTAGTGAGGGCTTTACCTTAGAAATATCCTTTCTTGCTGGCTCTAGTCTTATGAATTAGCTTTAACAGTGGACAGGGTGTAGAAGGAAAAACTGGTTTGCTAATGAGGAAGTAAGAGTTATTTTTTAAAACATTACATACATTACACAAACTAGTGACTGTGACTTCAATTCTTCATAAATTTCTAGTGTATGTTATAAAATAAATGCTTTATACATAGTTAAAAATAAACCAGGGAAATAAAGTGTATTTTGATTTGTGTCATATATCATAATGTCTCCTAGTATATTCCTCTTTTTCAAGAGGCGAAACATGTAGACTGCATGTTTACACATTCAGTAAATCTCAGTTATTTGAATTATCATAACCAAAAAATGCTAATTAATTTTTTATAAGTTTGAATAGAACTTACTAGTGGTGCAGCACAGGTCATCTTTTTTTGTGATTCGTCACCTCTGTTTATAACACAGAGAGATCATTACTAATAATAATAGCTAATATTATTTAGCCCTTGTTATGCATCAGACACAAAATAAAACACCGGACCTGATGTGTGCTGCTCTACGATGTAAAAGAGATTAGCACTTTTATTTCATTGAATAGCTGACTCTTCGATGACACAAGAAAAATTTAAAAGTAATTAGAAATATTTAAAAAAATTAGCAGAAACTATTAAGATGCATTCATTTGTGATGAATTCAGCTAATCATTAAAAGATCACCTCAATATGACAAGGAATAATAACCATAATATTTCAGAAAAGAATCAACTTTGGTTTTATCCTAAAATGTTTACAAGTGTTCAGAAAACTTAATATTCACATAAATAACTACAATTAATATTAGGAATTGATAATGATTTAAAAGAAGAAAAAGAGAGGCATTCTTCTAAGCTCTCTCTCCTTACTGTCTCCCATCTTCCTATTTCTCAGGAAGCGAGCTGCTAATCTGATTGATTTGGTCATCCTACTGGAGAGCTAGGGCTCTTTCTGGCCCATAGGCACCCTTTTTTATTGGCTTATACTTATTTTCACTCTCCCTCTCTCTGCGGTAAACCTGATCTCCATGTATTGATTTAAGTTAGGGGAGAAAAGAAACAGGAGAAATTGCTCTGAAGTTTCTACCAGATACTAAGGAAAACTACCTGTCTGAAGTCGTCTCTCCTTTGGGCAATCTGAGGATACAGACATAAGAAGAGCCCACAGAAAGTACCAGCTATGAAAAGCCTTGGAGTATCATACTAGCCCCTTGAAAACAGGTTTCTATTTATTGAACTGAAACTGTACCCATGCAATTTGTACAATTTCTCAGGGATTTCTGGTGTGTGAAACCTGGAAGATTTTCTTTCTTCCCTGTTTTCTTCTCTATCTAGTTCTCCTTGTTAGAGAAATAAGCAAGTGCCACAACATTTGACTGTTAAGTGTTGTGAATGTAGAACTACACCGTGACAATAAAAGTTTCACTAATAAACATCTGGATCTTTGAGTCAATACATGAGGTTTTAGATTGGATTATCTGAAATTTAATTGTAGGAGAAAGCTACATCTATCCTGACATCTTTTATTTCTGTAGACAAAATGTAGTAGGAAAAGGTACTTAAAGGGAGTAATGTTGACTCATGGCTTGTCAATGGACTGGGGAACAGAGAATGGGAGAGGAGGAAGTAATATATTCATGAGCAATAGGCAAATGTGAACAGTGAAATGAGTAGGTACAGTAGGACATCTCCATCGGAAACAAAAATTTGTGTTTAAAAGTGAATATGAATTAATATTAAAACAATAAATAATTTTTGCATTAAATGCAACCAATATCAAATTTATTTTGAGAATAGATACCAACAGATTGCATTTTTAAAAGTTTTATTGGGTATTTATTAGTTATTTCATAGACTGTGAAATGTGAGAAATAGAAAAAAGCATAATAATATGAATAGATTGAATGTTAATATTAAAGATTTGGAAGCATAAGAGAGAATTATGCCAAAAGGAAGGCATCAAAATAAATAAAGACAGTATATGTAAAATAAGTATTAGATATTCATGGAGAACATGATTTTTGAAAATAACAAATGATGAAGAGAAAGTGGATGATTCATCATAATATCTCATTATAATAAACGTAAATAGAAAATACACATTCTAAAATGTATATGAAATAGTTTGAAAAATTATGTACGAGAGAAACTTTAATGTTATTATATAGATAGTTTTATCTGTTTAAAATCAATAAAATTCATGACATTTTCTTTGATCAATATTAATTATAATCAAAAACTAATATTGTAAGTTATTGGAATATTTTGACTGCTTAAAAATATTCTTAAAGAGAATATAAAAGGTAATTTATTTTAAGTTTAGGAAAAATAAATGAAAAAATAACACTAATTATCAAGGTTGGTACATTGTTAAAGCTATCCAGACTAAAAAAAATTAGAATTTTTACAAGATGAAAGATAAATTGTATTACAACCTTATCTCAAGAAATTATTAAAAATAACTTAAATGTAAGACATTTAAATTAATAAAAGTAAAAACTGAAAAATAATTATATAAATGATAAAAATCATAGGATAAATGTGCTAAAATATCCTTCAAAAACCAGATACAACTGTAACCCTCCTGAGGAATAAAAGAAAAATTTGAAAAATAGTTAATTTTCATATACAAGCTGTTCATTTCTTTAACCCACATGATGGATCTTTGTAATTTCCTGACCAATAGAATTGGTAGTGATGTTAGTGATAACTCTGAGTGTCTTCTGAGATTAGATCATGAATGATAACACTTTCTCTCTCTCTTTCTCTGTCTCCTTCTTCTTTCACATAGCTCTGGAGATGTAATTGCCTCACAAAAAGTCTTGCCACTCAAAGCTACCATGTTGGAAAGATCATAGGTAAAGATTGCAAATGATCAATGATCATAGTGTATAATTCATAGTGTATTTATTCATCAAATATTTAGTTACATCTCCCTTAATATTCTAAGAAAATGATATAATAAAAGTGGTAAAATTGTGTGCCATGTTTCAAATAATATAGAAAACAAACTAAATAAATGAAGGTAAGTATCTAATTTGGTAGATGGTGACAAATGTTTTGGGGATAAAATAATGGAACTTGAGAATGATTATAGTTTTTAGTGGGGAGATCATGGAATACTTCTTGAAGAAGGAGAATTTTAGCCAAGATAAATGCCAAACTCTGAGGTTATCTGGGTAGAAGTTCCCCAGGTAAAGAGGGAATAACCTGACAGGTTTGAGGATCCATAGAAAGGTCACTGTCCTGCATAGAAAGAGAAACAAAAGTGAGTAGGACATAGGGTCAGAGAGTTCATGGAGATCCACTGTATGACTTGAGAGAGGAGTAACATGATCTGACTTCAGTATTAATAAGAACTAGGTATTGAGAGGATCATCTACAGAAATAAAATTACTGTGAAGTAAGTGAGAGAATGCAGAGAGCCATTTTCTAAAGAAGCATGGGAGGGTTTGTAGGCAACTGAAAAAGATGTATGATTAAACAATCCCTATGGAACTGATATTCAGAAAAATCAATGATCAACTCAGTGGATAAATAAATAAATGAGAAGTATTACTCTACAAATAAAGAAATCCACAGGAAATTAATGATTGCTTTGGAAAATATAAGTAATAAAAATAAATATAGGCAAAAGTAGAAAATAAGAAAAGGTGTCACAGAAAAGATTAAATTATTTTAAAAAACTGATTTAAAATTCAACTTTTAAAAAGTGGTTTTAGAAGTTGATTATTTAAAAAAACATCAGGACCAAAGTCTTCACTGTTTTGTCTAATTTACAGAATATGGATGATGCCAGTGTTCAGAGGCAATTCAAGCACAATATAAATAGAAAAAAAGTTAATTAAATTTGATAAGGTTATTTAGCAAAAGCAATAGCAAGCATCAATCGCCTTAACAGTACATCACCATTTATTTTAAAATAAGGAACAAGAATAGAATGCTTACTATCCATTATTATTCAGCATCTCTTCAGAGAGTCTCTTGCCTAGAAGAAAAGAAAAAAATTAATCAGTTTCATTTGGGAAAATTATCTCTTTTTTGCTAATAATATTACTGAATATTTAAGAAAACCCAAAAGATTCTATTAAAAACACTTTTAAAAAGGAAATGTGGCTCGATTAAGACAAATATTCAAAGATCAGTAATTTTCTTTACACCAGCAAAAGGAGGATAGAAAAAAAGGAAAATATTACATTGCAATAGAAACAACAATTATAAATTATTACAGAATAAATTTAACATGAAATATGTAGGACACATAAAAATGAAATCATCAAATCATGCTAAAGCCTATAAAAGAATGACAGAATAAATTAAAGATATACCATGTTGTGGGCAATGGTCATTTCCAATGATGGCTGCAGCAACATATATCTCATTTTGCAATGTTACGATGGTAGTTCTTCCAGCCTAGACATCAATCAGACATGTGAGGCAAGAAGCCTTTAAGTGACCTTGGCCCCTGCAATTATCTTCTCATCTTACTGCAACTTCCTGAAAGATCCTCAAGAGAGAACCTTCCAGTCAAATTATTCCCAAATTTCTGAATCACAGAAATATATAGGTAACAGTGAATCATGGTTATTTTAAGCCATCACATTTTAGGATGATTTTTTATGCAACAAAGGGTAACTAATATGTAAGTTTTGGGGTTGAATGATTTACTATCATGCCAAATATACAACGTCCCTCAGATGAATGATTTAAATTTGAGTAAACACTTATCAGTGGTATGTTTGTTTTGTACTGGGTAAAATAGCATTCAATTTCCTACAAAACATTAAGTTCATGAGAGTAACCAAAAATACTTTGAAGTAAAGTTAAAATGGATGTAATTTTTCAGTCATGAAAATAATCTATACAGGTATTATAATCAAACTAGAAATAGACAAATAGATTAATTGAAGTGTATAGAGAGCTAAGAAAAAAGTCAAGTATGGAAGTAATTTAATATATGGCAAAAATGATGGTTCTACTGAGTGGGGAAAAATGATTAACTCAAACATGTTGCTTGTGCAGTCTGTTAACTATAGATACATGTATAGTACATTTCTTAAAACTAGAAGAAAGGATTTTGATGTTTTAACAGTAGAGAAAAATAGAAGTTTGATGAACTACAACATTAAATCTTACTTAAATATTACAAAATATATACATGCATTGAGCATTATAAGGTCACCCATTAATATGCATAACTTTTATATTTTTATGTATCAATTTAAAAAATAAAGTAAATTAAACTTTAAGTTGTAAATATATCTTTACTTCTGTAGTTGTAGCATTGCTGATTGACTTAATAAATTTCAATTTACACATACGAAATAAAAGAAAAAAAATGCTGATGTAGTATATACCTATTGGAAGAAAATTATGTTGGAATTATCCTCTTTCTATGTAAGGGAGAATCCTAAATGTAAAAATAAATAAAACTTCAAAACTACATATTTTTGTGAATGTTTTAATCAAGATAGGATATTCAGAATATATAAAAGATATCTGCTCTACAAAAATTACTCATAAAAGGTAAAGTAAAATATTTTATAAATAAAATTTTTAAAATTCAGGAAATGTTTTTAATACTTAAACAAGATCTTAACATCTATGTTATGTCTACAAATAAAGTAAAATAAATTACAGGAACTGTTTTTAATACTTACACAAGATATTTATATCTATGTTATGCCAAAACACTTCAAAATTGATAAAGTGACAACGTATATGGTTAAATGACATAAATAAGCAGTTCAAAGGAAAGAAAAGCCAAATGATCAATGGCTAATGAAAAATGTTTGCCAATATACTGGAAAATACACATTAATTTTTTATTCAATTCTGGGTACCAGGAATTTAATAAACAAAAATAAGTAAGTCGATACTGTCATAAAGCTTATATATGCAGGGGAGGATGGAGCAGGCAGCATACAAATAAAAATGTGTAAACTGAAGAGAAGTGGCACAATAGTTACAAAACATGATAAAGGCGTGGAGGATGAAGATAATGGGTGAGGTTAGCTTCTAGAGATATTTCAGTCTGCAAAGACCTCTCTAGTTCAGAGAAGTTTTATCAGAAACCTTAGTGAAGTTATGAAGCAAGCCAGCACAGAACTGCAAGTTCTCGCACTACACTCATTAGACTGGCAAATATGGAAAAGTGAGTAGGAATATTTAGTGCTAAGGGGTATTAAAGTAAATCTATTTTGCTATACATTGCTGGTGAAAAAAATGAACTGTTTCAACCCATGGGAAAGCCTATCAATGTCTCTCAAAATTGCACATGTCCTTTAACTCACTAGTCTCACTCCGGGAAACTTATCCACAGCACAGCTTAAGTGCTGCCCCACACATTAAATTCCTCTGTGCAAAGGTGTTTAATAAAATACTACTTATAGGAATAATAGAGTTTATTGTTTATAGTTCTCACCATCCAAGATAAAGTAGAGCATTAAATATAAAAATAAATAATCCTGGAAGAATGTAAATATATATTTGTATGGTCCTTTTTATTAAAATAGAATACTCAAAATATATAAAGACAAGATAGAAATATAAACTGCCTAAAAATTAAAAGTGTAGACAGCAAAATGATCATTAAAAAGTGAAGAATTGAGTAATTTTGGTGTATCTTTCCATCTTAGGATAACCTGGACCAATCACAAGGAATAAATTTAGGTCTATAGCTTTTTTCTCTGAGAGATTTTTTTCAATGTATTGGTGAGTGAGAAGAGTTGAGTTTCAGAGGTATATAAAAATGTGATTTTATTTAAATGAAAAAAGAGCCCCCAAATCATGTGTTGAGAGGATCCCTTGTCTACAATTCCTAACATTCCTCTTATGTTAAAAGATCTCTTATAATTCCCAAGGAGGTAGAGTGACATCTTGGGAAGAACAAACTGGACATGTTGAATTCACATGTCGGTTTTGTTTATCTGGGACGTGAGGACTTTTGGGGAAAGTTGTTCTGCTCTGAAACTCCAGGGGCAGCTCTGGGCCTTGGAGGTCAGTGCTCACCTTCTTGCCCCTTTCCTCATGGGGTGATCCTGCCCACATGGACCACTAGTTTTCAGTGCACTAAGTCTTACAAGACAAGCCATTGCCTTCTCCATAGTTACCTAAAGTGGGGACCTGCCCCAGCTAAGCCAAGCCAGCTACTGGGGTGGTTAAGTTAGCATGACCTTGATGCTCAGGGAGCAGAGCCTGTGGCTTTCACATCCTCCAACTTAGACTTGTTTAAAATTACATTGTGCCCCTCCTTCTGCTGCTTCTTTCGTTTTCACAATTTGCTCATAACGTAGGCACTGAAAAGATGCCATATTGTTCAATTTTCTTCAAAGATTGAAGGGCCATCCATATACAAATATTTATATGGGATTAAATGACCACAGGGAAAAGATGAAGAATGCACAGGACTGAAAAGGAAGATGAGAGAGTGAAGAGACTGAGAGAAGGGTAAGTTAAAAAGAAAAAAACTGCCATCCCTTTTTGTATAAAAAGAGATTCAAGAATAAAAGCAAATGCATGAGGTGTTCCCATTTTTGTTAATGGTAATGACTGTGTACACATGAAAGAAATGTTAGAGAATTGTCATTACCAAACCATTAATGGCAGCATCTGATTTGGGTAGAAATTCAAGCAATCTTTATTTTCTTCTATATACTTCTTAATATTGTTTTAATTTTTACAACTCTGAAATGTTATGAGAGTGTGTGTGTATGTGTATTTATATATATATATATAAATTCATATTTATATATAATTATACTTAAGGCTGGAATAGGGTTATTCAAACATAATGTCTTCTTCATTTGTGTCATTTGGACTGACTAAGTTACCACAGATGGAGACGCTGATTCCATTGGCAGGAGGATAAATATTGCTGTACCAGTCATGGTGGTGAGGGGTAAGGGAAGTTTGGGCAGCCTTATAAAGGTTACATCAGGATGGCAAGACTTCCTTGAGAAGTTTGTGGAATACTGGACCAAATTCTTACCAATTTAATAATAACTGGACCAAATTCTTATCAATTTGATCAATAAAATATGGAATAAATATAAATATGATGACTGGAAAAGATAAAATTCTCATTCTTTAAAACTTTAATTTTTTACTTTAAAACATAAGCATATTGTCAATAAATGAAATACATGCAAAAGGGCTTTTTAAGATAAGAACAACTTAAAAATTACATCAGGACTATATGGAAGAGAAATGAGGATTACTTTTCCAAGAAGAAAAGGAATTAAGACTATTCTAGAAGAATTAAGGCTTTTTGTCTCAGAGGAGAAAGTTGTAGGAACCTTAGGGAAAAAGATTTCAAGGGCTACAATTTAAACATGACTTACTTAATGGAAGTCCTCAAGATCAAGTATTTCAATCAACTAACTTTTTAACATATGAGAAACATACATATTAGAATTTTCTAATAATTGGAGATCCTCAAAAATAGAACATGTTGTTGCTAAGTTAGGATTTTTTTGTATCTCTCTTACATATGTCTTTCAGGAGAATAAAAGTGTGCATAGATATTTGTTTATCATTTTAATGACAAAGGATGTGTAGAACAAAATTCACAAATAAAAATACACTTTTTTTTGTAAATTCAGTGCAACCAATTGGATGCTCAGAGAATGTTTATTTTTCAAGCTGTTATGTTCAATCAACCCGTGGTTGCAGTTAAATGTGTGTAGTTCCAACTTAAATGGTGGTTGGTGGTTTCATTTAGATTAGTAGATAAGACACAAGTGAGACAATGAATGTGTATTTATCAAGGTATGTCCATCCATTCATCATTGATGTGAACAACTATCATGCTAAATTAAATAATGGTTTTTGAATACTAGAATAACATCTCTTCAACTTTTTGTGCTATTCACAATGCAACAGTCACAGATATGACACCTCCAAAATTTAATCTGCATTATTAAATTTTTCTACAGCACTTTCTATAATATGGACAATCCACAAAACAATTAAACACAATTACCAATTCCCAGCAGGTAAATATTCTATCATGGCTGACTTCAGATAATAATATAAGGTCACTGGTAACAGGACAGAAAGATGCAGTAGTACATTATGATAAAATATTTCCACCATACAGATACAAGAGAGGCCAATCACCTCAAGAGAACAGATAATAGTAATATATTTCAAGGTAATTAAGATGTGATCACTTTTGAGTATCTGTTACTTTTGGGTTTAGTTTACTTAATCGTGAGCTCATGTAATTTAATTTTTAACAACATACTTAAAAATTGACTTGCAAAATTTCTGAAAATTCAACAATCATTTCTTATGGTTTATAACAAGCTAATTCCAGTGTACTACTGAGATAAAGGCATACTCTGTGAAATTTAATCTTGTACAGAATAAAGTATGGTCTTTGGAAAGCAAAGGGGAAAGAAAGTTTAAAAAAAAAAAGTAATGCACATATTTCCTAGTGTATGAAAGGTAATTGAACTTACTCAGTTTTATATTTAAAAACTTCTATTATATTTGTCCACAGGCCTTATTAACTTATATTCTTTGGGTTTTTCAAATCACAGGTGTGTGTGGACACACATGCACACACACACACACACACACACACACACACATACAATGGCATCACTGAATTATAAAGCTTAGAAAAAGGATTTTCAATACACAATTATAGATTTAAAACATAAAAAAGAAGAAGAATCAACATTCTTCAATGAATATCCTAAAAAGAGTATCAATACAAAGTAGGAGACACCTTAAATGCTCATTTGAAAGGAATAACAGGTGAGAAAAGCTGCATACCTAAATTTAGTAAGCCCACATACTCTGTCTCATAATTTCCAAAATAATTACTAAAAGAGAAAAAAACACCTAATTCAGTATAAAAATTCATTATATTTTCTAATTTGTGGTTTTTCGCTGTCCTCAAATTTTTAAAAATATTTTGAAGAATTAGAAAAAAACAATTTTCTAAAATAAAAGCACCGAGTTTTACCATTTGCTATTTCCTGAAATCGGGAAATTTAGATTTCAATTGTGACTGGAATTCCTGTAAATTCCTGCAAATAAGATTTATGAACATACCTTAGGCACAAATGTAAATTTGGTCCTAGGTGATTTTAGTGATGTATAGAACAAATATGCTCACTTTGAATCCTAGACTTTTGGTATCATGTAGATTCAGACACACACACACACACACACACACACACACTTAGATATATGTTCAGATTAAGTCATAGATTCATGTATTAGACACAACAAGAATTATGAGAAGATGAACATCTATGATAATTTAAGTGCTTATTAATTCAATTTATAATGATTATTTTATTGAACATATGTACCTCCTACTTTCATAATAAAGTAATTTCTGTTCATTTTTAAAGGAGTTCAGCAAGGACAAGTAATATTAAAAGGTTAAAATCTTTCCAAATTATACTAAAATTTAAATTTTACTACTTTGCTTTGGAGTCACTCTATTACTAGCTTCAGCATAACATCTTATCACAATTTAGGGAAATTAGTCTGAAAGTCCAAAGTAAATCTACTTTTATAGCTCATGCTTGTATGAAATTTATTTTTCTTACATTCTTATATTCACACATTTTCATCATCTTTAAAATTTTAATATAACTAAAAAACATGAAAATGTGAAGCATTAACCTACATTTTTATGTTTTCAATCTAACTTATTTTACATTCCAATTTGTTTCTCCAGCTACTTTTAGTTTTTCTATTGTATTTACTCACCTATAGTGAATTTGGAAAAGTTTGACAGCTATTAAAATAGAGAATATCAAGAAGGTTAGTCAGTGTCCTTATTAAAATCCTAGCAGTCATTGAAATACAAATAAAAAATTGGAATTGTTTCACTCTTATTCAATTTATTGAGAAGCACCAGATTTTGGTTGGGATTTATATTTTAAGTAGTATTTTGCATAGCTCTTCCATTTTGGTGTGTATAATGGCATTTTTAACTCTTTGAACTTGTCAATTTTAAAACTGCTTTTTTTTTAAAATACCTAAAGAATCAATTTCTTGGATCTTTTAAATGTGGTACTACCCTGCGTATTTCTTATAAATGTTAAATGCGGCTATCAAGTTTCTTCTAGATTAACTTCTATGTGCAGCTTCTCTTGATCTCATTTGTTCATAAGAAAATTTATTACTAATATTAATCTTTGAATGAATCAATTGATGAAAGCTTCTTTTTAAGGTGAATTTAAATAATAAAAAATATAAACATACATGAACACAAATACATTATATATATATGTACAAACATTTTTGCATTTACACATACACATATGTTTAGTATTTGGAGTCTTCTAAGACACCTACTAATTCTTAAAAATTTTTCATACCTTAAAAACTATTTTTATACCCTATTTTGTTCTCCACTATAATTAGGACTTGATACACAAGCCCCTTAAATATTGCTTTCAACTTTTAAGAACCTTTGGTTTTACCAGACTCTAGTTACCTTATTATACATTTTATTGAAAGCTAATAATTATTAGGACATGTGGTGGGTAGTTACATAAGTAACATCACACTACTGGCTCTATGTACTAGCTACAATAAGGGCAAATGGTACAATTAGAGGCACATTCCTTGGTGCATAACAATAGAAGCCTTAGTGACACTGCAAGATTAAGAAAAGGCTAAAACATCTTTAAAAGTACTCATTACCACCAGTCAGTATGTGCATATTTGACCTTTATGGTAATCAGAAGAATCTCCATTTATGCAGTAGGCAGCTAAATAATCGTCACTTTTGGCACACAGTTTTCCTTGAAGTGACCTAAGGTTAACATGGTTGATCCTGAGGCTGACACTGACGTTGAATCAACTCATCAGCGTGAAAGGCCACCATCTTCATCACCCAGGTTACAATGACAGGATAAAGAGAGCATTGCCGATTTTTCTCTGCAAGAGACAGCACGACTTCAGTGTTGTCGGCTCTGTACATTTTGAAGGTTGCAAAATTACTTAGAAACCTCTCCCTGAGGTGCAGATTCATTCTGTGGTATGATAATCATGCAAGTTGCATCAAAAATAATTGCTTAGTTTATTACCTTGTTGTCTTATTATATTAAAACCTCATGCTAGATTCAGAAATCTCTTACTCTTGATCTCTCTTCTTCCCTATAGGTCTACTATTAACCCTACTCATTTCAATTTGAATATATTAACAGTTGCAATGAAGAATCTCAAAGCTAAATTGCTACATCCAAATAACATAAAATCAGCACTATATCTAGAGCTAATGTAGCAACTCTAACATCTGGAAAAAAAATAAAGACCCTAATTCACATGGAATAAATTTAAATGCTTTCTCGATGTCCCTCCCTCAAATATTACACCTGAAGATGTAGAAATCTGCAGCCACAATGGTCACTATTCATGAATAATGGGCATTTAAAATCAAATGAAACTCATTTTTGTGTTGAAGAGCTCATCATTCTCCAATTTTTGTAGTAAAACATCACATCAGATAACTAACTACAAGATAATTATGTCATTGCTGTTATTTCCCAGATGGTTTGGGAGGAGTATAATGTATTGTATAGAAACAGAATAATTTAACAGTCATCAAAATTAGAGCAGATGATAAAAAAAAATTAAAGCTAGCCAAAGAAAGATTTTTAAGACAAAAAACCAAAGTTCCTCAATAACTGTGTCTTGGTTGACACTTAAAAGTAGTCATTCATGATTGCCCCTAATGTACACAGTGTTAATCCATGTGTACCTAGAAAATCTGGCAACTTCCTGTACTTCAAAGTCATTGCCTTTGCTATGAGACCTAGAAAGTGCTTCAGGATTCATTACGACATGTGGAATATATAAGCAATAAAGCATGACAGGGAGTGTGGTTGTCATAAGATAATCACACCCCTGGGTCATTACAAAGCAAAAGGTGCAGTGGCGCACCTCTCTTTCCCCCCGGGGTGTGATTACAGCATGGTAAGCACACTTCATGCCATTACCTTATTGCTTTTATAAAGAGTCTTAGTTGGGAAGAAAATCTCTGTCTTTTTTCTTTTCTTTTTCTTCTTCTTTTTTTTTTTCTTAAAGAAGACAAAGTTGGCAGTTAACAGTAATTTCAGCTAAGCCAGTTAGTTTATATGTATTAATCTGCTTCTTTAAAATACACGACTGCCAAGACCAATCAGAACTCACAACTCTAAGGCAGAACCCATTCTGTACTTGCATGTTCAAATGATTCACCTTAGGAGGAAAGTGTACAATTGTCACAAATTCTAATTCCTAGAAACAACTGTTGAAAAAAAAATTTGCCTCAAAGTTAACATTTTTTCTTCAAAACAATACTCCGAACTAAGTTCACAGACTTGATTATGCAAAAAAACAACATAAACCAGTTGATCAGCCCAGCTTTCAGTAGTATCATAAGTGTAATTTTTACTTTTTTCCACTGTGTTCCCCATCCAAATTCAGATGACAGCTCAATTTAAGGTGCTATATCAGACACCAAATCACAATACTCTCATTCAAATTATAGCCTAAGGGTCTTATTGTGATCTTGCAAATTTATAAAATCTTGTTTTACACGAGATGTCTTCCATTACTTAATACTAGTCCTCTTTGCATTATACAATATTCTGCAATCTTAAGGCAAACATAGCCTCAATTAATGATTCTCACCTGTAATAGCAGTTGAAATTTTATTCTATTATATTCTTTGCATATATTTGAAACATTTGTTTTCATAAAATTTGTGTATAGAAAATAGGTAAATATTATTATTCCCATTTTATAGATGAAAAAACAAGTTATAGAAAGAGAAAATTGTGTAGCTAATTCAGTTACTCAAAATTGCTATTCTAATTTCAAATATAGACACTTTTAAAATACAAAAGTATTGAAAGATTATCTTAGAAAAATCCCTTAACCTCCTGCTTCAGTTTCTTCACCTGTTACATAGGATTATGAAAGTAGATAGTCTTTACAATGCATTTCAAAGCTGCCATTTTGAGAACAACTTTCTTAAATAATATAATTAACAGTCATGGGAGGGTTAACTTCAGGAAATTAGCTCCTTCCTCAGAGATTGACCTGCTAGGTAGTTTGAAAAGCAAAAGGCATGTTGCTAACAAAAGCAGCAGTGGAATCATCATCTTCATCAAAAGTAGTTCATCAGTTAAAATGAAAAATGGAAAGAAAATAATGTTTGAATAATATAATCCCTTTCCTAAACTTAGTTTATTATTGATTGTTCTGATTTGACTGATCAAGGCATGATTAGAAAAGATGATCTTGAGAAAAGTATTTGGTTTAGGACAGTTGTGGATAGTAGCTCCAGTAACAGTAGAACATTGAATGAGTTCAGGATGGTTTGTATAGGAACAAAAGTGCAACTACATAGTTGGAATAATTTGAATGGGGAATTCTACTAGTAGGTAGCAATTATAACATCTCCAATTGATTTTGAAAGGGTCTCAGACCAATGCAAAATATGTTCAACATCACATGGTCATCTTTATTGCCACAAAGAAAATGTATGTATGCTTTCCTTGTATTTGAAGAGAATACAAGGAATTCATGATCATTTCATGATCCCTCCTCGCTTTTCCCAAAGGGGACTGTTATGGTTTGGATATGAGGTGTCCCCTAAAACTCTTGTATTATGCAAGAACACTCAGATGTGAAACAATCGGATTGTGAGAGCTGTGACCTAACCAGTTCATCCTAACTTGAATAAACTAACTAGGTGGTAACTATAGGAAGGTGGTGTGGATCACTGGTAGCGGTGTGGATCACTGGTAGCGTGCCCTGGAAAAGGTTCATCTTCCTCATGGCACTTTTCCTGTCTTTATATCTGCTTCCTGGTCACCATTAGTGAAAGAGTGCTCTTCTACCATGCCTCTCCTCCATGATGTTCTGCCATATCTTTGACCTGGAGCAACAGAATCCAACAAAATGGACTGAACCTCTGAAACCTGAGCAAAAAAATAAAACTTTTCTTCCTGTAAATTGTTTTTGTCAGGTATTTTGGTCACAGTAAGAAAATGTTGACTAACAAAGGGACAAATATTATCTTCCTATTTTGGGAGAAAGGACACATATATTGGTCATTTTTGCTTCCATGCAAATGATGAAGATAGTTATCACTGTAATCTCTTTGCTGTTCTAATGTTCATTGTGGGTATCTTGGTGCAGACAATGTTCAGTGCTGCCTTTGACTTGATTTCAAGGCATGGATCAAACTTCACAAGGGGTTGTCACTTCTCCCTTGAGCATCCCATCCCCACTTGCATAAAATATCCCTCCATTAATACAAAATAAAGACCCTTAATTACATGGAATAAATTTGAATGTCCCTCCCTCAAATACTAGACCTGAAGAAAAATATATAGCCACAACAGTTGCTATTCATGAATAAAGGGCACAGAAAATCAAATAAAACTAATTTTTATATTGGAGAGCGCATCATTCTCATATGTTCATAGCAAAACATCATACCAGATAACTGTAAGGTAAAAACTCCAGTTGTATCTCTAGCTAAGTTGTCCTGGATACGGACCCTCTACCCACCTTCTCATTTGGTAAGCTTTTCATTTCACATTATTTTTGCTGCTGCTGTTGCTTCTTGGATCCTGGTTTCCGACACCAACTCAGAAGCTGCTTTTGCCCTTATTTCCAGAGAACCTCCTTCCAATTTCATGAACTTCTCTATTATTATAACTCTAAGTTGAAGATCTTTTTTTTAAAAGTTTTTTCTATTTATGGATGGACACAATATCTTTATTTATTTATTTTTATGTGGTACTGAGGATCAAACCCAGTGCCTCACTCATGCGAGGCAAGCGCTCTACCACTGAGCCACAATCCCAGCCCCTAAGTTGAAGATCTTATACCACTTCATGAGGAAAGAAAAAATTAAAAGACATGCATCACAAAAATGGACACAAATACTCTCATGTCCCTGACAACATATCATTTTCCCCTCTGTAATCTACTTTGTATTAAGAATGGAAATAAATTTCTCTCCCTGTTTAGGGGAACACCAATAGCTCAAAACACTTTGTGGGGATTATTTTGCTTTGCAGTGGATATTTCTCTAAAATTAAAAGTTAGAAATTCTCTTCAATTAGAAATCAGAGCAAATCAACCTTTTGTTATAGCTTAGATATTAGGTCTCCCCACAACACATGTGAGACAATGCAAGGAAGTTTAGAGGTGAAATGATTCAGTTACATGAGTCTTAACCTAAGCCGTGCATTAATTATCTGATAGCGATTAACTGGTTGGTAATGGTTGGCAGGTAAGGTGTGGCTAGGGGATATGGGTCATTGGGGGCTGCCTTTGGGGTATATATTTTGTTCTTGGTGAGTGGGGTGTAAGATATCCCCCTGTCTCTTTCTCTCTATCCTTCCTGATTGCCACGTCCTGAGCTACTTTGTTCCTTCACTCACTTCTGCCATGATGTTCTGCCTCACCTCAGGTCCAGAGCAATGGAGCCAGCCATCTATGGACAGAGACCTCTAAAACCATAAGCCCCAAAATAAACTTTTCCTCTTTATGTTGTTCTTAACATGTCTTTTAGTCACAGCAGCAAAAAAACTGGCTAAAACAGAAATTGATACTGAGAAGCAGAATTGATGCTGTGACTAACCTAACCACACAGCTTAGAAGATGTTAAAGAGTTTTGGAATTTGTGAGGAAATTTTTGAAAAATTTAGAGACGCAAGCTGGGAAAATTTTAGATGTTGTAAGCAGAACTTAATGGGGAATTCAGATAGGAGCTCAAAAGACCAGAATGCTGATAGAACTCTGGACAATAAAAACTGGATTTATGAAGTTTCAGAGGAAAAGGAGGACTCCATTGGAAATTGGACTAGGGGCCATTAATGTTGCATTCTGGCTAAGAAGTTGTCTAAATTTTGCCCATGTCCTGGGACTTTGTGTGAGGCTCAGTTTAAAGGTGACAGACTAATCTTGCAGAGGAATTTCAAGGCAGCACAATCTTCGGGGGATGGCATGGTTATTGCTGGAGACTTTTAGGAGTTTATTGTAATAATCAGGAACAGAATACAAACCAGAAGGATTTGAAAAATATGCAGTTTGGACAGAAAACTGCAAGTTAAACTGGGCTAAAGAAGTGTGGTTGTTAAAGACATTACAGCCACTAAAGAACCATTAAATACTTAGAACTGATAGTAAAGATGGATCAATGGCATCTCAGGAATTGTCAAGACCACACCCGTGTCAGACTCAAGGGGATAAAACTAAAAGTTCCTTTTGAGCAGCATCCAGTGGGGCACCCTGCTTGCAAAAAGGGACTTAGGAAGTTGTTTCACATATTCAACTGCCCAGACTCTCAGAGGCTATTGCCGCCATGGTTCCTGGAGGTTTGGCTACTGCTAGGCAGGCCTTGGCACCAACAATATGGTGCTGGTTCTGCAGGAATGCAGGATGCTGGAGTTAGAGGTCATGGAGGCTTTTACCAAGATTTCAAAGGAAGACCAGGAAAGCCAGGCAAAGTGTAGCAGGGTCAGAGTCCCTGCAGACTGCCCCATGAAGGTATGAGAAGGAAGTAAAAGCTGCACTGGAGACCCTCAACATTAAGAAATGCCAGTTGCTTAGGGCACGTGCCGAAGAAATCTGCAGGAATCAAGCAGAGACAAACCCAGGGAAAGGCCATGTGGACTACAAACAGCAAAGCCATAAGTGTGGAACTTCACAAGCCCTTTGGAGAGAACATCACCATATTATGTGCTCCAAATAATGGCCTTGGAGCTGCAGGACTCGTTTGCCCAGTTAGGTTTTAGTCTTGCTTTGGTCCCATTCCTTCTTTCTATACTCCCTGTTTCCTCCTTTTGGAATGAAAATGTTTACTCTGCATGTTTACATATTGGATATATGTAATTTTTTTTTGACTTTTATAGGCATTCATGCTGAGAATTTGTCCTGAGTCTCAGAGGAGACTTTAGACTTGGACTTTTGGGCAATCCTGAAACTAAGATTCCTGGGACTCTTGAAAATGACCTAAATATATTTTGCACTGTGAAGTGGGTAGTAGCTTTGGGGGGTAAGAGGCCAAATGTGATGGTTTAAACATTAGGTGTCCCCCTAAATTCCTGTGTGATACAGTGCAAGAAAGTTTAGAGATGAAATGATTGGGTTATGAAAGCCTTAACTTAATCAGTGCATTAATTCTCTGATAGGGATTAACTAAGTAGAAACTATAGGAAGGTGTGGTGTAGCTGGGGGATGTGGGTCATGGGGACTGCCTTTAGGGTATATATTTTGTTTTTGGTTAGTGAAGCGCTCTCTGTGTACTCTCTGTACTTGCTTGCTCCATCTCTCTCCCTCTCTCTCTCTCTCTCTCTCTCTCTCTCTCTCTCCTTCCTGATTATCATGTGTGAGCTGCTTTTCAGTTTTATACCATTTTGCCCCACGCCCTTCTGCCATGATGTCCTGCCTCATCTGAGGCCCAGAGCAATGGAGCCAGCCATTTACAGACTGACAACTCTGAAAATTAGCCCCCAAACAATCTTTTCCTCTTCTATGTTGTTCTTGTTAGATCTTTTGGTCATAGCTGTGAAAAAGCTAACTAAAATCTCATTTATTCTTATCTGTGAGCTATCTCCACATACTCTCCACTTGATGTTTGAGTCAGTAGGTAACTTTTACGAAAAGTAAAGTTCTTCATGGGATTCACATTCTATGTATCTCTATAATATAAAATATAGTTTCCATAGTAATTAAACTTGTAAGAACTACAAGAATCTTGGGCGCTGGCAAATTGACCACTAGGTTTCTCATACTTAAATGAATATGAAACAACTCTAAATCTAGAAACACAGAGGCCTGACTTTTGGTAATAGATTATCATGTCTGCTCACCCACATTACAGGCTTGAAACAGAATATACACTCGGAGACCTTTGAACAAAGCAGGTTCCCAGAGATCTGCATCAAATGTACTGAAGAATGGAAGATCCTCAGATCTTTCAGGATTATTGGTCATGAGTCAGAACAATCTCTAATTCTCAGGGATTAAGAATATGAATATGGGGGGCCGGGATTGTAGCTCAGTGGTAGAGAGCTTGCCTCTTATGCGTGAGGCCCTGGGTTTGATCCTCAGCACCACGTACAAAGCAATAAAATAAAGACATTGTGTCCATCTACAACTAAAAAAATATTTTTAAAAAAAATGAATATGAGCTGAAATTTACCGAACTCAGGTGAAGAATGCAATTTTAACTTGAATATTTTTTAAATGGTAAGAATAGAGGCTAATTCATGTGCGGAGAAACAAGCAATATAATACACTATCTGTACAAGTATATGTTTTTGTATCACATTAAGAAAAAATTGGCATTAGTACTGAATGTATTTTTAAAAGTTTATGCTCTCTAAACATCTAATCATTCTTCCTATAGAAATTTTATGAAACCACAATTAAGAATCAAAAGTTTTGATTGATAAAAGATAATAAAAATAATAAAATAATAGTATTTATATTAGAAATCATTTATATTAGAAATCACTTGTAAATATCATAAATGGTTAATGATCCAACAAGACACATTTACACAAAATACATATAAACAAAATACATTGTTTATTAACTGTCTAAAATACAGTTATAAAAATTTCAACCTACAACATTTAAGTGAAAAAGTAAAAAAGAAAACTATTCTTAAAGTTTGATTGCAACTATGTAAGAAAATTGCATGAGACAATGTTCTAAATTTTGGCAGTAGTTATCATTACTATAACTAAAGAATTTAGAATTACCAGTATTAAGGATAGATAATATTTTTCTTGTATTTCTTTTTCTATTTTCTAGTGTGTCATTTGTTTTTATAGCTTTACATGAAAACTTATTTTTGTGTATCTTATAAAAATATTAATTATTTGAATATATTTTATGTATCTAAAACATAGAACATAAAATCTACCATACATTTCAACTACCAAAGCAAATATCATACTTTGTAAATCTGTAATAATGCTTGCTTCATTCTATGTTAATCCATATCAATAAAATGCTTCAAGATTCAAAAAAAATGTATTATTCTACAATTTTTTCCTGAGATCACAGAAACCATACTTAAAATTTTTACAGACACAACCATATAAGCTTTGATGCCAATTCCCACTAGCATATACTCAGCACTTATTCATGAGACACAAGTAACAAGGAAGACATATATATATCACATATGTACATGTTTTTATGTAAAAAGTGTGCTATTAAGATAAAAGTCCATAAATGAAAATTCAGCAGAACTATTCTAGTAAAAGAAGTAATCATTCTAAGGGCAAACTAAATTGGTTTGATCCATTTGGAAGGAAATATGATCATATAAAAATAAACTTTAAAATGTTCTTCTGGATTTCTGCTCATAGCCCTGAGAGAGTAACAGAATTCTTCCATCTTCTCATAATAGAAATAATTTTCAAATTTAGAACACTGGAAACATAGATCAAACAACTGTTCCAGGCAAGGAAGTATTGAAGGGCTAAGATTACTGGAAAAAAACATAAAAGAAATGAGTTCTGTGATCATTCCAGTTTTCTAGCTGTGGGCAATTTTCAAATCCCATGGCAGGGGAAGGAGAACCAGTCAAACTTCTGTTGTCTCTCTGAGAAGAGAAGACAAAGACTGGCTCTCAGGATAAAGGTAAGGCAAGTATAATGGAGAGCAATGGAACAGAATACCATGTAAGATAGAGGGATGCACAGAAAGATTTCCAGGAATCTGAAAATGGATCCCCTGTAAATAGGTCCCCTTGGTCTTCATCTGAACAAAAATTTATACATGCATTGGAGCAGGGGATAATAAGGCTGAGCAAAGTATAAAATGTGAGGAAAGAAGAATTACTGGGGAGCTAGAAGCAAACAATCCCCCAAGATTATACAAGGGAATCACATGAAAAAGTTCAGGGCATTAGGGATGAAAGAGGATAACTATAGAGAAAGGATCACTATACGTATACCCTCAGAAGTCTCAAGAACAAATTTGGGAACAATTCAATTTGTCTGCAAGCATGTTAATGTCCACTCTGCACAAAGACTTTAACACTTTAAAGCAGTATAATGAAGTTAGTTACTTCACTGTCCATAATAAAATTCAAAATGCACAGAATCCAGTAAAAAATTACACTACATATGAAAAAGAAAATATGGCCCAAATAAAGAGTTAAATCAATCACTAGAAATAGATGCAGATATGACTTATGATGGAATTAGAAGAGGACATTAAAAGATCTGTGAAGAATATATCCCAGTATTAAGGCAAACATGAAAATAACAAAAAAGAGAAGTGCAGAATATAAGAATAAATCAAGTGGACATTCTAGGAATGAAAAATACAACATCTTAAATGAAAATTTTATTGGATGCTAGTAAGAAAAGAATGGACACTGCAAAAATAATGACAAATGAACTTATAGGCATAATAAGAAAAAAAATTAAAAACGAATCAAGAGAAAATAGGCTGAATAAATGTACTAAGATTTAGTGATCTGTGAGATAAAACTAAGTAGTATAGCAAACATATGTTGTGACTCCCAGGAAGGTTGGGGTGAGGGCAGGGAGCAGAATAAGTATTTCATGGAGTAATAGCTGAAAATTTTTCAGATTTAATTAAAATATTAAACACATAGGTCCAAAAAGCTCATGAATCTCAAGCAGATTAAGGACAAAGAAAATCAGATTAAGCATTATTAAAATCAAAGTGTCATAAAAACAATAGAGAAAAACTTTAAAGTAGCCAGAAAGAAACACATTCCATACAATGGAACACAGATCAGAGTTATAGCAGACTTCTTGATAGAAACCATACAACACATAATACAAGAAAACAGCATCTTCAAAATGCCAAAGAATAAAGTTATTGACCTAGAATTCTAAGTACATTGAAAATATATCAAAAAAGTTAAGATCAGATAATGAATTTTTTTCAGAAAATTAAGTGATTTAAAAATATTCAACTAATCAGAAATAATAGAGGAAAATGGGAAAAAATAGGAAAAATAGGAAAAAAGTCAATGGAAACTAGATATTTGATTATATTAAATGCAAATGGCTCAAGTGCCTTATCTAAAAGGCAGAGATTATAGAATTAAATTAAGAAGCTTATTGTGTGATTTTTACAAGAAATCTACTTAAAAAAACAGGTAAAAGTAAAGAAGGTAACAGGAAAGCCATCAGATTCTACTAATAAAGCTGAAGTAACTTATATTAACATCAGAAAGTAACTTCATAATCAACTTAAAAATTCCCCAGGATATTTTACAGTGATAATGAGATCTATGTATCAAGAAAATAAATTCTTTATTTGTATGTCTCCAATAACATGGTTTTGAAATACATGAAGCAAAACAACTGAGATTTCAACACTCCTCTCTCAATAATTGTCAGAAAAAATAGATTAAAAAAAAAACAGTAAGTATATAGCTGATTTAAATACTGTCAATAAAATTGACCTAATTGACGTGTGTCAGCTACTATACCCAACATCAGAACATTATATTCATTTTTTAAATATATTTAGAGCATTTACCAAGATAATCAAAAGAGGGAGCCATAATTCATATCTCAGTGAAAGGCTGAGATAATATGCATTTCTTTCTCTGTTTCTCCTTTGATTTATGGTGACTCTTTGAACCATTAAATAAATATTACATTTTATCAAATGCTTCTTTAGTATCTATTAATACAATCATTTTTCTTCATTTCATTAATAAAATAAATTATCTCTATATATGTAAATAATAGTCAATGTTTAATTTAGTTGAAACTATTGTCTTGTTATCTATTATTTATGTATGTCTATGTTCTTTAGATTTAAATTACTTAAATTCTGATTTCTTGAGGGAAATTCTTAGATATTTAATTTTTAGTCTTTCATTTTTCCTATTATATGTATTTAAGGCTAACATTTATTGTTAGCATAGTTTTATCTGTACTACAAATTTTTATAGGGAACATTTTCATTTTCATTAACTTGAAACTATTTGTCTAATTTCTATATATTTCATTGAACCTTTTGGCATTTATACATGTTTTATATGATTGGTGTTTATATGAAGATTTTCTGTTTATCTTAATTTGTTTTCTATTTCTAGTTTCGTTCCACTGTAGTCCCAAAATTTATTTATACTGTTAATACTTTGCAATATATTAAACCCTGCTTTATGGCCTATCATATAATTAATTTCAATAACTGTTGCATGGGCACTAAAAATGAATATTCAGTGGTTGTTGTAATATTCTATAGGTGTCATTTAGGTGATTTCTATTTTGTTTTATTTTTAAATCATGTTAGTAAGTCTTCCTTATTCATATTCCTTTTGACTTTGTTTGTTTTATTTTAATCCACATGTTCTATCTCTTACTGGGTTTGTGTGTTAAAATCTTGCTTTATGACTATGGGTTTGTCAATTTTTCCTCCAGATCTCTCAAATATTGTTTTATATAAAAATCTATAGTATGTCATTCATATATATGAATTCAGAATTGTTCATTTCTGTGATTTATTAAACTTTTCTTATTGTAGCTATATTAATCTCATAACATTCTTAAAAGTCTGTCTGATAAGAGAGACATGAGCTTTCTTTTAATTTTGCTTACATGACATGTTTTCTATAATTTTAATTTCAACATTTATGTGTCTTATTTTAAGTGTATCTCTTATAATGAGTCTGTTTTGTATTTGTTTTGTTTTGAATTTTAATTCAATTTGTAAGTCTTTTCATTGGGCCAGTTAGCTATATTACATTTAATGTCATTTATTTCTTATGAATCCATATCTGTATTATTTTCATTTTCTCTTTATTCTCTATCTTCCTCTTTTTTCTCTTGAATTGACAATTTGATATATTTTAATTGTTTTAATTGTGCCTTCTATTAGTTTGCTAACTACATATTCTTTTATCATTCCCTGTTTACCCAGGATGTTGTTATACATATTCTTTAATAATGAAGAGTTAAAAGGAATCAGTTCTTCCATCTCTTCCCAAACACATAAAAGTGTTACAAAACTTCTCTTTAACCATTCCTGGCTTCTAGATATTTGTTTTGAATTTTAATTCTTCATGTAATTAAGACGGTATTATTTTTGTTTTATGTCATTAGATTTCATCAAAATTTATTTATGTATATATTTTTCTTGCCATTCTCTCCTACTATTTGGAGCTTTCTCTCTCTCTAGAATACTAATGGGAATTCTTTTAACTTAATACCCACTAGTATTTCACTTAATGTAGTTTTGCTAGTTATAGATGTGTCTCATTTTCTGTTCGTTAGGGTATCTCATAGATTTGATATAAGTGTTGAATAGTATTGCAAACATACATATGCCTAATCTTTATCCAGAAACCCTCACTGGATAAGATGCATTTTGAAATTTCTTGTTCAATAATTTTTGACAGTTAATTTTATAAGATCCTGTATAGGTTTAAAAGAAAAGAAGTGGTTATAGAAAAAGAAAATAGTGGCAAAGTATTTTGAAGTAATCATATTTATTAAGATACCATAAGCACTACATGAATGATTAAAAACGTCATATTAAATTTCTAGACCCAATATCTGGTAAGTCTAGTTAAATGATAATTATTTTCCATGCTCAGAGAAAGATGACTTCTCACTAAACAATTTGCCATTTGAAATGTGGCTTTGGACTACTGTGCACAGTAATTTTGGAAGAAATTAGAATAACAAGGGTCTACAAGACCACTATACTAGTCTACACTTGTGGTATAGAATCACAGAAGCTACCACTTCTACGTCTTCTAAGTCAAAGACAAATGATAATTAGTTGAGTACCAAGGCCAAATTGCAAACCTGTTATAACTTGCTCAGTATAAAAGGATCAAACAGACATCATGAGTACATTAATTAAGACATGTTTAACATACTTTGACTTAGTTTATACCTTTACTCCTGAAAAAGTGTATTATTCATGCATGATAAATTTATCATTCATATATCTTAAAAAGTTTGTTCACAGCAAAGGAAACAATCAAGAACGTGAAAAGAGACTCTATGGACTAGAAGAAAATCTTTACCACTTGCACTTTAGATAGAGCATTAATCTACAGGATACATAAAATCTCAAAAATTTTAACACAAAAAAAGGAAAGAAAAAGAAAAAAAAAAACACAAGTAACCTAATCAATAAATGGGCAAAAGAACTGAACAGATACTTCCCCAAAGAATTATTACGATCATTCAGTAAATACATGAAAAAATGTTCAGCATCTCTAGCAATTAGAGAAATGCAAATTGAAACTACATTGAGATTTAATTTCACTCCACTCAGAATGCTAATTATCAAGAATACAAGTAACAGTAAATGTTGGCAAGGATGTGGGGCGAAGAGTACACTCATACATTGCTGGTGGGACCGCAAATTGTTGCAACCACTCTGGAAAAGCAGTATGGAGATTCCTCACAACACCTGGAATGGAACAACCATTTGACCCAGTTATCCCACTCTTCTCCATATATGGAAAGGACTTAAAATCAGCATACTATAGTGATGTGGCCCCATCAATGTTTATAGCAGCTCAATCTGCAATAGCTCTGCTATGGAACCAAAGTAAGTGCCCTTCAACAGATGAATGGAAAAAGAAATTATGCTATATACACAATGGAATATTACTCAGCCATAAAGAAGAATGAAATTATGGCATTTGCTTGAAAAAACAAATGGAACTGGAGACTATCATGATAAATGACATAAGCCAATCCCCAAAAAACAAAGGCCAAATGTTCTTTCTGGTATGCAGATCCTAACATACAGTAAATGGGAGTGAGGGAAGAACAGAAGTACATTGTATTAGACAAAGGGGAATGAAAGGAAAGGAGGTGGATTGAAATAGAAAAGATGGTAAAATGAGTCAGACATAATTTTCCTATGTTCATAAATGAATACACGACCAGTGTAAACTCCACAGCATGTACAACCACAAGAAGGGGAAATTATACTCCATGTATGTATAATATGTCAAAATACATTCTATTGTCATGTATAAGAACAAATTTTAATTTATTTTTTTAAATCCTTAACACGGTCTTTCACAGAGCAAAGATTTTAGGTTTTGATAAAGTTCAATGCATCAATCTTTCATTTTATAGGCTGTACTTTTGGTGTCAAGTTTTGCATAGCCCTAGATCCTAAGATTGTTTTCTATTTTCTCCTAATATTTATGTAATTATATGTATCCACTTTGTAGTCTGTAATCCACTTTGATTCGATTTTTACATAAGATGTTAAGTTTAGGTTGCAGACTCTTTACTACTTTTCTCCCTATGTCTAATTGTTCCAGCATCATTCCTTGAAAATACCACCTTCATACTTTAAATTTCTTTTTTTCCCCTGTCAAGAGTTTGTTGGCCAAACTTGCACGGGGCTTTCCTGGGTTCTGTTTTGTTCAGTTGACTTGTGTCCATTCCTGTGCCAATGCCATAGGGTTTTGATTACCATAGATATGTACATTTCGAAAGTAGACTAATTCTTCCCACTCTTTTCTTCTTTTATCTCTTCTAGTTTTTTTGCTGTTCCATACAAACTTTATAATCATCATTTTTATATCTACCCAAAAAACTTGCTTCAATTTTGGTATGAATTACATTAAACCCGTATGTCAATTTGGGGAGAGTTAACCTGCTTACTATGTTTATAAAACCTACTCTAAGCATAACACACTGGACGACCCTGTGAGACCACACTGTCGTTCATGATATAACTTTATTTTTAATATTTAATAAAGTCAAAATCTAGTTGATAAATGAAAAGATAACAAGATATGAGTTAATTAGTAGCATGCCAGAACATTTGGAGTTGAGAGTGAGTTTCAGATGCTTGACACAGAAAATCATGAGTTCTTGCTGGGTGCCTCAGGGCACGCCTGTAATCCCAGCACTTAGGGAGGCTGAGACAGGAGAATCATGAGTGCAAAGCCAGCCTCAGCAATGGCGAGGTGCTAAGCAACTCACTGAGACCCTGTCTCTAAATAACACACAAAATAGGGCTGGGGATGTGGCTCAGTGGTCGAGTACCCCTGAGTTCAACCCCTGGTACAAAAAAAAAGAGTTCTCTATATTTCAATTCATTCTTCCCTGGTTTCATTGCCTTCTCTTCTTCCCATGAACATGCCACATTGTTTCCTGACCGGAGGCATTTGTATTTGTTACTCCCTGAAAAACTAATCCCTGTCTCAGGTTCCTGAGTGTTTGGCTCTTCTTGCATTGAGTCTTCAAATGACACTTTCTCAATGAGATGCTCCCTGATTACTCAATCTCTGCAACCCAACCACTCACTGTAACACCACTCTGTTATTTCCTCACAGTATTCATCACTATCTCTTATTAACTTTGTAGTAGTCTGTCTACTGTCCCCCTAAGCTATTCACTAGGACCCTAGCTCTGTGAGGGGAGGGACCATGTTGCTCTTGATCCTTGCTCTATACTGGTTGCCTAACAGCCTGACACACAGCAAGTGCTAAATATATTTTATTGAATAAATAGAGTATAGTTTGTTTAAGGCAAGGAAGACAGAAGGCAATTCATAGAGAGTATGGCTTAATCAAAAGCTTGAAAGCAAGAATATAATGCTTTGAGCTCCAGTGAGCAAAGCAGTATAAGAAAGAAAAGGGTTTTTAATGGGAACATTGTGCTTGATTGTGGAGGGTTTTGAACCTCTAGAGTAGGTGATTTTATTTTAGCCTGGAGGTAATGGGAATGCTTTTAACAAGTTTGACATAATAACATGCTATTTTAAGAAAATTAAGTGGGAATAATACAACAAATTAGGGTGAGGGTTGGGGCGCTCAAGTAGAAGCAGGATACCATTTGGGAATAATTGTGATGATATTTCTGTGATGTGTGAAGACCTGGATGGTGGTGACAGTCATCATGGAATGGAGGCTCAGCTTGGAGAAATCATGAGTTCAATCTTCGACTGGGCCTGCTTTCCTGTCCCTCCAGTTAAAACAGTAATATTGATGCATATTTGGAATAATCTTCTTTCATTTTCCTTCATTTTTATTAGCAAATACATTACTTCTTCTGTCTTGAGAAATCTGTACAGTAGAATCGTTGTACCTGACTGCTGATGAGCCTGATTTCTTCCAGCTTGGTTGTATATAAAGTCATTTACATGCTAGTACAATTGTTCCCCCATTTTAGCACTGTAGATTGTTTGTTGAATTGACCTTGAAAAGGCTATTTATTTGAAATAGAAGCAAATGTGCACGTAAACTTTATTTACTTCTCCACACTCCAGTGTATCACACTGAGCTTGCTTTGTACATTTAGGCCTTATTCTATTTTAGTATATCATTTGATTTAAAATGGGGAATAATGCTCCCTGGGGTCTCTGATCTTCTATCCCAGGAGGTTTTGTGGTTCATTGTTCGTTTTGCTCAGTTTGTGCTCCTGCAGGTGTAAATGGCAGGCTTATAAAGTGGGGTCAGCCCAGGACGGCAACAAAGGACTTTTCTTATGAAGGGCTACTCCTGGCTCACCTGTTCTACCCACACCCCAAACAAAAATTCCAAAACTATTCACTGGCATCAGGATTTCTAGGCCAGAATCTTTCTTTGCTGTGAATAATTGCCATGATTTTCAAGGACTGTTCTATATTCTTTTCAGTCAATTCTTAAACTGGGCAGAATACTGCTTTTGATACTGACTACCAAGAAGCAGTTGCTGCAGGAAAACCAAATAGTCCTGACATTTCTACTTACCAGGTTTCACTTACAGTTCATTTCAGAGTGTGACAATTAGAAGAAACAAGGAAGGGCTTTGTTTTTTTGTGGGTTGTGTGTGTGTGTGTGTGTGTGTGTATTTTTTTTTTCCAGACTCTTTTCAAGGAACACTACACACAGCCTGCCTGCACGGTTGTTTGGTTAAAGAAAATGTTTCCACTCATCTTACAGCTGTATTGTAATGGAAAATCGCTCCATGTGCCAAACCCACCAAGAACACTCACATCACCAAAGACCTCTGCACTTGACTACGGGGTGTTTCGCCTTACTTCAATAGTTCAGCCATAAGTTACTAAGTGTCATAGGCCTCTGGAAGTAGGACAAAAGTAATCAACCTCAACTTATCCTCACTATCTATTAATAAGCCAAAAGATGCTTTCTGAAATTTAAGGTAGAGAGTTTCACATTGGAATGAAGCAAGGTAATCCTTTCAGAATTTGGCCTGTTGGCCTCAAAGCTGCACCTTTGCAGGGGCTGGAGTTGTGGCTCAGTGGCAGAGCGCTTGCCTCCCTCGCACATGTGAGGCACTGGGTTCGATTCTGAGCACCACATAAAAAGAAAGAAAATAAAGATGTGTTCATCTATAACTAAAAAATAAAAATAAAAATAAAAGCTGCACTGAGATCTGCTCTATGAAGGATTTGTGATGATTATTAAAGGTAACTTAGAGGGTTAAAAAGAGCAACAGACACATTGCATCTTCTAAGACTGTTTTGACAACCTCTGCTAGAGTTCCTTATAAGGTCATATTAGGGATATGATTATTGGTACATATTATTGTTAGTTAAATTACAGTATACCTCTCATTCAATTTCACACTGCAGAAAAGTGAAAATTTCTAATAGACAAGGAAATTATTATGTAGGGACTTGCATGGTACAAACTAATCCAACAAATGAGTGATTCATCTTTGGTATTCATGAAAGACACCACATTATTAGTCTAATACATAAATAACAGAAATGAATGGTCTCGTTTCTATACGTAGCTTTATCTGGATATATCAGTCCCTGGGATTATATTTATGAATTCACGGGCATAATGTAATTATAAAATATTCATTATGGTTTCATTGTATAAAAGTGTAGACATTCCCTCCATCCTCAAAATTTAAAGGTAAAACCCCGAGTACAATAAGAAGGTTTTGGCTTTGCCTTTTAGAGGGATTTACAGTACTCATCAGTGGGTATAGTTCACATTAGCATCCAGTGACATTGCTTTGTCTGTATATATTTCTAGCTGTCAACAGAATGTCCTGAGGCAATTGCATCCTGATTCTATAGCTATCTTCTATTCTTTTATAATACACAAGGGTCTAATTTTCCATCAGCAAAGCATGAAATCATGTAAGAATGCCACATAACCAGCATGTGCAAACAAGTAGCACTTTTTCTACACATAAAAATGCTTCATAAAATAACAGATAAATTAAATCTTCTTGTTCAAGTAAAGAGCTGGGAAATCAAGACCTTTTATAAAAAAATTAGAGTTTTCTGCACAGAGCTGACAGCATCATGTAATTCAACTAAATTTGTTCACCACCTTACATGTTAATATGTGTGACCATATCATTTTTCCTTGATTTATAGTGGAACTGTTTTAAATCAGGAATGTTTTATGGTTACAGATAACAGGCACGTTAACTTCATTAAGATCAGTATTTAGCAATTATCAAATTAACAAAGTGGTGACCGGAGGATATGACTTGCATCCAACTATATTAGCTTTAACACTCGTTCAACACTGTCTAGTGAAAGGACACAGAAACCAAGTGTTCATCTTTATTTATTCATAGTTTTGGTACAGTGGGACAGGCAGTCAAAGTAAACATGAATCCTCAAAAAATGACATTATAAAATATACTAAATGATGCATTCAAGATTTCCCTTCCCTCTCTGGAACATATCTAAGTTTGACAAACTGTTTGAAATTATCAATTCAATGATGCCCTTAAAAGGGTTAGCTTTGGCGTATATTTAAAATACATTCAAGACATATGTCTCTTCTGCTGCGAGAACTACAGAAAGCTCAGTTTAACATCAGTGAGATGACTGAAACTGCTTAAATTATCATTCTCTATGTGCATCTCATATTTCTACAACTTCAGGGTATTTTTAAACATTCTTTCTACATAATGTACAATTTACTTAGCACGTGGCATTCATATGTCTAGCCGTAAAATAACTTGTTGTAATTTAAGCAAACATGTTTTAAATAAAAGGTAGCTAAGGCTTCTAATCTCTGATGTATTGCATGCAGTGAAAGCTTCCATAAAAATGGATTTCCCAGGCAGCCGAAAACCATAGAGGCTCTCCTTAAGAAATATATTAATCTATGATTTGCCCTCATGCATTTTACTAAATCTAACAATTTTCACCAATGCTATGATGCTATTGACAAATTAGACAAAAAACAGAGGGTCAGAGAAGAAGCATGCATTCATGTTTTTCTAAAAAATTCCTTTTATATATTTGTGATTTCCAGACATTATCAATGTAACAGAAATATTACAACTGCATTTCATAAGACAAAAGTTAGATTTAGTGGGTTGTAATTGACATACAATACACTGCATATTTCTGAGGGGCACAATTTGATAAGTTTGGTCAATAAAGATAGGTGAAACCATCATCACAATCAATACAATGAAAATATTCATCTCCTCCAAATTTTCCTTATACCCCTTATAATTTTTCTCTGTCCATCCTCTCTACAGATTCTACCCTGTCTCCAGGTGTCAAAATGTAGCAAAAATGTTTTACAAACACATCTCTTAGATGGCATAAATGCAATGCTTTGCAAAGATATCAGTTTTCTGACCCTATATGTTAGTTTGTATTTCCTGGAACTTTATATAAATGGAATCATATTCTACATGCTATCTTTCGATTGGCCTCTTTCACTGCACAAAATTATTTTTAGATTCTTTAATGTCGTAGCTCATATTGATAGTTTATTACTTTCCTTGATATGTAAGATTCCATTGCATGGATATAGAACAATTTGCTAATCCACTCACCTACAGATGGACATTTGGGTTGTTCCTACTCTGGAGCTGCTAAATGAAGCTACAGTGAGCATTCATGCATAAATCTTTGTACAGCAAGTGCTTTCGTTTCCATTGGGTAAGCATAAAATAACTGGATTGTATACTAAGTGTATGGCTAACTTTTAAAAGAAGATATCAACTTATTTTACAAAGGGTTGAACCATTTCACATTTTGTGCCCCCTGTTCCCCGCCTGAAAGGTGGGAGAGATTTAGCTCCTCTACATCCTCACCAACACTTGATATGGCCAGTCTTTTTCATTTTGACATTTTAGTAGGCATGTAGTGGTATCTCATTGTGGTTTTATTTGACATTGCTATGATCTCTCCTTTCCACTTTATGGGCATTTTTTTCCATCTGCTTCTTTGTCATCCATATATATGCCTTTTGATAAAACATCTGTGCCAACTTTTTGCCCTTTTCTATGGAGTTGTTTTCTTACAGTTGCATTTTAATAGTCTTTAAGAAATCTGGATACCAAATGTTTATATCAAAGGTATTGTTTGTTAATATTTTTCCCAATCTGTGTAATAAAGATAACTTTAGCCCAAAGGAGTCAGGAATGTTTTGGAATGCTGAGTCCTTAGTGGTACATTCAAATTTCAATTCAAAGAACTGTATGAAGGAGCCAAGAAGCCCTTCTTGAAAAGAGACCTGAATGGCACAGATTATTTTTCCATCTTTAATTTTTGTTGTTCAATATTATATTGAAATGAAATGAGTTGGAGGATTTCTTTTATTTCCCCATTGAATGTCATGTGTGTCTTTGTTAAAATCTTCCATGTGATTGCAATTGCTTGCTTCTACCTCTACAACCCTGGTGGTGTTCCTTGGGGCAGGTGCCGCACACGTTTTTTTAACTTCTCCATGATCTAACACAATGCTTGGTGCTAGCGGTACAGGAAATGCAGAATGAGCAAATTAAAAGGCCATTTTCCTGCACTGCCAGTGCTCATGGCAAAAATCAACTGTCACTCAACTTACTTATTTGTACCTCTATGCAGTACCTAGTGTCCATCCCAGCTAGAGTGATAACCCTAGAGAAAAAAGTCATCCAGACCACAGAAGTGGCCTTTACCACAAATGTCACTAAATAAATACTTAAATCTCCTCTTAAATGAGAACTGAAATAGAAAATAAAGTGCTACAAATACTTTTGCATTCTGAATACCAGAACTGGGCTGGACTGCTTCAAGGAATTAATCAGATTATTCCTCAGGGAGAAAAACAAGCCATTGAAGATTATGAAAATCATCTTTCATAATGTCTAGGAATTCTGGTTACCATCCTCCCTTATTATAGTCAAATTCTCTCAAGTATGCTGCTTTTAATTTCTTTTTTTCTTTTCTTTTTGGTGTAATATTTGTTCCCCTGAAACACAAGCCTACTAGACTGTTCTTTTGACCAAGGAAGGATGTGGTGAGTTGACTGCTATCTTCTGCTATGATCTCTCCTTTACATTTTATGGGTCATAATCCTCTTAGAGTAGAAAAAGCTGCAAAAAAATTGCAAGGGATTCACTTGGCCAAAGGCCTCTCATATGACCCACTGATGGAATAATGAAATAATTTTGTATATACAGAAAGATATTCAAATATACACATATTCAAATATTTATGTATATATATTCAATTATATAAATACATTTAAAATGCCATTGGAATAATAAAATCGAAAGTGTTTTCTTAATTTAAGGCCTTTTTGTGATCATGTACATTTTTTAAACAATGCAATCAGAAAAAATATAATGACTAACATAAAGTCCATCATTTTTTTACATTTAAAATAAATTTCTATCTCTCAAAATAATGGAAAATATATTCAGGTACCCATTTAAAACTGCCTTTTCTTTAGTTTTTATTACCCATAAAAGTGTCTCAAGGTTTAAAGGATATCAAATAAATAGCTGTGTAAACAAATTTGACTGGAAACAAATTGGCATAAACATTGTGAGATAAAATATTTTCTCTAGGAAAAGAATATGGCATTCAAGAAGATTAGAAAAAGCGGTTTAAACATTTTAAAGAGTTGATGGTTGATTCATCAGTTGATAAAATCATCAAAGTACATATTAGTGGAAAACGGTAATTTAGAAGCCTATCATGAGCTTTGAACACCAAACGAAACCTTGCATGTTTGGAGTTCTGCTTTTGTGGCAATGTTAGCCGCATTGCTCTGGCTACTACATATATAGGAAAATGCCAAAGAGAGAATTTGCTCAGAAGTGGCTGTAAAACCATGGCTTTTAAAATAATAAGAACATTAGGAACTTCTAAGAAATTCTAAAAAGTTCAAGACATTTCATGAATAGGACAAAACTTAAACCATTTGATAAGATCCAAAAATTTTACTTCATGAATTTTGAGATAATTCCACAAAAATGTTTTACTTCTATTAGCCTACAGAGTAAAAGTAGAAATCTGAACTATGGTGAAAACTATGCACCAGGAGAGTGTCCTCTGGAGGTGCTTGTAGTATATAAAGGCAGCATGTCAGCATGGCTCACTACGTTTTTCCACAGAATTCTATTATTAAAAGTAAACACAAGGTATTTTTTAATGCAGATTACTTGATATAAAAATTACCTCAACTGGATAACAATAGAAATGAAACAAGAACGAAGGCATGACACACTTATTAAAAATAATTTATATTTGGTTATTAAAATGGATCTGAAATCATTCACTCTTCTTGGTTTTTAACTTGTAGGTAAACGCCTTTATGTTTTGGTCTCTGTGTAATAGCATGTTCATGAATTTCAAACTTTTTCTTCACGTCAGAGAAGCTTAGAAAAAAAGATACCCATTTGCAGCCTGAAGAAAGGAAACCATTAAAGACACTAGATAAAAGCATTTGATGGAAAGTGATCCTTCATCTTCTCATTTGGAGAAAAGAAGCCATGGGGATTTTCAGAATGCCCCTTCAGTCCTGCATCTGCAATGTCATCATGCCTGCCAACAGGGTAAAGCTCAAACACAGATGCCATCAGGCCTCTGATTGCCTGAGGGAGAGGTTTCCATTCAGGAGATAGCTCTAAGATGATCATCAAAATTCCTCAAATAAGTGTGTCTACCCAATGCTGTGTGTAGTCAAATAAATTATTTCAATGACAAATGGGTGCTTAGCATCGGAAAGATTGTTTACTTCATTCATTTATTCATCCATGTGGATGGATGGTCTACTATACTTAATGGAACCTGTGGGCCTTCTGAGGACAAAGATGAACTGGACACAATTCCTGCCCACCAGGGATTCCAGTCGCTCTGGTGGACTGCAAGCCCTGCCGTATGTCTTTGCCTGTGAATTCTATAATTTAAGAATTAATGTCTCTTGGCATTCTTCACTTCTTTATGTCCCAATTTTCTCCCTGCACTCCGAAGACAAGGGCAGAACCTTCACTATCCAGATATATAAATTCTGGGTTTTGTAACTAACAAAGAATGATCTCATAATTACATTAAATTAAAATAATTCAACAATCTTTATGATCTTGCTATTGGATAAGAGCAAACTCTTTCTTGTTGTAATTATTATTATTTTTTTATTCACACAGGATCTTATTCTGCATAACTGTTACTTTTCAGAAGACATTTTGGAACTGGAGAACACTAACATTCTTGTAAAGATCAACTTTGTTACATGGAAAGTCCACTGACACATTTCTAAATATTAGACTATTCTACCATCATATAGGTATTATTAACAGAAGAGAACAACTGTACTTTCAGAAACTACAATACAAAAAATATTTAAAGTGTCCCTAAGGAGTTTCCCTAATTCTAACACAGGCAGCAAATTTTGTGTCTTATATCAGCTCCTCATGTTTTAGCTTCCTTCTTCCTTCTGACCATATGGACTCCAAACAACTAATCACTCTCTGTAATTTATCATGTCCTTAAAAACAATATTTATTGCAGCTACATGAAATGTAATAATATTTACTGTGCTGCCATGCCAAGTGCAATGATAACTAGTATCTCTCTAGGAGTCCAAATAATGTGAGATTATCTCAGAATTCAAGTAAATTCCTTCATCAGTTGAACATTTCAATTTCAGTGGAGAGGGAGTAAGTTTTTTTTTTTTTTGGTTAAAAAACAAACAAACAGCATTTCAAATGCCTAGATAATTTCTATGATTCCTAGAAGATATTTCTCAAAATTTCATATATAGTATTAGTACTAGAGAACTGAAATTTTAATATCATGTATTTGTGAATAAAATGGTGACTGCAATTTTTTAAAAATGGTTTGGTTTCACCCTCTAGATTAAAAAAAATGCAAAACAACTTTTTTAAAAAGCATCTGTGCTCAATGAAATGCTCAAGGAATTTACTCGAAAAATAATTCAGGTGACTTAAAATATATATTCTTTCTCATTATTTGAGTGGAGATAGTTCTAGTAAGAAAATCTTACACTTATTATGTGAATTGTTATTTTTGGAAAAACAAAAAAATGGTTCTAATATAAGTACAAATACAGCCCAGGAAAAACTGTTTCCTCATACAGCTATCTTTTTAAAGCTACCTTAATGATTGCTTTGCAAAGTTGATTGTTATCGTCATTCCCAAGAAGGAGGCTGACATTTTATCAATATCACAGCATTTTCAAGGAACATAGGAAATAGCAGTGTGCCACTTTCAAGAATTTTTATTAAGCAGAGAATAAAACTGACAACTAACACATCAACAACATAAGCAGATGTGCATATTATGCTTGGTCTGGTCAAAGTCTTCTGAGTGTTTATAAACTGTTGATTTGGAGCATATGTACATACAGTTTCATAATTTACCATTTTAAAAACTATGCGCTTTTCTTCCTTACGTTCTAAAATCTCATGGCAGGATTTTTATTATATGCAAATTAGCAGCATTTGATTAGGTCCTGAGGCAGCTTCACCTGGGTGTTCAGAGGAATAGCAATGGGAAGTGAGGAAGAATATTTCATCACTGAAGTGTGTTTTCCCTTGGGGGACACCACCATTTGATTTTGACATTTATTTGTCCTGTGCTATAAAGGACAAAACTACAATTACATTTTTTTTATATCGTGCAGTGGGCACGGTGTCAGGAAAAATTAAATCAAAGATAGTGTGTTTTCTCACAAAACAAGTTCCAAAACCAAAGTTATTAAACAAATCCCTGGTCAAAATCATAGTGCATTAGAAATACTCTTTGGCTAACTTTGGCTAATATACAATGTTAAGAACACATAGAAAGCATCCATGAGAAACAGCCTGGAGAAGCAGGAGTGCATCTATATAGCTGCCCGGTGTTCTCAAAAAAAAAAATTAAAATGTAGGTTCAAAACTTGATCACTAATTTCCTATTTGTCGTAGCATTTTTAGTATCCTGAACAAAGGTATTCCCTGACAGTTAATTTGGCTATTCTAACAATTACTAAATATTTGTTAAATATATTTTATCACATTTAAAATGTTTTACTATTTTAAAATTGAAATCATCACTTCACTTTTCTCTGTCCTGAAATAATTTTCAACCATATGAATATTTAAACTTACCTTTTACACAATGGAACTTGATCATCTCAAGTACAATTTGAAAATATATTTAATTTGTCATCTATCAAAATACAAGCACCTTTGCAAATGATAACTTTAAATAAGAAATACATTGACTGAGCCTAGCCAATGACCACTATAATTTTCTTAAGGACGGAGATAGATTTATGTTTTCATTATCTTTATGTCTAGTAATTACAAACAATTCAGGGAAGCATCAACAAATTAAAGCTTTCCCAGAATTATTCTAAAATATCTGTCTTCCCAAATACATGATTCTCTCTCAAGTATCTCCTTGAATAGTTACAAAGCACCTTGCACTTTTGATAGCCAAGTATGAAATCAAATCAAAATTACTAACACCCCAAATATCCTACGATGGATGCGTTTCTATGGATTTCAGGAAAAAGTGCCTTTTCCTTTAAGTTTTATGTATCCACATGGTGTGGTTTTTCTAAAACTCACAAATTCAAATATAAATAATAACTATGTATCTGGCATGTAAAAAGATGGCTGTGATGTCATTAGTGCAAAAACTAAACTGAAACATTAGTATGTGTTAATAGTGAAAAGTAAAATGAAATAAAATTTTCTCTAATTAACACAATCTTAAATCATGAATGATGTAGCTATCATAAATTATTAAGAATGGTTCCAGTAATTTAACTAAAAATAATCCTCTTATTATATTCCCAAAAGTCAAGTAGTCTAATAATTTAAAGGTTTGAAATCTTTCCTTTACTTTGAAGGGAAGCAAAATTGAATTATCTCTTAAAAGACCAAATGTTGAACCATAAACTCCTTTTTCTGTCCCTAGAAATATCCCTTGTTTAGTTTAAATTGGAAATATTTGTAACAAAATGTGAAATCATTCATATGATTAAAAGAGATGTTTGGGGTAATGAATTAAACAGGAAGCGAAACAATGCTTTACTTTCTTCATTTGCTTTTTTCCCCTTCTGATGGAATGAGTCAATCCATCATGCATTTGGCTCTGAAAAGGGAAATAGAAAGAAGAAAGAATTACAGGATAAGAGATTCAACATTTTACAGATCAATTTATAAACAGACAAAGTTTTTTGAGCTCAACTCATGTAGCCAAAATACAACTATCACACAACTACTGCTTCACAACAGAACAGAACTCCATTTTTCTACAAAAGCATTTTTTTTATTGTTTTGTTCAGGACATGTTGGTGCAATTTACTTGGAGGAGATGTGTCTAATGAGTTTTGAAACTGATTTTTGTGAATGAGGCTAAAGAGTTCATAGCTGGTGAAATGCTGTAAGGATCAAGTGAGATCCTGAATGAGATAAAGCTTTATCCATAGGCAAGTACAATACCAGCACGAGATGTTTGTATTACAAATTTAAGAGATCCAAAAGATGCTGGGGAGAGGTTGTAAGTCAAGAGGAAGGGAATCCATGCTATACAACTAGTGAATATGCATAATTTGAACTTTATCTCCTTATGAGGCTATAAAGCTCTTGTGCTGAGAAACGTCTCCCGCCCCCTACAGTGATACAGAGCATGCAGCACAATGATAACCCATCCATGGCCCCGGGCAACTCAGAGCTCTTCAGAGCATCCTATTTAGGAAGCCCTTGATACGAGCTTCAAGAAAACATAATTGTCATAAAAAATTATGTTAATATTGTGACTTGAATGTTGCAGTGTCTTATGCTTTGGAAAACTGAAAAATGTTACGAGGTAGGTAAACACATGCTGACAATGTAACAAATTAATGTGGTGAGCAAAAAGGAAGAAAACGGGCTTTAATAGCATGAAGAACCCATGGCTAGGGCTTTTTCCTCAACGCTGCCTTTCCTCGCTTGGATGTTTTACCTTTGATCGGATTCACCACAGTTGACATGGAAAGCACTCACTAAATTCTGGCTGAAGAAAATTGATCAAGCACACAAATTCCCTTTATTCCTGACCAGGTGTATTTAATGTGTTTACTCAAGAGTCAGGCAATTTCCTTAAGGAAATCATGCACGTTCCATACTAATCCCGGTCCTAGCCCACCTTAGGCCTGGACGATGGGGCCCAGACTTGCAGAGAGGGAGCCACTGAGCAGCTGCCTTATGTCAACATCAAGTGGATCACACCTCCGCCCCAACTCAGGAGCTCCCAACCAAGTCTCAGCCATGGATATGTCAGTACCCAGTACGGATGCTACGCTCTGGAATACCAAGTATTCCATCTGTACCCCCAATGAAGACTTGAGGAAAGGAGTGGAAGTTAACTGTTAAAGTGTATGACCTACAAAAACCAATTTAAGTGTCTTTAAAGGCTTGAAATAATTCACCTTTTTAAAAATTTTTTTTAAAAAAGTGTACCTTCTTTTCAAGGAAACCATCTTTTGGAAACTGACCAATAGTTTGCTACATTCACCCATTCCTCTCCCTAGTTCTACCCTATCTCAAGAAAATATAGTCTGTGAATTATAACCAAAAATATGTTCCCCAAGTAACTCAAACTTTGAGCAGTGATAAAATATTTTCATTTTAAAAACAGAGAAAAGAAACATAAAGGGTCTTTTCCTTTCTATCTTGCTGGAGTTACAGTATATAATATAGGCCTGTACAGAAAAATGAAGGGACTTGGTTAATCAAGTTTAAAACATTAAACATGAATGGTTCTCCCCTTTTTAAGTATTTAATAATAAAAATAGACCAAAGATATTAATTATTGGTTAGCCCTGAAAAGCAGTATGATGAAAAGATTGAAGAATATATGTTATTACAAATGAGGAATTTGTTAAAAAAAAAAAAAGAAGAAAAAAAAAGAAAAGAAAAAATTGGTTACAAATTGATTAAATATTTGTTGAGCTCCAAAAATATGGTAGGCATGGTAGAGCATTCAAATGTGGTTCCAGCTCTTGTTTTTTTTTTTTTTTTTTCTCTTTTTTTACTACTTTAGGTTTTTTGTTAACAGATCTGGCTAGCTCCTGCAGCTTTGAAAAAGAATTTAAAGCCCATAAATTTCACAAATCCGAAGAAAGAGGCATGTATTAGTTCTTCAAAGCATATTGATATTTTTTTAACTGCGGATTTTAGCTTTCATGTGATAAAACTTTTAGTGATTTCCTTACCATGTCTTGTTAAGGCTTAAGTTCCTCATTTACATATTTGATGTCTCTCAGGAGACAGACAAGCTTCAAGTTAATTATCTATGTAGCTGTAAGAACTCTTGTTTCCTGGTTAAGAACTCTTCAAAAGAAAACTAATAGTTATTAAATGTTACACTGAGTCACCAAAAGTAATCAGGATACACAATGAGAGGCACTAAACAGACACTTAAATTTAATAAAAACCTCAACTTTTTGCAAGATAAATAAAATATAAATCAATTAAATCTCTTACAGTAATTTTCAGGGAAAACAGCCAGCAGAAACCAAACAGCTAAAATCTCTGCTCTAGAAAGTGATTAGGCACTGCTGGAGGCTTGAAGAAATTATTATAAAATTTGTGAAATAGACCTAGTGAACTCAGACCCATAATAGACCTGTAACTAAAGAAATGCCAAGTCAAAAGGAATCCTGGAATCTTCTCCACTGAAGGTGTGTTAGCATGTGTGTGTTTTTGTGTGTGTATATACATAATATACAATAAAAAATGTGTACCATTTGCCATTCTTAGATACATACTTTCTTTATGTAATAAAAAGATAATATGCCTGGACAGAAATTATAATCATTGAATCTGAAAGTCTGTTAAATATCAGTTTCAAAGAATGATAAGAAAGGGAAGAAAGAAGGGCAACCATAAGATACACTTGCATTGCAGTTGGGAAATTGGAACCACAGCTATCAGGTGAGTTAATTAATCTGGGTATCGTTCAGTAAATGAAAGTGTGCCATCTATTTCACAAGGGTCCATTGTGTCTTGCATGTGAAACAAATTTACCCTGTTTGATTAAGGATTACTGATTGCCTCCAATTTATTATATGTATCCTATAATTAAGTCACAATGAGTTCGAATGAAATGGGGATGGTCTCCTCCACAAAGAAGACAACATGCTCATTCCGGGAAGACCTTGGGGGTCATTCAAGAAGCAATTAAATGTTCTCCAGGGTGCATTAAAAGGAAAAGAGCTCAGTGGGCTGACGGCCTTTCCTTATATTCATCCTTCTCAATATTCTCCTACTCTCATGGAGACAAATGAAACCATGTCATAAAATAACTCTAGGCACTATCAGCAAGGAAAACAATGCTGTCTGCTCTTATATATTAAGGAAAAGGCCGTTGAGAAAATAATCCACACTCACTGAAGGTAAAGAGCATTTTCCGAAGTAATAAGCAATGTCAGAATCCGTTTGAGGGGATCCAGACAAATCAACAGGGCCTGAAAGGTGCCTCTGATCTCTAAGAATCATACTATTTTTTTTTCTGTGTACAAATAGCAAATACCTACAATAAATGCATTTAGGTGAGTGAAATAAAAAGAACAACCATCAGTATCAATGTCGTACCCACAGATATATTTCTCTGTATTTTATAAATATTTGTTAAGTGAGCACCATACAAGAAAAATTGTGCCAAATATTTGTTAAAAACAGCAAAGAAGACTTTGTTCAATATTACAGCAATAGGGGAGAGAGATGCAGTTCAACTCCATTGAAACAAAAAATGGGAGTGTTTTTAAACACTGGAATAATCTGGTGGGAAAGTATTGGAGGACTTTAAAGGAGATATTTGTCCATCTGATTAGGCCATCTGTGTTTGCTAACTGGCTCATATGGAAACCAGGCTCCTGACTTTTCACAGAGATGGGGAAATAGGGACCCCATCTTTTTGATGATTATATTTCTGGGTGATTTACATTTCAAAGGGGCAGAGAAAGAATTTACAGTTGCAAGGTGTCTTTAAAGTAAATGCTCTAAGAAGAGCAAGGTCAGGAGCCATAGTCAGAAACTTGTTTAAAGTTTAGTAAAGTTTTAGGCTAACGGTTAAATATTGAGAGATTAATGTGGCCTCACACAAAATGGGCACATCCTGCTGGAACTATACCTTTATAAATGTATCTCTTTGGGAAACGTATGTCCTAAAGTATGCCAATCTGCAAAGATTTGATATGAAAAATTTGATGACTGAAGTAACTAGCATAGAAAATTTAGAAGATTAGTTTTTTATACATTAAAGAAGGAGCAAATTTTGTTTGCACATAAATCAAATTGCAAAAACCTTATCAAGTAATTTTTTTAAAGTATTTTTAGTTGTCAATGGACCTTTATTTTATTCATTTATTTATATGTGATGCTGAGAATCGAACCTAGTGCCTCACGCATGCTAGGCAAGCACTCTACCACTGAGCCACATCCCAGCCCCTTATCAAGTAATTTTTAACCCAGAAATTATTTACAAAGACTCCTTGTTTCCTGCAAAGTCTCAGAATGAGCACATTTATACAAAGAATACACATGTTATTTGCAACGGAAAAATAAATTTCAAAGGAATCAGATGAGCCTGGTCCAAATTTCAGCCATATAAATCATTTGATCCATATGTTGGGGAATGTTGTTTACTCAATCTGAGCTTATTTTCCTCATGTTTAAAAAAGGACAGAACCTGCCCTGCTTACCTCACTGCAGACCAGAGCATGGTCAAAAAACGCATAAAATGTGTAGTCAGAGGTGATAACAGAGACAAGCAGAGGTCAGGTCAGAATGGACCTAAAAGCTATATTGAGGAATTTTCTTCTGAAACCTGAAAGCAATAGGAAGCCATTGAACAATTTTAAGCAAGAAAAATGGCAAGTCATCGTTTTTCATGCATGAAAAATCCCTCTACTGGCTGTATGTGTGAGGATAGCCCCATACAGAAATAACAGAATGTGAAAGCTGGGGGTAGATCTGGGTGTGAAGGTTGCTGAAGCTTAGATAATTATTTCTGCAGCACAAAAATACAAAATTCTAAGACCAGGGCATTTGCCGAGGCCTGAGGAAATACACCCTGAAGCTAAACTCCATTATCTTAGCAATAATAGCCTGTGAAGAGGCTATTAAGGACCAATGTGAACTTGATATTGCTAAACCGATCCAGAGTAGTTGAAGTGGGTTGAGGAGACTGGAGAAATTAAAAGTGACCAGCGGTAGGTCAGTAGGACTCTGTACTGGAACACGTGCAGGTGAGAGGAGGACGGTTGCTGTTTGGGAAGATTCAGATGTGAGAGTGATAGGATTAGGCTCAGAGGAAAGGGAACACCTCATCTTTTACAACAGGAGGGAAGAAGGAAAGGTTGAGTGTGACTGTGCAGGGCAATGACCCTCTTGGCAAGACGAAGTGTTCCCACGTAAGGGGGTAAACGTGTTATGAAGGAAATTGCAGTACAAGAGGGCACAAGTCAGAAAAGAAGGAGGAGGCAGAATGTCAGAGCTGTACAAAAGATGGAAGAGAGGGCTTAGCAGTGCCTTTGGGACTGAACCACATCTTTGTAAAAGAACAAACTCACACAGAGGTAGGAGTGAGGGAGTGAAAGGGAGAAATATAAACAGGGAATTGGGCGTGGCAACTCTTTGGAGAATTCTGCCAATGAGGGAAAAGAGAGTGATGGAAGTGTAGAGAGAATGAGCATGAGTTGGAAGGGGACAGTTAAAAATGAAAGAACTGATGATAACTAGGTGAGAAGTCTGAGCACACATGGAAGACCATTAGTATTAACAGCATCACCACAAGAAAGGATAGGACTCAAAGCACAATGGGAAGGGAATCCCAAGTAAAGTAGGTGGCTTCTCTGATTCTAGAGATGAGAAAGGAAATGGTCATTGTTAATGCAGTTGAGTTCACTCGCAAGGGAAAGTAAGATCATTCCCATTCTTTTTCCTATTTTTTTCCTATAAGGCTAAAAGAAAAGTCATCTGATGAAAATAAGAATATAGAGAAGGTGAGGACAGAAGTCCAAGGCTAATGGAGATTTGCAATATGCATCCTAGGAAATAGAGGAAAAACTAAGCAAAGGCACCAGAAGGAATGCCAGGAAACACTGATGACTAATAGAAGTTAGAAACCATGGATTTAGATAGCAATGTATGTATGAATTCATCAATTGAAGTATCATTATAAAGGAAATCATAGCTAGATTGATCCAGGGTTAGAATATTAGCTGGTGGATGAGACAAAGGGACAGTAACTTAAGGGTTCTGAGGATACAGACAGAATGTGGTGGACTCTGTTATCCAATCAGGACAGGGAAGAAGGAAAAGGAAGGTGTAGGCAGACGTATGGTAAAGAAATAGAACAGTAAAAAGATGGGATGTTCCTAAGAGAGTAAAGGTCAATGAGAATGTTAGTAATTTGATGAAGTTAGAAAGTTGAAATTTTAGGAGGGAATGTTCCAGTGTATTTTAGAAGGAACCATTCGCAGTGATTCCAATACCCACAGTGCAGTCATAGAAGTACCTGAAATAAACTGGTTATAACAGTCACCAGAAGAAAGACAAAGGAAATGTGCAGAAATGTTTCATTAAAACATCAATATGAAAAACCTGAGTCATTCCGTAAGTTGGCAGGAGTTGGATTGGAAGGAAAAACAATAAATTGAGTCTAAATGCCTGACTAACTGGTAGTCTATAACTTGGTAAAAGCCAATAAAAAACTTCAAAGAACTGAAGGCTGTGATTTGCCTAGAAAATACAATAGTCATGATGACCTGGAAAGGACACTGGGAAACAAATCTACTTCTCTCAACCTAAAGCTTCTGGGGTGTTACAGAATGTGTAATCTCACTCAAATTGGCAGTCATGGAATCTCTTCCTGAGGGATGGCTACGACTCTAGGAAGAGCGGGACGGAAGGAAACATCTCACAAAGAATTTGAGGGAACAAGAGGAACAGGACTCAGGTAGTACCATGTAATGTCCAGAAGGGACATACAGTGGAAAAAGGGGGTACCCAAGGTGAGCCTCAGAGTATATGATGGGAGTACCAGAGAGAGTGAAGGGTTTCAATTTAAGAGCAGCTGATGGTACAGGGAATCCAAGGGAGGGAGAGGTGGTTATCTTTTCCACTAACTTTCCTGATAAAATTTCTGTGGATGGGCAGACAGTGGGCTAATCCCCAAGTCATTCAGATCATTTCCAGTAGAAAGGAAAGCAGAGAGCAAGTAGTTAGAGAAACAAATCAAGTTTCTAGGAAAAGAAGATGACAGGGAATCAAAAACAGATCTGTTGAGTTCACAGTTTTGTTTAGGAGAATCACTGGTTGTCTTCTATACACAGACTTTGTTAGTTCCTTTCGGAGTTCAGATACTAAACAGAACAATTCTTTTTGATTTATGTGAATGTTTTAAAATCAGGCTTTCCATGCATTAGATCTAAAACAGATGACAGGAGAAGTCCACTCCCCTGACCTGGCAACAAAGTGCTTGTCTTCCATAGCACCCTCTGGCTGTCAGAAACCTCTTAGGCAAACTCTGCCGTTCCCCTCACTACAGAACACATTTTTCATTTTGTGCTTCTCTTTCTTTTTTCCTCATCTAGAATACTTTTTTTGTCTCTGTTTGTCCAGGCCCTACTTTGTCTTCAGGATCAGCCTCTAGTATTTAGTCATCTCTAAATCCTTCCTTGGGACTCAGCCCATGGAGTCTCAACTTCTATAAATGTAATGATTTACACAGATGCAGTGAGTTATAGAAGCAAACGTAATGATCGACATGGATGCTCTCTGGTCTGGTTGTTTTAACTTCAATGCATACATCCTTTCCTCTCCAAACAGACTGTAAACCCTCCAAGGACAGGAATCCTTCCCTATTCCCATTCGCATCCTTAGTTCACAGTATGGTACTCTGCCATTACAGGGTTGCAATAAAATGACTATCTTGTAAGACAATCCATACATGTGAATTGGGTTGGAAAGAATGCCGGCAGAAAAGGAGTTCCTCCCCAGGAGGAATTTTAGGTTCCATAACAAGCTGGTGAAATATTTATAAAGAGAATGACCTTTCTGTACCCCTTCAATTATAAAAGTTAGTTGTGGGACCAGCTCTGGCAGAAGGAGGGTTATTTTTAAATGTATATTTAAACTAAGAAGAGTTAAGATATTCTGAAAATTTAGCTTTAAAAGAGTCTTGCTCACAGTATCCTTATGAGAAAATATCCAAATAAGTATTGGAGGATTTTTTTTTTGAGTGATGCCATTAATATTTACTAAGTTAATAAAATCTGAAGAATCAATCATAATGACTGCATAAAAGTTGCTTTTCATCCCAGGATGTCCTTTGAACAGCTGCCTCACATCTGAGCACACATCTGTGCTTACAAAATGAAAAAATAAGAGAGAATACAAGTAAAGAGGCCACCTGCCTGAGCCAGTCTGGACACAAGCCACTGTGTGCTTAGCAGCTGCTACAGTGCTTCTTCCTCACAGCTGGAAAATGACTGTAGATTAAGGGGGTGATCACACAGCTGTCTCGGCAGGTTGCCCTATCAGAACCCCTATTCCTTTCGCCGGCTCTGCTCACTTAGCTCTGGTTGTATCAGGAATAGCAGGTGCATGAGAGAATCAAACTCCCTAGAAGACAATGGTCAAACCAACTAGCAGCATTTTCTGTATATGCATGCATTCACCGCACTTTCCTTCAGTATTAACACAGACCAATATTCTCAGTAAATACTCTTTCCAGGCCCCATTTCCAAAGTGAGATATAGGCTCAAAAGATAAATAAAATACAAAATTAAAACTCAAGAAATTTAGTAGTGAATTAACATCTAAAATTGGGAAATAGGTTGTTTCCTCTGGGGCCGTATCCTCTGAGTTTTTTGACACAAATTTCAGGCAATAGAAAATAAATGGAAACTAATAGATCCCAATTTATAAATTAGGTTAATTTAAGAACTGAAAAGGACAACAAATGCAAAATAAAATCAAAATGTAGAGCAAAAAGATATGCTCATTTTCCATGAAGCCACAACTTCAGTGCTGTAAAAGTTCTGAAATGTTGAGTTCTGTTCTTTGAAAGGCATGAAATGAAGTGAGCTGGAAAGAAATGGAAAATGTTTGAAAACAAAAATGCTATTCACACGGCATTGAACTCACCTAAAGTCCTACAACATAATGTGATTTATATTATCCAAGCAAATATAAATATTTACTTCTCTGCTCTGGGGTTAACTATTCACACCAATTACCATCTCCTGTCTCATGGCTCCCAGAACAGAATCAGATCAAGAATTAAGAGCATTCATAGTTTTTCCTTATTAATTATAGAGAGTGCAGATATTTAAAAATATCTCCCTTAAAATTCATTTTATTTTCAATCTAAATTCAACTTTGACATGAAACACTGGGTTCTCAGAGTATAATCTCTCCCCAAATTTTTCAGTTGGCATACCATGTCATAGAGGTGTGTGGAACACCTACTTGGAAGAAAGAATACAGTTGTCTCTGGAGTCCAATAAAAAAAATTGTTTCCATGTGTAAAATTAATGCAGGAAATGTAAAACTAATAAAAATCAATTGTAGGTGACAATCTTTGTGACATTGGAATGAAGAAAGGCTTTCAAATAGAAAGAACAAGAAGGACTTTCAAAATGCTCAGTAAGATGAAGACCAAACCAAAATTCAGAATGCCTATTTATCAAAGTTACCATAGAGTGATGACTGACAGTCCAGGTAGTTGGAAGACTTTTCCAAAACAAAAATTAATTAGATATTCATATTTACACTTTGAAAAACACTTTGTAAAAAGACAAGGAAAATTGGAAATCTGAGAGAAAACAAATGGGCAAATGACAGAAAGAGAAGTTCACAGATGGAAACACAAATAATATAGCAAGTATTTGAAGAGATGTTCAACCTTAACAATAACTAAAAAAAAAAGGCTAATTTAAATCTATCGGATTCACAAAATGGATAATACCAAGAGTGAGACAAAAATGTGAAAATAAAACGAATGCAGTCATTCTGGAGAACAATCTGGCAGTATGTAGTGAAAACCGGAGTGGTGCAGCCAATGACCCAGCAATCCCCAGAGATGCTTGCACACAATTGCTTAAGGGGACATCAGTAAAATGTGGTGAATGCATTATAAAATATGATGCTTTGCTTGGAAACAGTGAACTAGAAATGAAAATAGCAAACAGATCTTTAAAACACAATGTTAAGAAAAATAAAAAGGGAACAACACAAGACCAAGCATATCATATCATTTTTACAAGTTAAACTGCATAAATACATAAAACAGTGCAGAAGAGAAAAATGAAGCCTACGGGGACAAACAAGTGACTTTTAAAAATTATTTAAGTCCTGAGGCTTAAATATTGCAAATTATAATTAAGTTAAGCTCATGTTTAATCTTATAACATACAGTAATTACTGTGTTGAATAGCAACATTTCCTTTTTTATAGCTGAAAGAGGAGAGGTGAACCACATCAGTTCATAGAGTGCCTTCCATCTCATGGGAGGAGCCAACTCTGAATACCAGAATTTCATAGATACCACCCTTCTTCATTGTGCTGCAAGAAAAGGAAAGCTAGAAATGGTAAGAGTCAGGGGCAGAGTCTAAGGGTTGGACAAAGCTGTTATCCCAGCTTCCTGCCAAAATTTATAATTCTGACACTTTTGAATAATAATAGCAAAACTTATTAAATACTATCATAAATATAGTGTGTAAAATAAGAATCTCATCATATTATCAAAAATATATCTGATCATATCTAATAGCAAATTATATAAAAGAATTCTATGAAAACTTCTTTAAATTGATTAAAATAAGCCAACATTGTCTGTATTATAAACTGACATGCCACACATTAGAAAGCTGAAATGGAATCAAGAAAATTAAATACACAAGGGAGCACGTACACGGAAAGCATTTAGAGAAGGGCAATGTCATTCAGTAATGCACACAGGATGTAGGAGTTTCATTGCAATATTGACCACAACGCAGTGAAACTCCTACACATCAATTACCTACATAGAGATCAGCTACATTTATGATTCTACCCTCTATTTTATGTACAAGAGACACTTGAGCCTAAGAAAGAAGTATAAAGCACTGTTCAAGTTCATTCACAGGATGTTAGGTAAAAGTCACTATACATTTGGAAAATAAGTTTGACAAAATTTAATAAGAAATTTCCCTTGAATATTGAGTTTAAAGTAAATGAAATTAAAATTTTAATCATAAGAGGAAGAGACAGGTAGAGATGTCATTATAGATTCTGAAGAAAATTCAAGGTATTTTAAGGGTAGATACCATTGCTTCCTGATATTTTCTAATTTCACATCAAAAGTTTAAGCTTGAGCCGAGAGCGGTGGCTCAAGCCTGTAATCCCAGCACTTAGGGAGGCTGAGACAGGAGAATTGCGAGTTCAAAGCCAGCCTCAACAACAGCAAGGCACTAAGCAACTCAGTGAAACCCTGTCTTTACATTAAAAAAAAAAAACACAAAATAAGACTGAGGATGTGGCTCAGTGGTTGAGTGCCCTTGAGTTCAATCTCCAGTACCAAAAAAAAAGAAAAAAAAACTTTAAGCTTGCTTTTATAGTTAATGAAGATATATAATTAACTATATCCATGTACTCACTTGAATTGACCAAGACCATATGGGATTCCCAACAAGTAAAAGAAAAAGAGAATAAAAATAAGAGAGATGAGGCATTCCAATGACAATAACTGAGAAAAATTCAAAGGTGGGGGGAATGGAGAAATTGGAAGTACTTAAGAAGTGCTTATAGAGAAGGAAGGGGACCAGAGAGAGGGAGGGGGAGGGAAAGGGAAAATACTGGAGAATTAAATTGGCCAAATTGCTATTGCATGTATGAATATGTCAAAAGGAACCCCGCTGTTTTGTATAAGTATAATGCCCAATTGATTAAAGAAAATTTGCATATAAAGTTTTAGAAAGCAGGTCCCTGAGTCCTCCTCAACCTCCCTTCTTTGTTTTATGTAGTTACAACTGTCACAGTCCTCCTGTGCACAGTCCCACAGCTACTGTTTCTGAAGATGGAAATAAGGTTGGCAAGAGAATTTCCTTTCCTCTTGTTCTATTCTGTACTATTAATTTATTAATTCAGTAAACACATCATATTACATCGATGTACTTACTTTGAAATCAATTTATTTACTTTAAAACAAAAAAAAAGTCTGCCAAAAATTTGAACAAAATTACATTATAAAATGTTTGATGAACATATAAAATTGGCTTGGAGGAGAGGTCTTTTAGAAACTAGATTAAAATAAGTGTGCTTTTTTTTTGTCAGTCATGATTTCACATGGAGGAAGAAAAACACAACTGAGTGGGCTGTGCACTGCACAAAAGGATCTCTTATGGTCAAGGCAACAAAGGAGCTTACTCTAGCCCAGATTTCCCTGGCCAAATTTAACATTTTCCTCAAGGGATCTCCATTTTCTCATTCATTCAAAGGTATCACAGAGTATAAGCTATGTCATGAAAAATACAGTGCAATGGTCCTGTTTCCCATCTAAATTCCATAAGAGTTTCTAAAATTTTCTTTTTCCTTAAAAGCTAAAACCAGAAAATGTCTTCCCTTGCAAAGAGTGCATGCATGAAATCTGAGATTGTGAGTAAATATCTACTATAGTTACTGTGAAAAAATTGACACGAACTCAACTGCATTTTCAGATGCCACAGTACATCACTGCATCTGCACCACTGTGGTCTCAGTTTCACTGTTGTCTATAGGTCCCTAATGGTACCTTAAGCTCTCACTGTGTGAGAAGAAATGGCTGATGTAAGGGACTAAGAATTGGCTCCTCCACCACAGGAATGGAACCTAGGGGAAATCTCTGAGGTACAGACTTCCAGCATGGACTGGCAATTACTGGGCACTGGAGATACGTTTATTTAAAATCTCCAGACCAACTGGCATTCATTGAAGAGCCTGGAGCCCTTTTAAGCCTAAACCCTGCCTCCAGGAATTCTGCCCACAGGATTACCTCTCCCACTTCAGCAATCCGGAGGGTGGAGCATCATATTCCAGATGACCCCACCTAAAACTGCTGAGAAGAGAAGCTGAGAATATTTTGAACTCCAATGGAAAGAATTCTTTAACTTTTCATTGAGATATTTTTTTCTTTTTTCTGTTTTTCTTTTTCTTCTTCTTCTCTCTTCTCTGTTCAGTTTTGACTTTGATGGCACATGGACATTTATACATTTTCATATTTCTTTTTTTCTCATTTCTAGTATTTTTGGAGCCAGTTAATTTTGAGGGATCAGTTTTTTGATAACTAAGATATTTGATTAGTATATTTTAGTTTTGTTTTATATTCTTTTGTTTTTTTAAAATTTTTACTATATATGTATGTCTTTATTTTCTCTTACCTGTTTCCCTTGATTCTCTTTTTCTCTTTTCTTCCACTAACAGTAAATCTCTATTGTTCTCTCTTTCACTCCTCCTTTAATTTTTTAATTCAATTCTCTCCTCCTCCCTCACATCATCACATTCAATATCACATATGTTCACTCCCTGTCCATCACTTAAATTTGTAAAACCTTTTGCAAACTTGCTGTTTATATTGTAGGCAATAACTGATCATATCTTGCTGTTTAGATTATAGGCAATAACTGATCATATTGTGATAACTAACATTGTAGACAACATAGTAGGAACTATTTGGTTTAATGTTGTATATTGTTTGCATTGGTTATTGTCATTAATTGTCTCCCCCTAAACAGTGAATTACTGGAAACCTTCAGGGACACTGTAAGTCCACAGGGTAGAAATTCTACTGCCTCAGTTCCATGTTGTTAGATAGGTAGACACAAAAACAACATGAAAAATCAAGAGAACAAATCACCTCAAACAAACCAAGATACTCCAATAACAGAATCCATCAACACTGAGTGGAAAAAAATGTCAAAGAAGTAGTTTAGAATGTATTTAGTTAAACTCATCAGTGAAGTAAAGGATGGTACAAAGAGTGAAATCAGAGAGAAGAAAACAGAAGCAAAAGATCACTTCAGTAAAGAAAGATTCTGAAAAAAAATCAGTAATCTTCAAAATGAAGGAATCAATAAACCAAATTAAAAATTCAGTTGGGAGCATTACCAACAGACTAGGTCACTTGGAAGACAGAGTTACAGGCAACGAAGACAAAATACATAATCCTAAAGACAAAGTTGATCATGGAAAAAAAATGTTAAGAGACCATGAAGAGAACTTCTAAGAAACATGGAATAACCTGAAAAGACCAAACTTAAGACTCATTGGGATAAACAAAGGCTCAGAGATACAAACAAAAAGAATAGACAATCTTTTTCAATGAACTAATATCAGAAAATTTTACAAGCCTAACAAATAAAATGGAAAATCAAATATGGGCTCAAAAATATACAAGGTTTCAACAGAAAAACATCAGGCACATTATTATGAAAATGCCTAACATACAAAATATAGAATTTTGAAGGCTTCTAGAGAATAACAACAGGTAACATTTAGAGGAAAATCAATCTGGATCTCCAGCTGAACTCTCAACCAGATCCTCAAAGCTAGGAGGTCACAGAATAATATACATCAAGCACTGAAAGAAAATCAATGCCAGCCAAGAGTACTATATTCAGCAAAATTTAGTTTCAGGATTGATGATGAAATATAAAACCTTCAGGGCTGGGATTGTGGCTCAGTGATACAGTGCTTGCCTTGTATGCGTGAGGCACTGGGTTCCATCCTCAGCACCACATAAAAATAAATAAAATAAATATATTGTGTCCATCAACAACTAATATATATATATATATATATATATATATATATATATATATATATATATATATATATGTGTGTGTGTGTGTGTGTGTATATATATATTATATATAAAAGAAATATAAACCTTCCATGATAAACAAAAGTTAAAATAATTCACAACTAGAAAACCTGCACTGCAAAGCATACTCTATATTTCATGAAGAAGAAATGAAAATGAAAAGTGAAAACTAACAAAAGCAGCAACTACACTAAAAGAACAGTGAATCAAAGGAGCAACTAATTCCAACTAAAAACCAGAAATAAATCAAAATAACAGATAATAAAAATCATATCTCAATAATAACACTGAATGTAAATGGCCTAACTCATCAATCAAAATACATAGATTGGAATATTGGATTAAAAAACAAAACCCAATAATGTGCTGTCTCCAAGAGACTCACCTCATAGACAAAGACATCCATAGACTGAAGCCCTAGAAAAAGAAGAACACATCAACACCAAAAGCAGTAGAAGACAGGAAATAAAGTCAGAGCTGAAAACAATGAAATTCAAACAAAAGAAACAATCTAAAAAATCACCAAAACAAAAAGTTGGTTCTTTGAAAAATTCAATAAAATTGATGAATCCTTAATCAAGCTAACAAAGAGAAAGAGAAAACTCAAACTACTAAAAGCCATGATGTAAAAGGAAATATCACAAGGGAAACTACGGAAATATAGATGATAATCAGAACCTATTTTGAAAATTTACACTCTAATAAAATAGAAAACCTTAAAGACATTGACAAATTTCTAGAGACATATGACCTACCCAAACTAAATCAGGAAGACATAGAAAATTTAAGCCAATCAATTTCGAGCAATGAAAATGAAGATACAAGCAAAAGTCTACCAAGAAAGAAAAGTCCAGGACCAGACAGATTTTCAGCTGAATACTACCAGACCTCCCAAGAAGAACTAACACCAATCTCTTCAAACTATTTCATGAAATTTCCAAACTCATTCTATGAAGATAGTATCAACTTTATAAAGACACATTAAAGAAAGAAAATTTTAGACCAATATCCCTGATGAACACAGATACAAAAATTCTTAAGGAAATACTGGCAAATCACATACAAAACATATTTAAAAAATAATCCACCATTATCAAGTTGGGTTCATCCCAGGGATGCAAACTTGTTTCATGATACAGAAATAAATAAACATAATTCATCACATCAATAAACTTAAAGACAAGAATCACATGATTATCTCAATAGATGCAGGAAAGCATTTGACAAAATAAAGCATTCCTTCATGTTCAAAACACTAGAAAAATTAAGGATAGTAGGAACATAATTCAACATTGTACAAGCTATATATGCTAAACCCAAGACCAACATAATTCTAAATTAAAAAAAGTGAAAGCATTCCTTCTAAAAACTGGAACAAGACAGAGATACCCTCTTTCAACACAGGCCTGGAAACTCTAGCCATAGGAATTAGAAGGAAAAAATTGAAGGGCTAGAAATAGGAAAAAAAAGAACTCAAATATTAAAAAAAAAAGAACTCAGGATATAAAATTAGCACCCATAAATCAATTGCATTCCTATACATCAGTGATGAATCAACTGAAAGAGAAATTAGGAAAAGCATCCCCTTCACAATAGCCTCAAAGAAAATTTAAAAAATGGAGAATTAATCTAACAAATTAGGTGAAAGACCTCTACGATGAAAACTACAGAACACTACAGAAAGACATTGAAGGAAACCTTAGAAGATGGAATAATCTTCCAAAATGTTCTTGGATAGGCAGACTTAATATTGTCAAAATGGCCATATCACCAAAAGTACTCTACAGATTTAATGCAATTCCTAATGAAGTTCCAATTATGTTCTTCATAGAAACACATAAAGTAGTCATAAAATTCTTTTGGAAAATAAAGAAGCCCAGAATACCAAAGCAATTCTAAGCAAAAAAAGTGAAGCAAGAGACATCATAATCCCAGACCTTAAATTATACTACAGAGTAACAAAAATGGCACCAAAACAAACATGAAGTCCAATTGTATAGAATAGTTGACACAGAGACAAACCTACATAAATGCAGTTATCTCAGACTGGACAAAGGTGCCATAGACATACACTGGAGAAAAGATAGCCTCTTCAACAAATGGTGCTGGGAAAACTGGAAATCCATATGTAAGAAAATGAAATAAGTGCCCTGTCTCTCACCCTGAACAAATCTCAACTCTAAGTGGATCAAGGACATAGGAATTAGACCAGAGACCCCGTGCCAACTAGAAGAAACAGCAGGCCCAGTCTCCATCACGTCAGCTTAGGAACCAAATTCCTAACAAGGTTGCTAAAGTATAAGAAAGAAAATCAAGAATCAATCAATGGGATTGTATCAAAACAAAATGCTTCTTCACAGCAAAGGAAACAATCAAAAACACAAAGAGAGAGCCTACATAATTGAAGAAAATCTTTGCCACTTGCATCTCAGATGGAGCATTAACCCCCAAGATATATAAAGAACTCAAAAAATTTAACACCAAAAAACAACCCAATCAATAAATGGGCATGGGAACTGAACAGACACTTCACAGAAAAAGAAATATGACTGGTCATCAAATATATCTAAAAATGTTCAACATCTTTGGCACTTAAAGAAATGCAAATTAAAACTGCACTGAGATTTTATCCCAAAAGGATATAAAATCAAACCCAAAGGATATAAAATCAGCATACTGCAGTGACATGGCCACATCAACGTTTATAGCAGCTCAATTCACAATAGCTAAGCTATGGAACCAACCTAAGTGCCCTTCAACAGATGAATGGATAAAGAAAATGTGGCACATATACACAATGGAATATTACTCAGCCATAAAGAAGAATGAAATTATAGCATTTACTGGTAAAGGGATGGAATATAGGCTATCATGATAAGTGAAATAAGGCAATCCCAAAAAACCAAAGGCCAAATATTCTCTCTAATATGCATATGTTGATTCACAATAGGCAGCCGGTGGGGATGGGGTGGGAGGAGTCGAGGTTCACCAGATTAGACAGGGGAGAATGGGAGGAAATTGGAATGGGAAAGACAGTAGAATGAATCAGACATAACTCATTTACGTTCATATATGAATACACAACCAGTGTAACTCTATATCGTGTACAACCAAAAGAATGGGAAGTCATCTTCCATGTATGTATGATATGTCAAAATACATTCTGCTGTCATGTATAACTAAAAAGAACAAAATTTTGAAATTTTAAAAATAAAAAATAAGAAAACAATAAATTTTCAATTTTCCCCATATGGATATAGAACTGTATTTTTACATTATCATATTTAGATATCTCTATCAATGTGTAATACATGTAATAGTTTTAAGCAGAATTTTTTATAATTTTATTTATTTGTTTATTCTACTTAGGTATACATGATAGCAGAATGCATTTTGATTCATTATACATAGATGGAGCACAACTTTTCATTTCTCTGGTTGTATGTGATGTAGAATCACAACATACATGCAGCCATACATAAAGCTAGGGCTATGACGTCCATCATATTCCACCATCTTTACTGTCCCCATGCCCCCTCTCTCCTCCCACCCCTGTGACCAACATTCCTCCCTTCTTCCCGTGTCCTCCCCCACATTATATATCAGCATCCACTTATCAGAGAGAACATTTGGCATTTGGTTTTGGGGGATTGGCTTACTTCACTTAGCATGATATTTTCCAACTCCATCCATTTACCTGCAAATGCCATAATTTTATTCTCTTTTGTTACTGAGTAATATTCCATTGTGTATATATACCACAATTTCTTTATCCATTCATCTACTGAAGGGCATCTAGGTTGGTTCCACAGTTTAGCTATTGTGAATTAAGCTGCTATAAACATTGAAGTGGCTGCGTCACTGTAGCATGCTATTTTTAAGTCTTTTGGGTATAGACTGAGGAGTGGGGTAGCTGGGTCAAATGGTGGTTTTCAGTCCAAGTGTTTTAAGGAATCTCCATACTGTTAAGCAGAATATTTAATCAACCCAAATATACCATTTCATCCTAGAATATTAGATAATACATTGCTATTGAATTTTCTGACCCTTCTTTCTTTTTCAAGAAAGCTTCCAGTCCTTAAGAACTGATTTTGCCTCAATGCTTCTCAAGTATGGCACAGCATGAAATCCATCACAAATGGTTCATTAATGCATAACAAAATGGTGAACACCAGTGGATTCTTTGGACCTCAAGAAGCCTTTGTACATACCAGTTTGGAAACTTAATTGAATAAGTAAGTTAATTAATTTTTGTAAGCCTCAGTTTCCTTTCCTCTAAAATGGAAGAAATAAACTCGAGGGCTTGTTAGCCAAACTTCTGGACATAGTTTGTGCTGTTTTGCTACAAGTGGCGAATATGCTACTGGGCACAATGGCAGTTACGGAGGGTGGAGGCACCGGGAACAATGGTGGAACCAAAAGTTGTTTTTAATCCTCAATAATTTGGAGAATAGGCATTCAGCAAATTGACTTTGTTTTGTTTTGTTAGCAAATTAGCTTTAGGTAAATAGGTCATTTGGCAAATTGGCTTTCAGCAAAAGAGTTGTCAGCTAATTGATTTTCTGTGAGTTCTTTTATATAAATTAGTCTGTTCCTCTTCTAAAATAGTGTTTGGAATTAGTGGACATTTCTTCTCACAAAAGGAATGATCAGTGGCCACAAAAAGGTAAGATGGATTAAAATAATACATGCTGATATTAATAGCTACCTTAGGCTACTACAAGAGAAGCAGGAAGTATATCTGTTTCATTATCAACAGCACATTTTGAGGAGAAGATTCTCTCTCCTATGTTTAAATGCTGGATCTTAATGGGAAAGTGTACTTGGAGATCCCTTTCCCCAGATTATCTGCAGAAGAATCCTCCCTGGGGTCCCATGCCTCCAGACAACGTAGCATCAGCTCCACACCATAAGTGAATCATGCCATATTATGATTATTCTCTATCCTTAGGCCACCGAATTCCTCAAAGTTCCTCCCAATATCAAGTGAATCATGTTACTACATAAAGCAATTATTCAATGGTCAAAACGAATGACTTCTACTGTTTATGCCCATTTTCATTCATGAGTTCTACACCCATTCTATGGCCAAACTAGCTATTTTAGATAACTAATCAGTTCCTGAGTCTAAAGTATTGGAGGGGAAACTGAGAGAAAAAAATCAATTTTTAGGTAAACAAATATTTAGATTCTATTCTAAGGAGTTCTGGTTTTGCTTTTTGAAGAGATATCTTATCTCATTCACTGTGGTAACATCCTATAAATGCTTCTGAAATACACACATCTTGGTATCACATTTCCTCTATTTTCTCAAAAAAAAATGTACAGATCCAATTGTCCATTTGTAACTGTAACAAGGCAAACTGGAATATACATATACTACTACCACCATCAATAGAGAAACTCAAGGTTCAAAAAAGAAAAAAAAATTGATGTAAGAAACATTCATTCATTTTTCTACAGAAAGAACATATTTAGCTCATGTGGAGGCTCCTTGAAATGACTAAGGTCAAGAATAGAACAAGTATATTTTCAATAAAATGATACCAGAGATAACATTTCAAATGGAATGGTGCCAAAGTAATGTTGCCTTGTTATTAGGAGAAGTACACATTCCTGATGTGAGAATATATTCACAGCAAGTGTGTTTCCCCTAGGTAAACTCCAAAGAAGACAGAATTCAACTCTCACTAACCAAGAAATATGTTGGCAGGTTGCATACACAGCCTATAGAATGAACAATCATAAACATGACAGTTATTTATTTATTTTTCTTGTCAGCTAGCAACATTTCATATCCCAGCCCCCTCTTCTGGTCCCAGGCCCTCTCCCACATCTTTGAGACTGACCCTCAACTGTGACTGCTCCAAAGTCTGAGCCTGGCATAAAGCAAACTCAAGAGTCCAGTTTTGTTTTGTTTTTTTTTCTTTAATTTTTCTTCCTTCTCTTTTTTCAGTTGTAGATGGACACAATATCTTTATTATATTTATTTTTTTATGTGGTGATGAGGATCAAATCCAGTGCCTCACGCATGCGAGGCAAGCCCTCTACCACTGAGCCACAATCCCAGCCCCAAGAGTCCAGTTTTAAAAGAAGTAAATGGATGCTGCCATGGTTTGAATATGGTTTGTTCCTTCCAAAATGTGTGTTGAAATGTAACCCTGGAAAGGAAACAGATGGGACGTTTAAGGTGGAAACAGATGGGATGTAAGAAGTAATTAGGCCTCTACCCTCATGAATGTGATTAATGAATCAATTTATCAATGGATTACTTGGGTCATATTGAGGGTGGGACTGCTGTCAAAGATAGTGTGGCTAGGTCTCCTTTATACTCCCTGTGTCACACCATGTGATACCCTATGCTACCTTGGGACTCTGCTAGCAAGAAGGACTCAGATGTGGCCCCTTGACCTTTGACCAGAACAATGAGCCAAAATAAGCATTTTTTTTTATAACTTACCCAGTCTGTGATATTGCATTATTAGCAACTGAGAAGAGACTGACACATAATCTCCTTTGCAAATCTTTCTTAAGTTGTAGTGGATACCTGATTAATACAGACTATCTTATTTTATATATTTTTATTTGTTCTTATCAGTTATACATGATAATAGAATGTATTTTGACATATTATACATATATGGGGTATAACTGCTCATTCTTACACTATCTAATGTAAGGGAGCCTGGTCAAAAGCAAAACCATCATCTACCACAGGGCAAAGAGTAGAGAAAGAACCTTCACCAGAGGGCAGGGCCTCAGAAAAGGGAGAGATTTGGTACAGAGTACAGAGTTCCATGGTCTAGAAAGGATCAGAGATGACTACGTTGCATAGCTATATCAATATTTTGTCAAGATGTTTTGCTAATTAGCCTCTGATACAGGCCAAAACATTTCCATTTCACAAAGATGAAATTCATCCTCTTCCTGTCAAGGGAAGTAAGGGATATAGGACAGAACTAATGGACTTGCTTCTGTGAAAAGCAGAAGTCTTCCCTGAGAGATTGTTCTATTAACCAATCACTCAGAGAAGATGTAAGTCTTTGAACAAAAAAGGAAAGAGAGGCAAGTGTATCTCTTCCTCTGAATCTTCCTGTTGACTTTGACAGTTCTAGATGTTCATAATGGTGTTTCTAAGGGGACAGTGGTCAAATATGTCATCTATCATTTAAGGACAATCATATGGGTATCTAGAAAAGAGTTGTAGTATACCCATATTAAAATATTGCTAAAATTATGCTCCACCCCATAAGTTAAATAGTCTTGCTCAAGTTCTTTCCATTTTGTTGTTCTTTAATAAAGTCAGGTCTTGATGCCTGATTTCAACCATGCTGTAGCTTATAAAGGTAAAATCTACACATCTGTAATTGTATTAAGTGGAGTAGCCAGAAAAACATCATACCTGCCTTTCAGAACAAAAGTAGGATTGGAGGTAGATTTGGGATTAAATGCAGTAATATCAAAAAAAAAAAAAAAGTAACATAAAATCTACCTGCCCCTATTTAGCAACTGAATTGGCTTTCTTATATCAACCTTGGAATTTTCTTTTATACAAAAGAAAAAAATGTCTATTAATTCTGGGGACAAAATACCATGCAAATTTACAATTATGAAAGTTTCTTAAACAAAAGCATAGAGTACTGCAATTCAATATATTTCCAGTTTATTTGGACACATACAGTGACATAATTTAAGAAACAACTCCACTTCTATTTGTTACTCTATAAAGTAGCAAAGAAAATAATGGCTAAAATTTTGTTCAAAACACAGTAATTATTTTAAATATTATAAAATAACAAATAAAAAGCTTTTTAATGAGTTCATCATGTTTGGGGGTACGTTAAATGTTATTTTTCAATTATGTGATTAGAATAAAAAAATCAAGTTTCAATGCAGTTACTCCATTATTATAAATGAGAACTGGAACTACCATTGGCTTTGGCTAAGTTCTCTTCAAAAATAATCTTCTAATGCATTATAAATTACTGTAAATTCCTCTATAATTAATACTTGAGGATGCAAAATTATATGCATTTATATTTGAGGAAATTATGGTATATTATGTATAAATTCGCCTTTCTGTTATTGTTTTTGAAAGAGAAGAAAAAACAGCTAGTCTTGCTACACTGGATTTTTAACTATACCTGCTATGCAAACATGCACAGATATTTTTTTAAAAATGAAATGAAAACAAAATGGGCATTTTCTGGTCTAATGAGCTATTTCCATCAAAATAAATTCTCCAAATGGAAGTATTACATGGCTCATGCTAAGCATAACAATAATGCTTTATGTATTTCAGAGGCATTGCAATATCCCAGTAATATATGAAATTTGAGAGACAAGCATACTGCTGCAGCAAGTGTTCCAACAACTGTATTCTTCACTTCTAATCAGAGCAGCACCCAGGAGCCCTCAAAACAAGCAACATGAACACAGGCTGGAGGGGAGAGAGAAGTTCAACAATAGTTGAGTCTCCCACTGCTCAAAATAACAGGCTCTCAGTGGGCTGGGTTTTATTATCTGTTATATAATGTCTCAAGTTAAGTTATTTCAGTAAGATTGGAGGATTTTCAGGCAGATTTTTTTAGGTTATTCACAAAATACTCTTTTCAATTTATGGAATGGCACCATGAAGGCAATGAAAGATGGCATTGAATAAAGAGGTATTGTTTGTCTGATTGACTACCCAGCCCTATCTCTTAGTGCTGTAACAATTGAATGAGGCAACGTAAATTCACGCACTTAGTAAACATGCCAGAAACATGCTCAAAACCAGGGCCAGTTAGACATCAGGACAGTGTTGCTGGGGCTGAGCAGTCATTGTGAGGGCACACCAAATATTCTGATATGCTCATAACATAAAAATTCAGTGAGGGGTAGGGGTCAGGGTGTAGTTCATGGCAGAGCACTTTCCTAGCATATAAGGGGCCTATAGGATCCACCCCTAGCACCACAAAAATTTTAAAAAAAATCACTGGGGTATAGATGAATATGTACACATTTTATGTATATTATTTATCAATAGAATTTTTCTAAAAATATAGTTACTGGCATGAGCTGATCTTGTTCAATTGTATCAAACACAAATGCTTACAGGGGCTGGTCAGGACCTGAAAATGAATGGGCAGGATGGGCTGGCCTTCTTGGAATGGATGAGCTAACGTCCTGTCTCAAAGGGCACTATTGCTCAGCTCCATTCTCTGGTGGCATGGTACTCATAGGGACTTTAGTTTCAGACTTCTGAAGAATGTATCCAAATTTAGGTTTTGCCAGACTTCTTATGAAGATATCCAAATTTAGATTTTGCACTGTGAGTTCTCAGGGGTAAGGAAGCTGGCCACTCTTGACCTTAGTGTTCTCAACACTAAGAATAATCCCAGGGTTCAGGTGTTAAGCTCCATCAAGTGTAAACTAGTAAAGAAGAAAGAGCCATAAGCAATAGCCCTCACTGATTAGGCACAGAACAATGAATTTCCTAGAGAAGAGGTGCCTAGTATCTGTGACCATTGTTCTGCCGATATTGTGATAAATAGCCAACCTCTGGATCTGAGCTTGTGGGCTATTACAGGACAAGAAGATGTGACAGATGACACTAGAGGGCACCCCATGCTACCTGCAAAGAGGTGAATTTTTGACTTGCTTTTCTTGTGAATCTCAGGTCCTTTGGAAATATCATGCAAAGGGATATCTTACAAAGGAATATTGTGGTGTGACCACATTGTCCTGAAATTTAGTTCATTCTTAAGGGACATAAATTTTGCGTTTGAGATAAGGATGTGATTGAGAAACAAAAGAGGAAGGAGGGAAGGAAAGAAGGCAGGAAAGAAAAAAGGAAGGAAGAGAAGGGAGAGGAGAAATAAAAAGAAAGGCTGACTGATATGGTCAGCTTGGAGCTTGTTTATAGCAAAGGAGCCAAGTGGTACCTTAGGCCCTCACGCAAGGAGGCCACAGGCACATGCTTGAAGAAACCTGCAGACCAGATCTGGGCCATCCCTCTGGAGATAAGGAAGAGAGTAGTCCATATTTGTTACTGTTGAAGTTTTCCCTTCCCTCCTACCTACCTACCCACTAGGTCCTCTGAATGCTTTGTTCAAAAGGATGAAAATTTATTCATTCAGTGTCAATTTTTGATTAGATTGATTTTCCATAGAACCATTTTGGTAACAACCAGTAATTTTCATTTTATTTGCTTAAAGTATGAGAGTTTGAATTTTTAAACTATATAAAAAAATCCTTTGAAGATAAGACTCAATGGAAAAAATGAAATTTATAAAGGCCAAATAAAATAAACCTACTGTGTCAATGCTAATTAGTGTAGTCTCTTTTTGTAGATGCAAATGGCTCATGCTCTTTTCTCAAAGTATGCATTTTTCCTGTTCTCTACTCTTAAAAAAATGGGGCATGACTGTAAAAAATCCATTCAAGTTAACAGTTTCTCCTACTCTTAAGACTAAAGTGACTGTCACTATATTTAACAAATATACCCCTACCAGCCAGGCATGGTGGCACACGTCTATAATCCCAGCACTTTGGGAGGCTGAGACAGGAGAATCATGAGTACAAAGCCAGCCTCAGCAATGGCGAGGTGCTAAACAACTCAGAGAGACCCTGTGTCTACATAAAACACAAAATAGGGCTGGGGATGTGGCTCAGTGGTTGAGAACCCCTGAGTTCAATCCCTAGTACCAAAATAAAAATAAAAATAAAAAATATATACCCCTACCATTGAATAAAATTATATTAAATGCTTGTGTAAATAACAAGTATTATTATTTATGGCATCTTCCAAATCAGAGCTACCCTAGCAATATGTTTCACTTATGACAAATCTTTCATTTTCTTCTCTCACCTCTAAACATTTGTAAATCAGTTCATTTGAATTTGTGTTTATTTTTAAACCATAGGTAATGCATAATAAACAGTCAAACACAAAATTGAGCCCATTGCCCCAAACTTTTGATGTGAGACCTTTTTAGCCAGGTGGATGACAATTCCTCCCAAGCTGTAGAATGAGTAAAAGAAGGCTGTGATGGTCACTGGAAGCATGCAAGCATCAATGGCATTTGGCCATGAAAGAACGAAAGTAGTTGAATATGTGTAGAATCTATCATCGGGTTCAGCAGAAAAGATATTTTAAAGTAGAAAGAAAAGAAAAATTTTCCTAGAAAATGGTGGAACATGAATGTTTGGGCATTTTCAGGAAAGATAGTATTAAGCAAATGTTGAGTTACTGCTAAAGTCTGCAAAGCTCTGAACATGCAAAGTGAATCCAACGGAACTGTTCCCGGGAGGAACAACTGCTAAGAGCAGAGAGAAAGACCACATGGAGCACTTTAGAAGGTGACAAACAACAAGCCCACAGAGGTTAGAGGAAGCCAGAGACAGGAACTGAACAAAGACAGTGAAACACTCTAAGTCCCTTAGTAAGAAGACACTTGTTGGAAAAAATTCATTTTTCTACTTATAATGCATGATTATGCTATTTCAAATAAAAAGGATTTGGTGTCATTGGAATTCAACATACACATCAATTTTACCAGTTACTAATGATTTGTTGTGTGTTTTAAATTGGAATGAAAAATTGGTTAAAATCTTTATACACATTTAGGTAGTTTTTGATAATTCATTTCTGTTTAAAGTCTAGGAAACTTGAATGTAAATAGTAACAGTGAGCAGGCTGGCTGAGCTTTATTGGGGTTAAGACAAAATTACCCAGAGACGGTGTGGTCAGATGCAAATAGTGTAGACAATAGCACAAAGAGATGCAGATGAATGTCTTGACTCAGCACTAACAAGTGGTGTTAAAATAGGTAGGACACTATGTCTCTGAAGAACTTATTCCTTCACTATTAAATGAGATAAAGGAATGTTACCTGCGATAAATATCTTACAGTTGTATTATTTAGGAACAAATAAGAAAATATACAATAAAAATAAAGTGCTATACAAAGGTTATTGGTGCCTACTGTTAAAAATGTTCTTTAGTGCCTGTTTGTGCTAGATCCCCACCTCAACTCAATCATTTTCTGTATAGTTTATTTGGCATATAGGTACTTGCATATTTAATTTCTTCATAATGATCTTCTGAGAGATATGGCATTACTATTTACCCTCTACATAGGGAAACATTGAGACAGAAAAATGTTAGATAATTTGACCACACCTAGTAGCCTGATATCCCCATGTTGACATTGGTCAGCTCAAGCTCTATGACTTCATTAGTCAGCTTTTTGTGGCTGTGACAAAATACCTGAGAAAATGAACTCATAAAGGCAAAAGATTTATTTTGGCTCACAGTTTCAGAGGCTTCAGCCCATGGTTGCTTGGCCCCATCACTATGGCCCTCTAGTGAGGCAGAACATCACAGTGGGGAGCATGTGGCAGAGAAGAGCTATTTGCTTCATGATGGCCAGGCAACAAAGAGAGAAAGAACTTGCTTTGATAGTAAAGTCCCTCTCCCACATCCATTGAGCTATGAATCCATATATAGAAAATCCATTCATGAGGTCAGAGTCTTCATGATCCAATCACCTTCCAAAGGCCCCACTTCTGAATACTGCTGCATTGGGGACACTTCTGTTTGAAGTTGTGAACTGTGGAAACGAATAGAGGCTTTTGAACAAACTGTCTAGGTCACTTGTGTGGAAACCTAAAGTAAGTGCCAGTTCTCTGAAAGATCTGAATGGCATCAAGCAGCTGACAGAGTCTGAACCACTCAGATCTCCATGTGCTGCCTGGACCATCATCTTACTGGAAGAACACCCATAATTTTAAACCAAGTACAAAGTAAAGGACTCCATATCTCAGAGAAAGATATCCCAATCTCATGCTAGATTTATGACTCCTGCCAAAAGTTGACCTGTCTCTCTCACATCAGGAGCATGGTTCCCTCTCACTCCCAGCTTGATAACAATATCAGAACTTTTATTACCCCCTTGAGTAATGTGCTTGAAGGATCAGCTGACTCTGGCTGTGCCTTGAAATGACCTGTGTTATGTTTTTGGCTTTTCAAATAATTAACATTATGGCAATGTTTCACCTTTTATTGGAAAAGCCACTCAACAGTGGGTTTATATTTCATATATTAATAAACTTGCCATGCATCCACAGGAATCTGATATTATTGCACATTGGAAATATGGCCCCCCCACCGCCTCCACCTAAGAAAGAAAGAAAGAAAGAAAGAGAGAGAAATGCTTCCTCAGGAATCAAACCAAATTTTTTCTGTTACTGATCCAAAATGTTAGCAAGGCTATGTCTTGCTAGTCTTGCTAGTCTCTGAAGAGGGTTGTCTCCAGAAAGGGATCCTTCCCTTTTACCTTCTTCCTGGGTAATAAGCAAGTCAAAAAAGCTGGGCACTATATAGATTTATTTTGAAAATAAAAATGGCATTCTTCCCAGACTTTTCCTAGACATGATGCATCTTTCTTTAACATTAACCCCAGAAAGGCCTCCTTTCTATACTCATTGTGCAGTAGCCTGATTAAAAGGAGGTCTAGGGAGCTCAAACTTCATTGTAGTCAACAACCTGGATTCTCTTACTGGATTTATGTTCCTAGATTAGAAGGATAATCAATATTCACGTATGCATACTGCTAGCCAGGTAGCTTCTGGTAGCCCACCCAGACAAAAGAGAGCAAGATAATGTGTCTCTGGAGTTTTATAATATTTTATAATATTTGTGAGTGTTATTATATTTGATACGTCCAGAAGATGATCTAGTTGCAAACAAGAGATGACTGGGAAACAAATGGCATGAGAGGTATGGGAACTGGAAATGCTGAGTTGGTGCAGTTGGAGGAAAGTAATGACTTTGGCACTTGAACAGGAACACAGGGATGAGGATGGATGAGAATCTTAGGGGGAGCTAGGATGTTAAGACCTGTTGTTTGTCAGAGCCACTCTGGAGACTTCCTTCTGAATGAAAACACCTTAGTGCCAATCTCCCAAAGTGTCACAAGAGCCATATTTAACCAACTGCCTGGGCCACCCATTCCCCAGAAGATTACTCTTACCATGATTCATACACCATTCCCCTTAACCCTACATATATATCTATTGGCAAGGACATGGAGGTACCACCTCCTGTTCCCCACACACCAAATCACCTTGCATCATCCTCATTTGCATAACTGAGGCTTAATCACTTCCTAGAGCAGATGGATGGGATAAGGGAGGAGGCTAGGACAAACAGAACAAATTAGAAAGATTTCCTCAGGTTCTCCCTCGAGCACAAGGACTAGTCACCAACCATTTGACTTAAGTTGGAAAGAACAATGCTAACCATCTGGCCTGGAGGCTCTGTCAACCTGTGCCTTCCAATTGATATAGGTCCCACATAGGCAGCCTAAAAATTATGAATAGCATTCTCTCTAAAGCATTGTGCCACCCCAGGAGTGTACTTCTTGTGTGAATTCAGGTATTAACTTACCTTTCTCCTGAAAACAGTGATATATAACTTGGAGTATTCATAAAAGACTTTCAGGTGTTTAAAGAAATACCACACCTGGATCAAAAAAACCTCAGATAACTGTGGGAGTTTCTCCTAAACTGGGGTCGCTCAAAATGGGGCTACTCAAGAGTACTTCCAGGAGGGTGTTACCCAAGTATATATTTTTGTTGGTAATTATCTTTAGGATGAAAGTTATCCAGTTAGAAAAAGTGATACAGAAACTGTCTCTGAGTTTAGCAATAGTGGATCTTCCAGTAGAATGCTCATGGGAAAATCTGTCAGATGCCAAGACAGTACAGAAACAAGGATTGCATATAAGTGGAACCCAGGTCTCAGTCCTTCAAGTGCCTGCCCAGTGTGGGAGTAAAGGCATGGCCCCTGCGTTGCCTTTGTTCTGGATATCTTTGAAAGGATATTTATTTAGCAAACAGCCTTGGAATATAGAGAGTTATGTCTTTGAAGGCATGTTTATTGTCTTCTAAAAAGACAGGCCTACTTATTGTCCAATAACACAATGTCTTACTCCAGAGCAAAGGTTGGCCAAATATTGTCCATTATAAAATTCTAAGTAGTCTAAGCTCAAGGTTTTCCTCCTGTTGTGCATCCCACTGCATTCAAAGGTGTCATCTACCACCTAGATTTAAATCCCTTACCCAAGTTCTCCTCCCACAACATTCCTCCAGTCTTAATATGTTTCATATTTACCAACCAGATTTGGTAGTTAGCTCAATCTTCATGGCTTTTTTCCTCACCATCTTTAAACACCTCTTTCATGCCATAATTCCGTGGGAAACTCTCTTTAGTTTTCTCTAGAATTCTTTCTTTCTCTTCCCCTCCCTCCCTCACTTTCTACCTCTCTCTCTCTCTCTCATCATGGGGGGATGCTTCTGAATCTCACTCCTCTCATTTAGAATAAAAACAATCCTGGGATGGGGAATGGGGACCCAGTAACATTAATGCTGAGAAACGGAGGAGTGTTTTGATATATGGTTTAGGCAACTTTACATGGGTATGACCAATATATCCCGCAAGAACAACTTAGAGAAGAAAAGTTTATTTTTTCAGAGGTTCAGTCCATGGTGGGAAAACTCCATAGCTCTTGGCCTAATGTGAAGGAGAAAATCATGGCAAAAGGACGTGACAGAGGAAAGCTACTTAGTTATGAAAGCCAGGAAGCGGAGAGGGAGCTCCTTTCACCAGAGGCAAAATATAAACCCAAAGGCATGCATCAAGTGACCTAGTTCCTCCAGTCATGCCCCACCTATCTTCAGCTACCACCTAGTTAATCCATACCAGTGTATCAATCCACTGATAGTTTACAGTTCTCATCATCTAATCACTTTCCCTGTGAACATTCTTGCATTGTTTTGTACATGAGCTTTCAGCAGACACATCATGTTCAAACCATAATAACCAACATTTTATTTTTAGGACTTTTGTTTTCCACTTGATTGGGTAGTATTAAAAGAGATAATGGCAAACCTTTGTGAGTCTTTTTTGCAAAGAGAAGTGATGACTATAAGAAAAGAACTTAATATTAAGCTCCCCATGTGGCTCCATAAAGTCCACAATTTAGATCTCAGGTAAGCAGGAGAGTTGACAGCAAAGCATTATCCTGTGGAAGCTATGTCCTTTGCCTCTATGACTTAAAGAGGTACAGTCTGGTATTGTGATTAAAATCAGGGTTTGAGATCAGGTAGGCCAGGTTTCCATTACTAGCACTGTCATTTACAAGCTGTGTAACCTTGGACAAATTACTTAAATGTCTTTAAGCCTCAATCTCCCAACCCACAAAGAAAAAAAATGAAAAAGGTTTCCATGTTAGGGTTCATTGGGAGAATTAAATTAAATAAACCATGAAAAGTTCAATAGCTGCCAGTCATACATGCTCAATAAACATTGGGTATTCTGATATGTCTTCTGTATAGGTAAAAAGTAGACTACACTTGAGCCCAGACATGTGAGTCAGTGTTTACAAAAATATAACCTACAAGAAGTATCCTAACTAGGAAATGATTTTTATTTGTCTGACTATTATAAGCAAAGAATGTCATAATATGAAATTAGAACATTAAAAGTGCTAGAAAAATATGACATTATTATCCAATATGTAAGTAAACAAATAGCAGATGTGGTTATAAATCTCAGACCAAAAGATTCTATTATTCAAAACACTTTCATAACACATAGTGTGGAATGTAAAAGACAAAAGCTTTGCTTGGAGAATGTTAAAATTGGACATCTTTAAAAGCTTTCATATTGATAACTTTGCTTACGGGACAAATCATAAAAGGCATTCACAGCTGTCACACTCTGAGAAAATGTTCTCATTTACAATGCATTCTTTCACAATGTATGTTATTTACCACATACTTAGATTTTAATCTAATTTGGGAGTATCAGCTTTTAAAATGTTAAAGAATGTTATTCTTTTAAAATATTATAAGAACCCCAAAAAATAACTATTAAAGTAGATAAAAACAAAATACCTGTAAAAGTCTCATAAACTTCTGTAGTATAGTGAGTTGATATTTTATATACTCTACAGAGAGTAAATGCTCTACTTCATCATTTTTTTAAAAGGATTCATTTCTAGTTACTCCAGATAAATCGGAAATCTGATAAAATATAATGTTCTGCCCTGTAAATATTTTTGAGTCATGCTTTGTTGACCTTACCATCATATGTGTTTACAAACACATTTGCAGAAACTACCCTGTAAGATAAATATTTATGGACTCTTATTGCCAACATTTAACTAGGTGTGGTCAAAACATTATAGAGGCATCAGCATATTACCACATAATCTATGTTCATGTGCAATCATGGAGTCATCAAATCAAACTTTTCATAAGCAAATGTATTTTCCCCCAGCCTCTTTTACACCCAATTTCTTCTCATACATTTAAAAAATTTCTCAGCCATTCCAGTGTAGTGGTTACTATACCAGAAGAAGGATTAATGATGCTTATGTATTGTAGGGACAAAAGAACAGTGAAAATAGTGGGATTCTGAATGAATTCATGATCACAAGGGTATCTTTAAAAAAGTATACTCTAAATATTTTTTTCATATATTTGGAGTACAGATTGAGAATTTCACAAGGAAAAGAGGGAAAGCTTCCATTGTTCTGGATCATTCGCAAATATGGATCTTATTGTCTCTGCCTAGTCTAGCCTGCTTTCATAGGTATACACTCCATTCAGCAAGCCTTAGAACTACAGAGAACTACACCAACTGCCTATGAAGGGCTATTTGATTATGTCCTCCAGCACATAATAAATTTATTTCTTTTCCTCATAGAATGCTCTCTAGGAGAAGAAATGTGGAAATACCATTTTCACCATGCTGTTATGTTTCCAGAGATATTTTTGTGCCCTAATAGTGTTTTGACACATCTTAAAGATCAATTCTGTAGCCAACTTCCTGATGGACCCCTCTTTCATTCTGCTTTAAGTACTAAGAATTCAGTGATAAAAACATAATGTCTCCTATTCATGGATATAATATCCTCGTTGATTTCTTCACAGTATTAAATGATATAAAATTTAGCAGCAACTTTGTTTAAAAAAAAATTTACTTCAGCAATCTGTTGGATGTTTTCCCCATTTTTAGTTTTGTTTTGAATTGCGAGTGCAGTCTCTTTTCTATTACCATAACAATATATCTGAGTTATTTGTAAAGAAGAGAGTTTTACCATAATTTTGAAGGCAGAAGATACAAAGAGCATGGTCTTGGTTCTAGTGAGGACTTCATGACAGAAGGCATGATGCAGGAGTGTGTCTAAGAGGGAAGATCACATGGTGGTAGAAATCCATAGAATGATTCAGGGGTCAGGGTCAGGTTTTTATACCAACTCACTCCTTTGCAAATCAGGTAGAGTCCCACAGGACTATATCAACTTTTTCAGAAGGTAGGGACCCCAATGATCCAAGGGCCTCTATCCTTAAAGGTCCCCATCTTTTAACATCACCACATTGGGTACCAGGCTTCCAACACATGAACCCTTAGGAGAGCACACCCAAACCACAGCAGTGAGTTCCCTTTTTTCCTTCTAATCCTCATCAATTTAACTTTACATGCAATTCCCATTTTCTTTCCCTTTAAACAACCAATACAAATTAAAACTACATAAATGCTAAATAATTAAAATTTTACTGGCTCCCCAAATTCACTTTATTTCTAGATAAAATTGGAGCATACACTCACAAACTTCATCCAGCTGAGAAGCACAACAATACTGGATCAGTCAACTTAATGTTTCCATTAGGAAATGCACAGCGTATTTTACCCAAAACTCACTATCCTCATCTACCAAAATTGATAGGAGGATTTATTGATCACAGAGGATATGAAAAGGCCCAGGGTATTTTCTCTTGAAAAACTTGATCTTTTTTTCATACCTATCATAATGACAAATTTCTGTAAAGTTAAATAGCTAATCATCATCAGTATATTTTGCAGTCTATCCTGTTTATGTTTTACAATGCAGAAAATACCGTTTGCAATCTAACCAATTGTACTGAGTTTGAGTCTTTTTATTGCAGACATATTCAATGGAATGCAGTCTAGCCAAAATCAAGGAGGTTCACACACATACACGCACACTCACAAGTCTATATATAGATAGATAGATATGAGTATTGATAATATTGTCATTCCATAAAAAATTCAAGAATCTTTAAGCTAATTTATCCATTTTTCTGATTTCTTCATAGATTTTCCTCATTTTTGCTTCATCATTTTTAACTCATGTTCAAGTCATTGGTGTGTCTTTCATGCCATGTATAGCACCTATTATGTGACAAGAACACTGCCAACCTCCAAATATAAAAGTTGATTAAATTATATGAGTATCAACATTCATTGCAGTATCACAAATTGTTGAGTACTATGAAGGAAAAACACAAACATACATGTAAAAGTAACAGGAACACATTATGTAAATATTTATGATAGTGAAACTTTGGGACAATGTAAATGTTCAAAACAAGGTATTAATTTTAAAAAATTCAATGTATCATGATTAACGTGTAGATGAAATAAAAATTTTAATATGTAAAGCTAAAGAGTCTACTACTACCAAAGGCAGACAGCCAGATGATAAATTCACTTAAAATGCCATTTATTGAAAGCTTGTTATATTTCACATTATACTTTATATAACTTATATAAATTAACTTTCATAATAACCCTATAAAGTATTATTTTTGCCTTTGTACATATTTGGTATTGATTAATATCTTTTTTTTCTTTCTGTGTGTATACATAAACATAATAAAACAAATAGAGTCGGTGTTTTTGATTTAAAATGTATTTATTCATTGAGAAATATGTTTGTCAGACATCTTCTATGTGTGATGTACCATGTGCTGTTCTGGACATTTGGGGTACATTAGTGAACAAAACAAAGTACACTATATCCATAGAATTTGCATTCTTATGAACAGAAGTAAGCAACACACAAATAAACAGGGTAATAAAGCAAATTTTATCATATAGTTATGTTATAGTAAGAAAAATATGGTTTTGTAATGACAAAAATATAGGACATATTAAGGGGAATGGGAGTGAGAAGTGCTTTCAGTTTCTCATATATAGGAAGTATAGGCTCAACTGAGGTGACGTTTAATTAAGGTTACTTGGAAGAGATGAGGTAGTGACAAGAGTCTCTCTGGAATCAGAAAGCTCCAGGCAGAGAAACAATGTCAAAGGAAAAAAGGGCAGGGGCCGGGGGTGGAGGACAGTATGATTGGAATGAAGGAGTAGAAGAAGAAATAGACTAAATGGGGGGAAATTTTCTAAATGGCTTTAAATAGTTCATTTTCGTTTAGTTATTATTTAGGTCTTAACACAATGCAAAACTGCATACAGAGAACAAGAGTCAGTCATAGACCACTCCTAGATTTACATCATTTGCAAAGATTCACTAAATATATGTGGTATTTTCCAAACCCTCAAGAAATCATACTCTAATATGCTAAAAAACATAATTTTATACAATTTACTGAACTGGACACTTTTATATTATTTGACTATTACCCTATGTCTCAGCCAGAGTAGCTGCCACAATGTTAAACCATAGCCTGGGTGGCTCAAATAATGTACATTTATTTCTCTTAGTTCTGGAAGTCTCTGGGTTTCTGAAAGTCTGAGATGAGGGTCCCAGCAAAGTCAGGCTCTGGTGAGAGCTCCCTTCTTGACCTAGAGATCACTGCCTTCTCCTTGTGTCGTCTCATGGTGGAGAGAAAGTGAGCAACTTCTCTGGTATCACTTCTTTTAAGAGCACTGATCCTTTTATGAGAGTCCCACCTTGATGATCACCTAAATCTCATCACTTTCCAGAGCCTCCATCTCCAAATACTATCACACAGGAAATTAAACCTTCAGCATACGATTCTGAGAGAGGCACAGTTCAATCCATAGTGCTCCATTGCTGCACAATGAAATGTAGTGATTTTTTAATGCTATACATAATCCGGAGAAGAAATAAATAGTATAAAATTAGGAACTAACTAACACTATTCTTTAAAATGTCATAAAAGATTACAGACATGCTGTTTATTGGGATACCAAAATCACCAACCCTTTAAAATTAAGATATTTTGGGTATTAATATTTTGTAATGATCAGTCTTCCTACCAAATCTTAGAGCCAACTGAAATTGTTTTGGATTACATTTCTCTTTAACATATTTCCTTTTGAAAACCTACTTTCAGTCAAATCATGGGTTACATTTTTCTGTTGTTAATGTGGCCTGTATAGGAATAACACCAAGTAAGATGGGGGAATCAAGATGTATTACCATGAAACTGGCTTTGATGACCTAAATTATTTCTCTGGTTTAAATAAAGCAAATAGAGACTAGTATCAATTAAAATTGAGAAGTGACTTCTTTAAGCCAAGTATTTAGTAAGGACATTTGTTAAGTTTATTAAGTATATTTAATAAACACTTGTTGATTGATTGATTAACAAGAGAAGAAGACATGGTATTAAACAGAAATGATGTTATTCCTAGTCATTGACCAAAGCTTTGTTCTATCTTGCAAGATATATTGGCAAATGACAGCATCCAACAGCCCCGAAAATACAAAGTAAATCAACATTTAAGAAGTTGTAGGCATTATTGTTCTGGTCAGACTTATCAATAGGAAAATGACAATAATATTACTGCTATTTACATATTGGTACCACACTGGCATGGATTTGCATAATGTATTGAGGCTCTATGCTCTAGAGAGTTGCATTGTAACATATTGGTGCTTAATGAACTCTGAAAAAATTGATTTTCCACAGAGTAAATTAAGGAATGCATTATAGCTGTTAAAGCAATCTTAAGGGAAATCCGAAGCTTCCACTGCAGCACCATGCTTAGTAAGTAATAAATTACATGTTATACTTATTTGCCTTAATTCATGCTAATTTTGTCCAATTAATGTATCACAGTAATTCAGAAGCCTGTCACAGGAGAGCTAATTATTTATTGGATTTTTGTGTTCGGCTCCCTAGGAGTCTACTAGCAAACAAACTTGCGACTGTCTTTCTCTTAGGTCCACGGTGACATTCTTATGTCTTACTGTGGGGAAGTAAGATTTTTGCTTCTGTTTCAAGTTTTTAAAATAAATTATGAAGTATCTAAGTCAGATTCTTGTTTTTTGATTGGTAAAATAGTATGACAGCCTGACACTCTGCCAGGGTAAGACTGTCTTCCTTTCAAACTCTTTCCTCTTATGAGTCTGTATATTGCAGAACTTTCGTAAGAAAAGAGACACATTAAAAGTTTTATGCATTAAAAGGTTCTATGTATTATGGATGTTTTTATCTATGTATCCAAAGTGAATTAAAAAAAATTGAAGTGATTATTTGGATAATTCACAACAGAAATCCCTACTCATTTGCCTCAATTCTCTGAATTTCTCTGAGCTTTCCAATGGATTCTTATATTCTTCACCTCATTTGGGGTAACATTGGTTCTAAAACACAAAAAGTCACATGCAGTATCCTAAAAGTATTGTTTGAAAAAAAATCAAATCTTATTCACAATAACAATTGATATCAGCTTTACAAAAATTCATTTTTATTTTATAATGGTGCATGTTAAATCACAACACCCAAAATTAATCATTTATGATATTGATTTTGCAATTTGTACTAATAAATAATGTGGCAATTGCTAAATAACTTGCACATTGTAATATGATACAACTTCAACAGTTCCAAAATATTTACTATCTTCAGGGAAACTGACAGACCCATGCTTTTGCAGAGGTATTTGTAGAGGGTAAAGTAGCATTTGATCTAGTTTTCTCCCTCTTATAAGTACCAGGAGACCACCTGTCTGCTACTTACCATCTGCTAGCCAAAGGAAAATGAGGTGATGTCTTTAAATCCATAATGCAGTGATGTTTATCAGCATGTGGTATCAAGGTGATTCAGTGTAGCAGTAGGTAAAGCATACCACTATTTGTGTCACAGACATAAAAGAAAAAGTGTACTTTCACAACCCTCTTTAATTTGATGGGAGAAAATAATAACATCTTTTTATTCAGCCACTTTATACCAGCCTGTTTGCCATAACCAGTCAAGTATCCGTGAATCAGCAAACTTCTCCATGCTATGCCCAATTTTATGCCTTAATATATCATTACTTCAAAGGAAACCGCCACCTACTGTATAATCTTATGCTCCCTTACTTCCAATTGTTCTTATTACTTATTCAAATGTGGGAATAAAAAGTTTCTTTTCTTACCCATTTGCTCACTTTTTCATATGGCATTAATGTTTCAGCCGCTTCGTCTTTTAACTATAACTTGGAAGGTTAAAATTACCATGTCACTTCCTGATTTCTTTCCTAATAAACACTGGTGTTATGAATGACATTACTTCTTGAGAAAGTGAATTTGCAATGGCAGCTTCAGCCTTTCTAAGTTTTGACAAGTTAAAAAAAAGTAAAATAAAATAAAATAGCTGGTTCGTTACTGAAGTCTTCCAAGGAAAATGCAGAAGCAAGAAGACTTGTGTTAGTTATTTCATCACCCTTTCTGAGTGAGGTCTAAACTCTTCAACCTACACTCAGTACCAAGGCCCAGCACTATCATTATTTTTTAAATGAAAGATTAAAACTCTTGCCCTCCAGGTTCATTCTTTGCATACACATTCTTTCCATCAATTTTTACAGGACCATGACACTAAACTCCTGAGTCCTGACTAAATGCTAACTGAGATAATTAAAGTTGAACCTCATCTGCTCTGTGCATTTTAGAGTCTATTAGTTTTATTTCTGGATTCCTAAAGATCTTAGAACATTACTAAGTTAGGCCAAGCCAGACCAGAGCGTCTGTATTTGGCTCAACCTGAGCATCACAAAACCTGGCACACGTCGGCTTGCACTTTAGGTCTCTTCAATAAAGACACATCAAGACAGACACATAATCCCTTGACAATGTTGTCAGTTTCCCTCTCTTCCAGGGTTTTGACTTGGCCCATTGGACTTGCTAGGGAGACTTTTGAGTCCTGTGGTGAATACGGGGCATGGCTGGAGGCAGATTCAGAAGCAACTGCATTAGACTATGATTGATAGTCATACTCCTGGCCCTTAACTGTTTCACCTTTCAAACAGAGTCAGGCAGAACAGGTGACCACTGAACTTCCATAGGTAATCCTTTGTTTTTCTCTAAAAGCACAAGAGATGATAGGTCCTTAACAGGCAATATAGCAGGATTATTCCTATCCTATAGTTATTCAGGTCTAACAAAGATAACTAATGTCTTCTAGGGCAATTTTCTCCCTTCACCCTCTTAAATATGTCCTTTCAGGTATTGACAGATTTGGCCAAGTCTTGCTCCAAGATGCCCCCTGCCCGCCTCCACTCAGCAAGTCTGAGTTCTACATCTCCACCTCATGGAGGCTATGCTAAGTAAGCCACCTCCAAATTCTGCATTCTCTAGGAGAAATCCTGAACAACCGGCATGGGGTTGACACTTTCTTTTTATAGAATGTCTCACACATTCTCCATAAAAATAAATCAGGAATCACAGTAAAGTCAGATGCAACTAACTTTTTCTTTGAATGAATGAATAAAAAAAGAGACTCTAGTATCAAAACTAAAAATAATATGTCTATTTTGGACAGAATCATTTGCTTTCTGTTCTTTTGTGTAAACACAAGCTTTTCATGAGATAGTATTTTATCATTTTTTTATCTCATTAAATCTACTGTAACAACAACATTTTCAATCTCTGTGCATTATAAATCATACTGTAATTACCACTTTTTGCCACTTTTTTACCATTTCTAAAATTTATCAACATTTGGAACAAAAGGTTGTCTATAAATGCCCACCTTCTACCCAGACCAGAGCACAACCACCTCTGAGTACAGTATTTAAATGTGTCCCCTAGTGATTTTTACAAATGCTCATGGCTGAAAGTCTGTGAGCTAGGAAAAACAGAGGCTAGAAAAGACTTGACTACTTTGACCTTAGGTTTTGACTCTTTAAATGATCATAATCCTTCTCTTTAGGAGTTCAGTGTTCTTCTTGTTGTTACTTAGACTAAAATCCCTTTTGTGTGAGAGTCTAGCATTTCTGTCATTAGTCTACATACTTATGACTTAACTGTCAGATTAAGATGAAGGATATGATTCTACAAGACTACAGTCAAATTGTCCACTATCGCCCTTCTTAGAAATAACTTAGAGACACATAATGCCAGGAGACTGGAATAAACAGGCAGAGTTGAGTGACTTTTCATAGTCTTGTGCTACAAAGAAATGAATGACTAATGTTTGTTTGTCTTATGGCATAAATTATAGGTACCTTTAACTGGACAAGTGGAGGTCATGATATTAACATTGTCACATTGCTCCTTTTAGAATGGGGCATTAGGGCCTTTTGATGGGACCTCTTTAATAGTATGAAAAAAAGTAATTCAAAAAACAGTAAATCAAAACAAGTAAATTTAACAACCACTAGTTAGTTCATCAAAGTTCCAACAATTTATGCCTTAATGAAAACCTTTACTGAGAAATATTAATAATCATATGAGCCAGGCATGCTGGCACAAGTCTGTAATCCCAGCACTTAGGGAGGCTGAGGCAGGAGAATCGTGAGTTCAAAGCCACCCTCAGTAATGGTGAGGCACTAAGCAACTCAGTGAGACCCTGTCTCTACATAAAAATATATATATATATGGCTGGGGATATGTCTCAGTGGCCAAGTGCCCCTGAGTTCAATCCAATACAAAAAAAAAAAAAAAAAAAACCATATGCTCTTCTATTTGTTGGTGCTACCATAGTAAACGAGACAGTCATGGTTTATGTTCTCATGGAATTTACACTGTAGAAGTACAAGAGGACAAAATGAAGGAGTCAAAAGAGGGACAAAGGCAGGTAGGAAGTGTCAGCTAGTTGTGGGTCCCAAGCTGAAAGTTAAAGAAGTATTATGGGAAAGATACAAAATGATTTCTCTAGATTGGGCGGTCAGGGAAAGCTTCTTAGCAGAAATGACATTTATGGTAAGATCTGGTTGGCAGATATTTATGGTAAGATCTGGTTGGCAGGAAAGACCGGCATTCATGAGATATCCAGGGACTAAAGACATTGTAAATAAAGGAAAAAGCTACAGCAAGGGGTCTAAGATGAAAATAAAACAAAATGAAATGAAAAAAGAATTAGTACATAATCTATGCATACTAAAATATACATAATAAAAGATCATAACTGTTGCATAACTGTTCCACTAATACAAATCAGTGGATCACATTTACTAACAAATCCTCCATGACTGATACAACTACCATCGATGCTCAAGCTCTTTCCCAGGATCCAAATTCTTGGCTTTGTGCCCCGCCCCACCCCATTTTGCACCTGTCCCTTTCTACCTATAGTCTTTCTGACTCGCCACTGGGCAGCTTAGACTTTGTTTAGATCTCGGTTTAGCCCATTACCCAAGGCTGGTTTAGCAAATGCATTTCTCAGGTAGATTCTCCTTTAGCTCCAACTCTAAAGGCAGTCCTCCCATCTCTTTGATTGATCTTCCAAAGCAGTCTACCCATTCTTCCTCCCCACCTCCATCCTCTACCATCCTCTACCATCCTCTTATTTGCAAAGGCAAATAAATATATATTAAAAAGTAAGAAGATATTGAAGTGATGATTGACCTGCCATAAACACAGTTCTTCTTAACACACACACATGGACAGAACCCAGCAAGAATTTCTCTGAGGCTGTGTTCCCATCCAATGGGTGACAGGAGAGAAGAGTAAGAACTTGTAAACTGTGTGACGTGTCGTCAGTCACTTGGTTTCGTTTGCACGGAGTGTTTATTTGGCATAGTCTGATAATTACAACTGTCAAAAGTGAGCTAGTAAATTTAGAAGGCTTTTCTTTGCTCTTAGGAAGTTGCTATTTTATTAGATGTCAAAATTGGTAGTGGAAAAAAAAACCTCTCACTTCTAGTTACAGGAAGGGTATTAAGTTGTACTTTTTCAGATTGTCTACGTTCTGGAGTTCTGCTGAACTGTGTAACCAGATGTTCTGGGCATTGGGCCTGCTAGGTCTGCTATGATACAGCTGAAGCACCAGGCTCACATCAACCACACTATAATGGCAAAGCATAGATGGCATTTTGATGATAAACGTAACCCACATCTGAGTCCAAGATTTTAGAATAAAGGGTTAGGCCTATGCAAACGTATTTGACAGCTCTATGTGCTTTCATTTTATGATATTCATTGTGTGCAAACATCAAGACTTACTCTAAAATTCAAATTCTTGGTTTAATGCAATTGTCATCATGGCATGAATTGGCACCAAGCACTGGATTTGGAATACTCTACTCAGTAATGGTTTCCAGATGACTTTTTCCTCCTGCACGGATCTTGCTCTTAATCTGGAGGCACAGATGTTGTCCAATTTACATATGAGTATTCCTTTAGGTACCTCACACCTAGATAAACAATAAGCAAAGGCGGGGGTTGTGGCTCAACAATAGAGTGCTTGTCTGGCATGTGCAAGGCCCTGGGTTCAATCCCCAGCACTGCAGAGAGAGAGACAGAGGGGGGGGGGAGGTATTAAGCAAATTTTCAATCCTGATTTCTTTACTGTAAAATATCAATAGTAATTATATCTACCTTCTGGGATTTTATGAACATTAAATAAATAATGCAGTGTGTATTAGTGTGATGTGTGTATAGTATGATGTGTGATGATGGTACACAGTCTAATAAATGTTAGGTAGATGCTTCATGTCTTTGTCTGTAAAATGGACATGGTAGAGGGTTGAATGGTTGCCTTCTAAAAGATATGGCCACATCCTAATTCTAGAAACTGTAAATGTTAACTGAGAACAGGGAGATTCTTTACAGATGTAGTTAAGCTAAAGATCTTGATATGAGGAGAGCATCTTGGACCAGCTGGGTTGGTCCTAAATCTAATAACAAGTGTCCTTATAAGAGATACACACAGGAGACAGGAGAGGAAGCAGCACATGATCATACAGAGATTAGGATGATACGTGGCCACAAGTCAAGGAATGCCTACAATCACTAAAAAATGGAATAAAGGATGGATTCTCTCGTAGAGCCTCTGTAGCGCATCTTTGCTGGATTTGGGATTTTTAGCATCCACAACTGTGCGAGAATAAATTTTTGTTGTTTTTGTCCTCCAAGTTTTTGGTAATTTGTTATGACAACCCTAGGAAACTAATATAGTATGTCATGAAATTGTGAGGATTGAAAAAGTTAATCTATGCTAAACTCTTGGCGCCTGTACATAATGCATTAAATGAAGATCAGTTGTCGTTGTTGTTATTACCAGCCAAATTCTAACTTAGTTATAAACCTGGAGTCACAAGTCCTCTGACTTGGAATATATTGTGAAATTAAATAAATAAAGCCTCCATGGTTGATTTATTTCATCTAAACTTTAAGCTGATTTGTTTTGCTTCCATTTGTCTACAGTAATTCCTTTAGGAAGTCTATTGCTCTGTTGCTAATTTTAACTGTATTTGTTATTAAATGCTCTAGGATTGCAGAACAAAGGGCACTATAGCAATGTGAGAATACATTGTTCTCTGTGATATTCCAAAAGAATGTGTTAATGACAGAGATTTATAGCTACACTCATCATTTCTGGGCTTTTTGTTATTTTAAATTTCCAGTGTACCTGCTCTTTTAAAAGAATAGACTTTTTTTTGTTGTTTCAAATTTGAATCTAGTTTGACACAGTAATATTTTGGAAGCATTTCATTTAAATCTTTTCTCATATGGTAAATCTGAATAATAAATTTAAAGCAGGAAGGTTGTACCTTAACACTGTGCAATAACAGAGCCAGATGACATTAGGTTTTGGTATTTTCTAAGATGCATAATAATTAAGATGCTGTTCTACATTTTTCCATAAATAATTTAGATTATCCTTACACAAATCACCACTTTTTCCTGTCAGTTCAGGACAATGACTTGCCTTTTAGCTAAGTACCCAATTAATTCATTAAAAATTGTTTGACTGGCTGATGCGATAGTTCAGCCACTGTGGTGGAGTTGCTGATGTAGGTGCACCCAGGAAAAGTGCTACACCAAGCATCTGCTTGGCCTGATTCCCAGGCACCAAGGCTAGCTCTCTATCCATCTCTTGCACAGGATGGTGGGGAGGTGGGGCACAAGGAGGAGGTACAAGGAGCAAATCACTGACCTCCAAATTCCCAAGAGATCAGGATTATAGTAAGAGAAAATCAATCAGGGTGTTTCTCTATTTCTATTTCCTTATTAGAAAAAGACCACACAGAGTGAGCATCAGTAACTAAATACAACTGTGAAAACAAGATTTTGGCAGGAAAGAGAGGTGTGAGCAGGAAGGTGAGAAGGGCAACTTTGGAAGCATTCCACTTCATTTTCTCTGGGAATAGTTGGTGAGCCAACAACATAAATCAAGAAAATGCTTAAAAAACATTCATTATCTTTGAAGATCATTTATTACGTATGTACGAGGTCAACTTGGTGCTCTATGAAAGAGCAAGTAAATGTGTAGTAAGTGTGCTTGGATTATTAAGAAATGAAATAATGTGTTTATTCTTTTTTCCTAAAAGAGAAAAATAGCCACTATTGAGTAATGTATTTCAAAACCCATTTGAGTAAATAAAATTCCAGAAGGCTTTTGTTGTTTCTTGAATGTTTTAAAACTGAGAACAGAAGAATCTGCTTTCTGAATACATTGTTAGACTTTATTTAGAAAACAAAACTTGTTTTCTTTTTAAATTAAAATAATATTTTTCAATAGTGTAATATTTTCCACGTCTGTACAAATGCAGGTACAGCAGGTACATACTAAAATTATATGAATATAATTTATTCCTTATCACTGTGTTCTGGTGATTTGCTTCATAACCATGTTTGATACAGAACTCAGTGAAAGTCATGATGGTGAATACCTATATAACATGGGCAAAATACCACTTCTAAAGTAGTAAATGAGAACTTCTGGAACGTCAGACTTCAGATGAAAGTAATGTCTATTAGAAAAGGTAAACATTAGCTTTGGAAGGGCAAACGGAATGTTTCTTAACAGGTTTGGCAAGATGAGTGGAAAGTATTACTCACATTCATTTTTTTTTTTTCTGAACAAGGGATAATTTGTGAAGGGATAAATTAGCGTTGGAAAAACAAATAGAAATAGATTGTACAGCAACAGTGTAATGAAGAAACCATCCATAGATTCCCAGAAATGGTTTGACACTGAGAAGAACTGTCACTAAATACATGGTAGTGATTACCTTGAAAACCTCATGCAACTCAAAAACATACAGATCATTATCCCTAAAGTTGTATTTCTGGGTATTTTTGCATGTGTACAAAATTGCCCAAAGCTTGGAGACTGTAATTTTCTTTCTATCAAGTACATGGATTATCAGCGTGTTTGGTTTTTACAAACATTCATTAGCAGCCATAATTCAGAAAAGACTATGTTTCAAAATGACAGAAATTTCCAATTATTGAGCAGAATAAATTGGCAATAGACACTTAAACATTTATCATATGCTTAGCATCAGGCTAGCAGAAATAGAAATGTGACATAGCTACTATTCTCAAGAAGTTTACTGGTTTCATTCAAAAATCATAAGTAAAACACAAGACAGATATATAGATGATAAATGAGAATATGACACTTTTAAGGGTCATAGGTGTTCAAAGAAGGGAGAATAGTGAAAGACAACGTCAGGGAAGGCTGAGGTACAGACACTGGGGAGGAGTTTAGGATTTAACCATGTCTCTGACTTTCAAGAGAGCAAATATATCTATATTTTTAAGTTATTTTTCAGTGGAGAAGAAGGGCATTGTTCAAAAGAATACATATTCACTATTATAATTTTATATTTAAAATCTGACCTGAACGAATGAGTTTTGCTCTTATAGTACAAATCAAGGACAGTAGAGCTTTACAAATCCCTGGCTGATTGTATCAACAAAAGTATGGGTCTTAAGAAGTAAAAGAATAATGGTCCTTTCAGAATCTCTGGGAACCATAGAAATATTTGTTTACCAAAGCTGAGAAACACAAAAGTAGGTAGCAGAAGGATGGGTAGGAGAACAAAAGAGGATGAGAGGACGTGGGAAAGTCTGTGATGTGAGGAATAAGGTGAAGATGTGAGATTGGAAGAGGTGCTGGTATCCAGGGAGAATGTTTAAAGATAAAGTGCCGAGTTAACAAAACTGGACTTATTGGGTGGACAGCAAAGAGCTGGCTTGTGATGTTTTAAAAGTGGAATGCTGAGGTAGGCAGGATTCAGGAAAGTTAGTCTATCTAATATTGGTAGATAGGATGGAAAAAGAAAGATTTAGAGAAGAAAATGTAAGAAGACATGAGTTTGAGGTATATTAGAAAAATTCAGCTGTGATGCACCAGGGGTGGGGAGAAAGTGAGGCTAATAGACTCTCTTCTGCCCTAAAGGAACTGGAAAGCTTTGACTTCAGATCTGGCAAAACAAAATAGATTTTATTGTAATCATGTCCACTCTCCAGAACTTCCCTCTCCAGAGTGTGTTTGAAGGCATGCTCACACATTAAAGGACAGTTAGTTGGAAAACACAGTTGGTAGTTTAGGGCGGGGCCCAATTTCAAGGGCTCAGTATATCCCACACCTTGGTGTAGTTTCTCCCTCTGAATACATATTCCCCTGTGTTATGCAGGTAAAAATAGTGCTAAATAACGGACACAAAACTCAATTTTTCTTTTAAGCTGTGCATGTAATGGTCATGCAAATTCAAGAATGGTTAAATAACTGTTTTTGACCACAGATATAAAGAATGCAAATAATTAAATGTTTTTTTTTTCACTTGTTATTTACATGCCTCTTCCAGCATTTGACCTTTCTTGACTGGTAATGAAATGGGAGTTATATTTCAAAAACAGTGGTCAAGTGGTATTGCGTTGTTCCTTCCCAATGCAGGTTCTCACTTTTCCTGTGTGGTTTTGAAAGTTCATCTAAAAAATCTGCTTTGCCTGGTATCCAGAGAAATTACGAACTGTGGATCCAAAATTAACTTGAAGAGGACAAAAAGTGCAGTGAATATTTTCCCCGCCTGACCATAGATAAGAGTTGCTGCACCCTATAGAGTTGAAATGAGAGAAGCAGGCAGAAGAACTAAAAAATGTATGGTTTCTCTCTCACTCCTCTTTCCACAGTATTCTTAATCAAAGTCAGATCTGTTGTCCCAGGTTATTTTTACCTTGGCATGGTGAGGTATCATTTTACGTGCCACTAACATCCTTGTTTCTAAAGCCTTGTGACATTTTTCTTAAGGAAAAAAAATGTGGGGCCACCCCAAGGACCCTGTACTGTCAGTGTCATTTTTAGTGGTGTCAAAAAATGAACTGCCAGTTTTGAAAAAGAAAATAAGTCTACAAGGATAATCACCACTGCTGCCCAAGTTGCCAGGGAATGTGGTAGCTTAGGAAGGGCTAGGAGTAAATTATTTAGTGCTTAGGGTGCCTTTGTGTTCAACATGTCACCATCTGGATAATGTGGTTTAACTCTATAGAAAAAGAATGGACCATTCATAAAGAGATACATGCACAGTTCCTGGATGCCAGTGATTTTATTGGATTTGGATAAAGATTGAGTTGGAAGCTGTGACTTTGAAGAAAGCAACAAAAATAGGACAGAACAGCAGATAAAGGACGAAGAGCAAAGAGAATGGGGAGGTGATGACATCTTTAACAATTTAGTTTCCACATGCCTCCAATGAAGACAATACCAGAAATAGTAAAAGTCAACTTGGATGGGATAGTACTTTGAATGTAATAACTTCCCATGAAAGAAAGAAAGAAAGAGAGAGAGAGAGGGAGGGAGGGAGGGGAGAAGGAAGGAATTGCTATAGTTAGACGACTTATAACAATTAACAGCTCATATGTAACCCAAAAGAATAGAGAGGAAATTGCTTAAATAAAATAATGTGTTGGATACCATGGCACATACCTGAAATCCCAGTGGCTCTGGAGGCTGAGGCAGGAGGACAACAAGTTCAAAGCCAGCCTCAGCAAAACCAAGGCACTAAGCAATGCAGTGAGACCTTGTCTCTAAATAAAATACAAAATAGGGGTGGGGATGTGGCTCAGTGGCCAAGTGCCCCTGAGTTCAGTCCCTGGTACCCCACCCCTCCAAATAAATAATGTAAGGAATAATGTCCAGGCTCAACAGCAGCAGAAGAGGAAATTGTGACCCTTTGGGTAGAGAACCCCAGACAGTAGGTCCCACCATGTCTGTGGCTTCACTTTCTGTTGTTGAAATTACCCACGGTCAGTTCACCCCATCATGGATCAATGGTCCTCTTTCTAGTGTATCACCAGAAAGTTAATAGCTTCATCCTGTGACATAGACATTGTGTTGTCTCCTATCATCACAGGAAGAAAGCTGAGTACAGTACAGTAAATAGTTTGAGAGAGACCATATTCACATAACTTTTATTACAGTATATGGTTATACATTGTCTTATTTTATAATAGTTATTGATGTTAATCTTTTACTTTGCATAATTTAGAAATTAAACTTTATCAGAGGAATGTATGTATAGAAAAAAATTATAGTATGTATAAAGTTCTATACTCACAATTTCAAGTATCCACTAAAAATCGTAGAACACATCTGCTCTCAGATAAGGAGGGACTTCTTTGGGAAAAATACCAGAGATGGGTAAGTAAAGGCTGGATCACAAGAGCAGAGGCTAGCTAGAACTGTTATGCAGGTTAAGTCCCCCTCAGAGTGCTAAGAGCAAGCATGTGGGGCTCTTTGCATGTGCGCCTAGGCCTGTGTTCCCAAACATGACAAGGTTCTTTCTTCTCTATTATCCTCTACTAAAGACAGCAAAGCTAAAATGTGAAAGAAGAGATTGGGAGAAGTGGGTAGGGATAGAAAATGTCTGAGAACCAGAAAATTTCCCCCTCCCTGCACATCTCCAATCTGTTTTGGGGGGAAGAAAGAAGAGTCTTGCATTGAACATGAAATTTAAAATTTAAACCTAAAGAACTATGCTTGAATATAAGAATTAAGCTATTCTAACACCAAAAAAATTGCAAGAAAGTTATGGAATTTATCCAAGGTAGTGCTAAGGGAAGAAAAGAAGGAGGACAGCTCAATATGGAACAGTCAATATTTACTTTTATTTCAAAAGACAAAATCTTTTATATTATTGAGATACATCACTAATGCAGTTACACATATTTGCCAATGAACCCATTTCTTCACATCATTTTTATCAATTAGCAACATGACACTTACCCTTTGTGTTGTATTTAATCCCGATGGTCCACATAAATAAATCTGGACCCCATTCCTGAAACCTGATCTCCCGGTCCACATTCACAACTACATATCCCACTAAATTTTTAAACAGCTTTGTTGAGATATAATTTAAATGTTATATAATTCACCCATTTAAAATATGTAAATCAATGGTTCTTGGTATACAGTGGTATAACCATCAGCACAATCAATTTTATATCATATTCACACTCTAGAAGGAAACCCCATACTCAGTTGTAATTTCCCATCTTAACCCTCAACTTCCACAAGCCAGCAACCACTAATCTACTTTTCTGTCTCTTAGATGTCCCTATTTTGGACATTTCAAATATATGGAATCATATGCTATATAGTCCTTTATGACTGAATTTTTAATTAAATGTAATTCTTGAAGGTTCACCCATGTTGTAATACGAACCACAACTTCACTCTTTGTTATTGCCATATAAAATTGCATGGTAAAAATATAAAACATTTTTAAATCCATTCTTCAATTGATGAATATTTCAGTTGTTTCCATTTGGGGCTGTTTTAAATAATGCTACTATGAACATTTGTATAGAAGTTTTTGTGTGGACATATGTTTTTATTTCTCATAGGTATATACCTATTTGTGGAACCACTTTGTTGAATGTTAACTGTTTGATATTTTAAGGAATCCCAATTCTCCAAAGCAACTCTACCATTTATTGCTGTATAATCATCAACACTACTTATTATGTTTCTTTCAATTATAACCATTCTAATTGTGTGAGTGGTAGGCCACTGTGGTTTTGATTTGCAGTTCCATGATGGTTAATCATGTGAACATTTTCTCATGTGACTATTGGTCAGTTGTATCTCCTCTTTGGAAAATATCTAATCACATTTTTTCCTTATTTTAATTTAGTGAATTCTTTTTTAGCCTTTTTGAAGTCTTCCTTTAAACTACAAAGAAATGTTGATGTTTGACTCATTTTTCTATTTAGTTGTTGTTTTGTGCATTTACTATTATATCTCAGAGACTATTGCCTAACCCAGGGTCAGGAAAATTTATAAGTGTCCTCTTCTAGAGATTTAATATTTAGCTTGTATACTAAGGAGCTTGATCTATTTTGAGTCTTTTTTTGTTATATGATGTAGAAATTCAACTTTATTCTTTTGCCTATAGATATCTAATTGTCCCAGCATCATTTTTTGAAGACTATTCTTTTTTGGCACCAATTCAATTTTAATGAGATTTCTAAATTCTGTCTCCGTAATATATTTTTTACATACCATTTCTCACTATGAAATGTGGCACTCAGATTTGGGGGGTAAACTTCTACTAGCTTTCTACTAGCTACTGGCTAGTAGTGGTTGCTTCTCCTCAGCAACTCTGTACTACCCACCAAAACCATCCCAGCCCCAGTATGGAGCAACCTCTAGGTTACAGTTGGGTTCACTCCTGACACAGCCCACAGAAAAATGGTTAATAATCCAATTTCTTCAATAGTTTTCTCTATGAAAATTATTCAGTGGTTTTCTCTAATCCCAGCCCTTCTCTCTAGTTCAAAGCATAAATTTCTAATACTCTGCTGGGATCTTCACATAAATGTTCCATGGCCACCACAAAGTCCAACATATAAAATATGTGTCATCATCAACTTGTTTCAACTCCAGCATTCTATTTTCTAGATCAGTAAAGATCTTCCTCTTAATCAGCAGACCTGCAACTTCAGAGTCCTTTCCAACACTATTTGCTACCTGTCTCCTCTTATCTTGTAGCTAATTTGTGGTTTGTTTGATCCATGAACAAATCAGAATCTATTTCTTGGGGATGTGACTCTTAAGCAAAGACCATATTAGATTTTTAGGGCCATCATAAGATAAAAGCACACATTGGGGTGGCTTACATAACAGATATGCATTTATCCCACAGCTCTGAAGACTAGAAATCTGAGATCAAAGTGATGGCAGGCAGGCTGCTTCTAAGGGATGTGAGGGACAAGTCCATCCCATGGCTCTCTCCCAGCTACTGGTAGCTGCCTATCCATTTTTGGTGTTCCTTGGTTTCTTTTTTTTTTTTTATTAGTTTATTTAATTGCATTTCAAGTCATAGTACATATATAGAGCTCAGTTTTTCCATTTCTCTGGCTGCAAACCAGATAAAGTCATACCAATTGTGTCTTCATACATGCACCAAGGGTAGTGATGACGATCTCAATCAACCATCTTTACTATCATCCTGGTCTTTCCCTTCATCATCACATAGCATGTCTGTGCGTGCGGGTGAATATATGTAAATTTCCGTTACGTATAAAAACACTGATAACGGATTAGGGTCTGTCATACCCCAATATGACCACATTTACCTAATTATATATGCAATGACCCTACTTCCTAAAGTCATTCTCTGAGGTTGTAGGTTTTAGAACTTCAATGTATGAATTTTGGAGGACACAGTTTAACTAATAGCAGATACAGAAGACAAAAGAGGTTAGGGAAAGCAAACAGGCAATCTCCTCTTTTCTGCTGTTGAAAACTGCAGAGGTTATCTAAATCCTATATTTCCAAAAGTTTATTATGTACATAGGTCAGAGCTGCCCCAGAAATAGACTGGGAGACTGAGATCTGCATGTGGGAAGTAAATTGCAGAACTGTAAAGTTTTCCCACGTACAAATATTTGAAGGATCCAGATTCCACAGAGCACACTTATGTAAGATATATATTTCAAGGGAAAAGATGGTTTCATAAAAGAAAGTAAGTGCAGGCAACACTGGGCTCAGAAAGACACCAAGATGCTAGCTTCCAAGGGCCCTTATACACACAAGAACCATGCTTCATATCTGCATTAAACCAAAATCTATGTAAGAAATCTTGGCTTTGGGAGAGCCGAAGCTTCAATAAAAATTTTATGCCTCTCCAGCCATGCTGTCAAACCAGGCCGTTTAACCAGCTAAACCATTTGGAAATCATCAGTAAAAGAAAATAACCCTGGGGGTTGGCACTGAAGTTTCAAACTTTTCACAGCATGTGATAAATCCCATTGTCCTAGTCTTGGCCAAGAGTCAAAGTCAGACATCTACCTATCACCACAAGTGAAATTAGGGTTCTTCCAGTAAAGCTGTGAATCAATTCTACCTTCCAAAGGACTGTTCTTGGGATCAACACCTACCAGAAAGGGAGGGAAATATGGAAAATTGTAAAGAGTCTGGGCTGCAATGTCATTACAACAGAGTTCTCAGCCAGTGCTGTGGAGACTCTGGAGCTAGGCTAACGCCTTTCAAAGGTGTCCCAGATTGAGGCAAAGGACAGAGAGGAAAATCTATGTTGTCTCATCAAGGTGTTATGCATGAGAATTGAACATGGCTGAACATGTTAAGCTACACGTGGCCTTAATCAAGGACTTAGCCCTGGGAGGGCATCTCTCTTCAGCCACGTTTAGCTCAGGGGTAGTAAGTGGAGACCTGAAACTTCCAACACATTCACCAGCTAAGGATTGAAAAACTGAGTCCTGAAAGTCCAGGGGCCAAGTACGACAGGTATACATTTCTTTCTTCCACTGTATATACTATTCCAAAGTCCTTCCCACAAGTTCCTTTTTCACATAAGTTTTCCAAGTTGGTTTATGTCACTTATCATTAGTTGAAATTTAACTGATATATAATCAGTTCCCAACCTTTTTCCAGTATTTTAATTTTGGTTCTCTTTATCTCTTGGCTGGGGCGACGTAATTGTCATAAATCCTGCCTTCCCATCTTTTTTGTAATTCACCCTGTTACAAACAACTCTATATTTACCTTTATATTCTCAATTATGTTTACCACAGGGTTGTGAGCATAGAAGGTCCTTAGTAAAATCTGACCTCTGGTGAGCTGAGCAATAGTCCTGTCAGGATTATCTAGGCCAGGGGAGCATGGCGGACACAGAAATATTTAATATAAACTTACCCAAAAGAGAAGGGCAAGAATCCAAGCAACAAATACCCAAAGAGTCTTATTCCAAAAATAGAGACAGTTATAAAATTATCAAAGATCCAGAAGCATAGGAGTATTGCCAATGTGAAGAAAGCCGTCAGCATCATCAATCCCAGATGAGACAGAAGACTGCCAGCAGGTTTATAGCTCACAATAACAAAGAAAACCAGGATGCATGGTACTTTAAGCCTGGTGCAGGTGCCCAGGCAGGCAGCAAGCAGCATTCATGTTTGGGGGAACAGGCCTTGACCTCTAAGTTGGTATTTATACATAAAGCTCTATTTCAAGAGTAGAAGCCTATGGAGTGATTTGAAGTTTCATTTAGAGCACTTGTTCAGCATACACAAGGCCTCGGGTTCAATCCCTAAAATTCATTGCAAAAAAACATAAAAGTATATGACTATTAAGTTCACAGAAAGATGACAAGTTCTTAGGCTGAGATTTAGAACAGAATTCTGTCTATGAACATTAATTTGACCAAATATGAGAGTGAGGGTCAAGGCAAAACCACAATGTCAATGGATGAAGCCAGCCCAAAGGTGATGGAAAGAACTGTGACTGGGAAGCAACTGATATATAGTCATTGAAATGCAAGAAACCCGATCTCAGGCATTGTCAGGGAGAGGCAGGCACAGACCATGGAAAAATAGGTAAAAGTCTAATATTTACCAGGACATTTCTGGTTTTGCTTATGATCCCAAAGTCCCGTTCCATTTAACATTTGCCCCAGACAAAATGTCTGAGTTTGGATAACATATTATGTGGTCACTCCACTAGGTACATGATCTAGGGAATGGGAAAGCCAATAAACATGGAGTCCTAATTTTTACAACCTCTACTGAAGTCTAGGAACTGCAGGTGAGACACCTGAGAGCAGAAGGAAGGCACCAGAGGTGCACAGACTGACTGAATGAGGTGGCAAAGGAAGAAATAACTAAAGACCACCCATCTATACAGAGAAGCAAATGCACTCTGTATCCAAATATAGCTTTTTTTTCTGTGTGGGTATTTTTTTAACAGCATTAATACTAATGAATTGGCTAATCATTGGTGAATTATTGGTTAATTGTGTCCCTCATAAATATGCTTTTCTCTTCATTGTTTTGTTTTGTTTTTCCATCGGCAACTGACCCTATTGTTTTCCCCAAAAAGCAGTGGGATTTGGCTTGCGTTAATTTAGTGGAAACTCCTAAGGTGATACAAAAGAAAGAAAAGTTGATACAATCAACTTTCAGTTAATATAAAGAAAATGACTCTGTGACTGCAGTATAAACGAAACACACAATTGCATATACCTAAATCTCTACCCAAACAAAGCTATAGAAATCCAGTAAAATTATACATTGTACTAATTTGCTTTAATTCAAGTGAATTCTATAGCTTAAATTTAACATTCTCACTCCTGGGAAACTAAATTCTTTAGAGATTGAATATCTTAAATCCTTAGGCCAAGACAGAGTCTTTAATTGAAAAGTAATCTTATTCTTTCTTTTCTGTTTCAACAGGTAAAAAAAATTAAATCACTATATATTTTTTTCCTTTTGGTCCTAAGAGAGGTTTCCCCATTCATGACATAATTGAAGTTTTCAAACCGAAAACACCTTTAAATCAGGAACAAATCAGGGCTAAATAGGATCCCTCACTAAGTTTTGAAGAACAGGTTCCATGAAGCTCTCAAAGGGCTCAAAGTAGGACAGTGTAGTAAGAAATGAGGCTAGAAATAAGGGCAGGTACCAATGGGAAAACTTAGCAAATAATTGTCTAAGAAAACATTAACCGAAAGTTGGAAATCTTATAACCAGGGTAGCCACAGATATTGTTAGAGTTTATTTCAGTTGCAATATAAACAAAGGACTAAGAAGAAATAAATTCTCTAAAGTATTGTTTATTATATTTAATTAGTTTCAAGGTAACACAGTGTAATTGCTAAGAATAAAGCTTGAAAATCAGTCTACCTGAACCCAGCTGTTAGCTCCATCTTCTACAAGGTATGTAACCCTGGGCACATTATAGCCTTTAATTCTAGTATCATCACCAGTAAAATGAGACTGGCCAAAATAGTGTGTCACATACTTATGAGAATATGTCCAATTAACGTAGTCTCTTAAAGTACTTAAAATTATTTTCCCTAATCCTTTTTTCATTCTGCCAGCCAAAGTCAGAAGAAATTTTAATGACTTCTCATCTGGGAACTGGATATTTAGGTTTCCCACTGACTGAGATGGTTTTATTCATTCAGGTTTCTGTGTATAATCACCTCCGGAACTCATTTTCAACTCCCTCAGTTCAAATAATTGTTGACTTGTGCACATATGGGACTATTTATCTGTATAGTCTGGACAACAAATTTTCTTTGGAAGACCGGTGCTTCTGTTTCTAATGTGGTTTTAGAATCCAAAGTATGTTCATCATCCTGAGGCACAGCCACATACCACATGCTTGTAAATATAAAATAAAGCCACCCATAAAATATTTGAGGATCATAGGTGCAATCACTTCATGCCTAAGTTTTAGAATAGTCTTGCAATTTTAGCCCTTATGTAATTTTGATAAATATAAACATAACATGATGGAACTTCCATAAGTATTATTCACAATACTGAAATACATTGAATAATAGAACTACATTGAATGAGTTGGAGGGCTTACTATGAGTAAACTTCCCCCTTTCCCCTTTATTTGCAGGTGCACGTATAAATTCTAATATTTGTCCAGAGGGTGTAATTACTTTGCCAAAGGCAGGGCTTTTAGTAGCTTCCTCAATGTTTTTGTTTCCTCAGGGGAATGAAATGGAAATAAACTTGCCTATACACGGTAGTTGTAATAAAGATTGAATAATATAATATAGTTGAATAATATAATAGTCCTATAGTATATATAACATGGTGCCTGATACATGGCAGGTGCTTATCAAATTATACATATCATCTTAGAAATCATTAATTATTTGTATGTCAGAGTATATTTTCACACAATGTACAAAATTCTGAAAATTTATAATCCTAGAAGTCAAGAAGTTAGAAAAGTAAATCGTACATATAAGCTGATAGTTAAGCATTGATTGGTACATTTTCTTCTGGGGATGTGAAATATTACTTATCCCTCACCAGTTTTTTGTTGTCGTTGCTGTTGTTTTTCTTCTTATTAATCATCTTTCAAATCTATTCTGGTTCAGCAAAAATTTGAAGCTGAAAAACAAGGAAGCTCCCTAAAGAGACTATGATATCTCAGGGAAAAAAAAATTTCCCATAAAATGTGTTCTTTAATGTTTCTTAACTATAATAGTACAGACATCCGATTTCCTTCTTGCTACTTAAACATTTTCTTTCAAAGTAATTTAAAACATATAGCTATAAATATTATATACATTCAACAGGAAAATGTTTACTGAAAAAAGAAGGAAAATAAAAATTGCATGTGGTTATTATCAGCTTCAGACAGAACAGAGGAACCGGTACTGAATAAGTTCTGCCCCCAAAACAACTGCCAAATTGGAAAACTGTGTGAAGCAGCTCTTCAAAACACTGGACACTATACAGCACAAGAGCATGACCTCCAAAGGTAGGGTGTCCCAACTCTCTTCCTGGGAATAAGTCCACAGTTTCCCAGCATAGGGAGCTGGAGGTCAGGCACAGCAAGGTGGGTCTTCCAGGAGGAGGAGGCGTGGGTACAACTTGGAGGCAGTTAGTGGCCAGAGTCTGTGGGGTAGAGAACTAAGAGATGAGAGCTGCACAAGGGTTGGGAGTAGAAGCGGAAATTCCTTAGGGATTCCCTGTAAATCCTTGGCTGAGGAGTCTTGCACATGCGCAGAACCAAACAACCAGAGGCTTACCAAAGTGGCTGCCAGGGGTTTGAAAGAGAGAGCCAGAGATCTAACAGTGCTTGGAAGTAGAGTTGCAGCCTTACTCCAATACAATAATCGAGTTGAAAAGCAGAAAACCCCCTCCTAAGGAGTAAAGATCACACTCTAAAGGAAAGCCGGTTCTAGACATGCTTTAGGAGCCTGAGCACGTCTAAACATTCTCTCAAGAATCTCAGAACATACAGTACTTGGAGTTTGGGCCTCGACATTTTAGGACTTGAGTAAAACCATTAACTTTTCACAAAATGGGTCCACCAAAGCAAAAAATCAAATCCATATATAGTCTCTGTGATCACCGACCTGCTTATAAGAACAAAAAATAGTGTTTTTTTAGAGATAGCAGAATCCAAAACTGCTATAATGTATTATGCTGGTACCCAGCTTAAAATAAAAGTGAATATATAAGGAAAGAAACGGAAAAATGTGGTCCCTAGTCAAGAAACAAAAGCAGTCAGTAACTGATCCTAAAGAGCTCAGATGCTGGATTTAGCAGGAAATAGAACATGACTGTCCAGAAGAGTTCAACAAAGGCAAAATTTGTTTTTTTTTTAAGAATTAAATGGTGTATTGATGTATTTTATTGCTTAATTATCTGCACATATTTATTTTATATGTAAAAATGTATAAACTAGGCTGGGGGCTGTGGTACACTTCTATAATCACAGCTCAGGAGGCTGAGTCAGGAAGATCTGGAATTCAAAGGCAGCCTCAGCAAAAGCAAGGCACTAAGCAAGTCAGTGAGACCCTGTCTCTAAATAAAATACAAAACAGGGCTGAGGATGTGGCTCAGTGTTCAAGTGCCCCTGAGTTCAATCCTGGTACAAAAAAAGTATAAACTATTCATATTATAATTTATATATAATATGGATCATATTATAAGTACTTATTGATATTAAGTACACATTCATATTCATTGGCATACAATGATCAATGAAACTATCATTTTAATTTTTAATTATACACTTCACAAGATAAAGTGACCTGTTTAATATAGCATATTGTACTTCCAGTGTAATACTAGCACATCAGATTTGGATTATGCTTGTCTTATGTAGTTTAAGCATTGTGTTATTTGAATTCTTGAGTGTGTATTTTAGAATGTCTCAAGAACAATATGTAATTGAATTTAATTTTTAATATGTAATTCCATTCTAACATGATGCTAAGTACTGTATTAGAATTTCGTTAGGAACATAGAAAACACAGTAGTAATTTTCACTGAGAGGATTTAATACAGAAAAAGCAGTTAAACAGTCACTGGAGGACTAAAAGAACAATCAAGAGCACTGAGACAACATGGATTGTACCTAAAGGAAACAGAACAATAGAGGATGTTGGGGACATCTGAACTGGCAGAGCTGGAACCCTGACCTTGGAGGGGATGGCCTTTCTGGCTGCTGCACTGCTCCATTCACGCAGAGGGGGAATGCACCAAAGATGGGCAGAGGGGCCCCAGGGCAGCACAGCCAGGCTGGTCTGGGAGCCCAGCATAAAGCTGGAAACCAGAACCAATTGCACTTCCAGAGCTGAAGGAATGTTTCTAAGAGATGGCAGCAGGCACAATGGACAAGCAGAAAGAAGCAAGTCCTTTTCTCTGTGTCTGCCCCCATGTGTCCCTTGAGCACCTCTCATTGATATTACTTGTCTGGAAACATCCGGCAAGGAAATGAAGCTTGTCAGGAAATGAATCCTGACCCCAGATTATGGAAAGTTGGTTCTAGAGCCAGAAGACAAGCTTAATAATCAGCACACCATATCTTCACAAATTTTAAGCTTCTAATTTTAATTCATCCCTTGGTCAATTCAAGTAAATTCCTATGATTTCAATGACATGATTTTACACAGGTTTTTGTGTGTGTGTGTGTGTGAGTTTAAAATCAGAGAGTATTATTTTCTTTCTTTTGCCAATAAATGAAAATTCATCATTTACAAAAATCTTGGGTTATAATTTTTTTTTTTTTTTTTGGTACCAGGGGCACTTAACTGAGCCACATCTCCAGCCCTTTTTATAAGATAGGGTCTCAGGGCCTTGCTAAGTTGCTGAGGGTGGCTTTAAACTTGTGATTCTCCTGCTTCAGCCCCCTGAGCCGGAATTACAAGTGTACACCACTGCATCCCGTGACACTTGGTTTTTATACTTAAACTTTCTTAGATATTATTCTATAATATTCAGGAATTTAGTTTGGCAGAGGAGAGGTTGAATGCTACATTATTTCATTTATTTGTGGGTAATCCAATTTCCTCTTGGTATTGACCAAAACAGTAACTGAGGCGTGGCAAGGCTCTCTGCATTTGCTTGGTTTGACAGTGACTTTCCATTGTATCACGGTCCGTCTTTGGCTTCGAGATATGTTTACATATTTTATCATTGATTACTGTATCCTTTCCATTTGTTCTATTTTTATTCATGCATAGAATTATCTGTATGTTGGCTTCCTAGTCTTATTCCTAGACGTGTATTATTTTATTTCTTATTATTTCATGTACTTTTTCTTTTCCTTTGATGGCCAGAAGAACTATTCAAATATATCCTTTATATCCTTGGTTCAATTTTATGAAATATCTCTTCCATTCAGAACTGCTATTGCATTTCAATTTCTTGTAATTCTTTCTTATCACATCTTATTTCCCTCTCATCCTGTTGCTTTTTAATATTTTTAAAATAAATCCTAACTTCTATTCATAAATACCATGACTCCTTGAAATCTACTGCAGAAGCCAAACTTTTTTTCTGAAATTTCTTCTAGATATTATTCTTACTAGATAATTTTCAAAAGTATTTTCGGCTTCCAAGTCTTACAGTGCCATTCTCATGGTCTCTTTCTTCAGTCTGTGGCCCTGATAATGGGAAATTTTGTCTTTTAAGATCTCTCTTGAAGTGGTTTACTGTATTCAATTTAAATAGTTCCCATCATAGAGTGTGTGGATATGGGAAAGTTTGGTTTTCTCTGACAAATATTCTCCAGACTGCATCTCAAGAGCAAGTTTGTGTGTTCAGTTCCCAGTTTAATTCCATTTCCCAAAAGATTTCAAGTCATTGCCTTCTGAGATGAAATCCTTTAACATGTCCACTTCATGTTTTCTCTCATTCTGAACACAAGGTATACATGAGACTAATATTTCCAGCATGTCCTAGCATTACAGTTATCCATGATTTCTCTCCCATCTTTACAGGTTTACTTGTGGTTGATTTTATATTCAATACGACGTGCTCCTGAAGGTACTTCTCACCCTCTTTCCAGCTTCCACGTGTCTCCAGGTATTTTCAGCTATTTGGGTCCTCTCCACACTCCCTCAAAATGTACACTCAGAGACTAAATGTGGCTGCTAATATGTAAGCAGAACACTTGCCAAATGATGGCATTATTAGGGAATTATTTTATTCCCTGAAAATTTGAATCTGGATTTTTTTTTTCTATTTGGAGCAAAAAAAAGGGATAGCTTCATAATATGAAGCCAGAATTATTGAATTAGGAATGGTCTTGTCTTTTATCACTTCAGTTTCATTTATGCTTAATCCCAGAATCTGTAGAAATTAGAGCCTGAAGCAAGGATTGTTTGGACTACAGGAACCCAGGAGAGCAAGAGTGAGGTAAGAAGGAGGCTAGGAAAGGAAGGACGTACAGCAAGCAGTGTGAAGTGATGTATGACAGTTGATCCCTGCTTTACCGCCAACCATGGTCCCTCTGAAGATCCCACATCAGACATCTCTTCTGGGCAGGTTGAAAGACCCTGTTAAAGTATAAAGAGAAACATCCTTAGAGAAGTCCATTGGATTAAGGAAGAAGGTGAGTTTATTTGCTAGCCTTTTCCTGTCCCTCGTTTCCCACTGCACAAAGTTACCTCGTGAGAAAGCGAACTCTATCACACTTCCCGATTGCACCATCTGGTGTTGTGTTTGGTTTTGTTTTCTTTGTAGCTGTCAGGATGCCAGACTTATGGCCTGAAGTGTGTATTTTACTTGGGACCAAGAGTGACAAGAGAAACTAAAAGCCCAAGCACTTAAAACTGGTCAGCCTGGTTGCACAGAAGTCATCAAAAGAGAGGACTTGGCACTTGCAGGGTCAAGAATTTATTCGCTGCCCCAGGTGGAAACAAAGTGGTCCAGGAAGACAGAGAGTCAAAGAAATCAGGGTAATTAATACAATAGGCATGACCCAATATGCCTTATAATTAATAAAGAATTGTTGATTCTTATATGAAAGCACCAATCAGACTTTCTTCTCAATATTGTTATTTTTTGCAATGTTGTCAATACATTTTGACAACTGAGTCTTAAATTTCAGCAAGAGTCTCGTGAGAAGTTGATAACTTAGTGCTGATGGCCAGATGTGAGATTAAGTTTTTAGATTTTCATAAATACTTCAGAGAAAAGTAAGTTTGTTCTCTCTACCTAGTTTAACATGTAACTAATAATTATTAGTTTGTCAATTTGTAAAATTATTCTAGCTGATTTATTTTTAATGAAAGGTGAACTCTCATTTAGTAGTTGACATTGTTTAATTCCTTTTCAAATTAAAAAAGATTCATTCTCTGCTGGAATGCCTAGTATTTGAAGTGTCACATCTTCTGTTTATATTTTCTTTTGAAAGATTTAGCTGATTTAGATGAAATACAGAAAGCTAATAAGAAACATCAAGATAAAGCATAAAATTATTTTGTTGTTCTGACTGCTTTCTCAAAAAATGAATAGCAAATTTTCACATTAATATAAAACCCATGATCATAGAAATCATGATTTTTAATTAACAACTAGATAAACTAAAATATACTCTCTATGAAAATGTTTTCATATATCCTCATAGCAAGTTGTTACCATTTTGAGAATATTAGTAAGAAAAGTAGTTCTGTAATTCCCTCTTTTCACTGTTTTATGTCATATTGTATAAAAAAGGATGTTTTGCTAATCTGCCAAGAATAAGAAAATGATCTTGCAATAGTTTTCTAGCGGGTAGAAGTGAGTTTTGCAAATAAGGTTTTACACTATTATCACACCGGTATCATTTGAAGTATGTCTTTATAAAGAAATTATTAGTTTCTTTATTCAGTATTACAGTGTGGAGAAATGAGATACATGTACTGTGTCTCAATGGACAGTTCTTCTCTGGATTTAAGATAGTAAAATAATTTATTACTTAGAAAAGTATGTCTTTTAAACACAAACACAAAATAAAAAGCAATTCTTTCCTAGTCAATTTTAACCTTGTGTTCATTTAGGTAATTGGGAGAATGGAAAGAATTAAAGGATAGAAAAACAGCAGAGAGAACACATGGCCAAAGAGAAGATGAAATGAATAGTGAAAGGAAAATTCATCAGAAAGGTACACCAAATTCATCTGTCAAGTATTAGAAATCAGTATTAAAAATTTAGAAGTACCTGAACTAAAACTATCATTATTTCACATAAACAGAAGCATCTTTTTGCATTATTTTTAATTTTAAAAAGTCAAGATATGCTAAATGCATTTTTTTTTTTACCAAATAGGTTGTTCTCATTTTAATGATCAAATTAAGTAATACATGCACCCCTAAGTTCCTGGAAAATTGTACTTTTCATTATAAAGAAAAGCAATTTTTTAATCAAAGATGTTTATACTTTAGAAATATAATATGTACCTAAGCCAAGTTCTATAGTGTGTAATATAGAATGTATGGAGAAGCTACTCTGTATGTTTCAGAATCTGATTGTACAATGTGACCTTTAGTGGAAGGTGGCATTATGTACAGGTATTTTGATATCTCAATTGCATGAAAACATTCCTTAACAAATTGAAAGCAGTGACCTGTCTCCCTCTATATATAAAATACAGAGTAGAATCCTTCAAGCCGACTGAAGGAAGAGATGGAAGAAGGGTCATCAAATAGTGTTAGAGCAGCTTCATTGAACAGCAGAGCAAGAGTAAAGCAATCAACCCTTCTCATTCTTTGATGAAGACTTTTAATAGATGAGACAAAAATAATGAATAGCTTCATTTCTTAAATTTGGATTTCTTTTTTGAAATGCTTTAGCTGAACTTCAATTCACACACCTGAATGGGCATAAACGCCTTCCTGTAGGAATATTTGCCTTCTAGCATCAGCTTTTAGGAAATCTACCAGGACAACTCACATGAAAAATGTATATTCTTATAAAGAAACTTTTTAAAAAACCAAATGACTTGTTTCACTTGTTTAAAAAAAAAAGCTAACAGGCTTTTACAATTTTTTAATATTTCTGGTAGCAGAAAGAGATTTTCAGTTATTCGACAGCTACACCTTATCTCACACTGCAATTCTCTCAGGCAATGCAAACGCATTTTTGTGTCCTTTCACAGTGCAGTTCACTTGGAGACAAAAGCAAGAAGAATTTGTTTCACTTGAGCTATTCCCTTTTAACATATGCTTTCCAGCTGACTAAAGTTATCTTTAAAATTGTAACAGTCAAAAGGGCATCAGCCATAGCCATCAAAATTGTTATGAATTTTTTTAGAGTTGTAATGTTCAATAAAGGGACAAAATATTTGTTACAATTTATTCATTATTGTTCCGGCATTCATAGTTTATTATGCACATATACAGTTCTGCAATTACTTACAAATTAACAGTATTAAAAAAATACCTGATTTTAAAATATCATGTTCAAAAACTACCACTGATGAAATATGACCACTGGAGAAAAAAGAATTCTTGTGTTGCCATTCTAAATAAGAATATCTCATTGGCCTTGCTGTTAAAAGAACAATAGAAGACTAATTAGCTCAACTATGTATTAGTCCCAGCGAGGGAACCCCAAAGCCCACAGTAATTTTGACACAGATGTATGCCACATGATACCTTTATTATATGCTAATAATATTTGACCAGGAAACATAATAAAAACTTTTTTAAAAAAATCAATTAGAACTATTCCATTATAATAGGAAAAAAGGTTTATGTTCACTATAAGTTCTTCTAACATTTTTGCTAATTTAATTATATTCTGTACATGGCTTTTGTATAGATCAATCTCATGTACTTGACAGCTGAAATAACTGTTTGAATATCTCTAAATCGTCACTTACAAGATAAGATGTTAAAGAACATGGAAATGTGTACAGTCAGCTAACGAGTAATTCTGGTTTTTATGATGGGACTTCTTTTCCCATGATATTTGCTGCATTGAATAAAGTTACATCATACCTTTTCTTGTCACAACAAAAATTTCATTGGTAGGTACAAATTTATTTAGTGTATTAGGCAGGAGAGATTTTTGTTGTTGGTGGTGGTGGTGGTAGTGGTAGTGGTGGAAGTGCTGTTGGTTGGTTTTGCTTAAAACCAAGAATGCAGCTTGGAAATGTTGAAATATGTATCTTAGTCCACAGATTTTAGTAATTAACTAATAACATCCTCTGTATAGTCTTCTTTGTTTTTCCTACTCTGCTACACTAATGTTCTCTGAGGTTAGAGTTCTTACTAGTTTGTTTGCCAGAGTATGTTTGCCATCTAGCACAGCATATAGACTTTTGTAGTAATTATGGAATATACTTATTATGGAATAAAGGGAGAAATGAAGGCTAAAATTCTCCATTTGAGGAGTTGTAAAGCAGGTATCCATTTTAAGATATTTTTCTTATGTGTCATATAATTAATGGCTTGGATAATTAAACACCAAAGAAAATTTAGGTGTTGCTGATGGTGGAAAATGATAATAATAATGATTGTTGGAAACTATTGTTCTAAATGTTGACTTTGTTTTGAAACCCAGGGAAGGTTTTTGTTTTGTTTTGTTTTGTTTTAATATAGTTACCTGGATTTCCTCCCAGCAATTCTGTTTTAGTGGTCTGATATGTGGCACTTGGCAATGGAATTACCTAAATCTTTCCAGGTAGTTCTAACATACAGCTAAGACTGAGAACTACTGTTCCATCTGATCCTATTATGATGACTATGATGAAGGGACATTTAAGAATACCTACCTTATAATTTTAATTTTTGAAAATAAAAAGGAGTTTGCTTTCTATAGCCAATTTTAGGTAATATGACAAATGTGTTCCACTCCTGCTAGACATACCAGCATACCTATAGAAATACATCCTTAAACACCATTCTCCTCTATTTTTCTTATAGTTGAAGGAGAAAAGTTACATAAAAAAAGACTTATCAAGAGTTAAAATGGCTCTAGCCAAGTGCGGGGGTGCACATCTGTAATCCTAGCAGCTCAGGAGTCTGAGACAGGAGGACTATGAGTTCAAAGCCAGCCTCAGCAACTTAGCAAGGTGCTAAGCAACTCAGTGAGACTCTGTCTCTAAATAAAATACAAAATAGGGCTGGGGATGTGGTTCAGTGGTTGAGTACCCCTGAGTTCAATCCTTGGTACCAAAAAAAAAAAAGAGTTTAAAGTGGCTGTAGTCATGGAATAACAACAACACAATTATGTGAAAAATTATGTAGCTTGGGGAAGGGAAAAGAAAGTGAGGAGAAGCTACTGACTCCAAACCAAAAAATCTATTTCTATCAGTATCAAAGCATCAGATGATGCAAATACATTCATGTGCTTTCCTTCTCAACTGTCACCTGTGATAGTCACACTGTAATTTATGGATCTACAAATAATATGCCAGAACTATGATTGTGAAAGCTGTATTTTCTAAGCTATAAACTGGGATGCACCTTGAGGGTATCTGGCAGCAGAAGATACTTGATGCCAAGCTCAGTAAATCCAAAAGTAACTAAAGCAGTCTTTCCAAAAGTGCTCGTTAGTGATCATTCAGACCACTGGTAGCCCTTGAGGCTTTTCTTGCTCCTACTACTGGAATTTTTACCGCATCTCAGATTTGGGAAGAACATTTAAATCCTGAGCCAAAATGTTTATAGAGAGAAAAGGAAAAACGGAAACTACTCAGGAAAAAAGAAATAGTTAAAACAGTGTTTACAGCATAATCTTTCCATTTATTGACTGTGGAAATGGAAATTTTTCTTTCTTTACAGAATTGTTTTTTCATTTATAAATTGGGAAGAATAATCCTGACTTGGAAGCATTGTTTTGAGAATTAGATTATGTACCAAAGAAGTAAGTATGAAAATGTAGTTCTTAGGATAATAATTATTGTTGTTGTTAAGAACAGAAATTATATTCCATGCTTTTTCAAAAGTGCATTACAAGTTTGTTGGTTCCTTTGCAAAGAACCTTATTCATAAGTTTAAAGTTTTCCACTAGTAGCTAATTGTTGGTGGAAATATAGATTATCATATTTGCAGTTTATCTACTCATGAGATGATGCCCCAGAAATGTAAGAGGAAGCATTATTTTCTGAAAAATAAAGGAGAGCTAACAAGATGTTTTCACCTGTTTTAAGCTAATTTTTTAAATACTTATAAGCCACAGCAGGATCATTTCACTTCCAACAGCTCTTCAGATGCAATAACCAGCCAGGTTAAGAGTTTAGTGCATAGTTATTATGACATGATTTTTTGACAAGAGCAATCAGCTATTGTTAGCAAGTGAAAGTTGAAAGGATTGGAATGGTCAAATAATAGCACTTTAGGCCTGGAATGCAATTGAGAAAAGGCAATAGTCAAAACACTGCCAGGGTGATTCATGATGTTGGAATGTCATCTGGATTGGGTCAGAGGAAATGGAGTGGTGTCTTGGTTTACAGCTAAACTTCAAATATAGACTCTGATAACCTCTGCTTAGAATTGTGATCAGAGTCAGTCTTCCAGTCCCTGTTCCCCAGTGTTTGACCTTGTCCTACCCCCAATAGGGAAATCAGATTGTAATGTGGACACCAACCCAGTCTGTAACATGAAGGGGTCCTGCTCTCATGGAATATAGAAAGAGAAACTTCTGGATTATTCAAAGGCAAGCCCTTGGTTTCTAACTCAGATGTGATTTCCTTGTGTGTAGAAAGAAAGGAAGCCACACATAATCTAGACAGGCAGATCTGAAACAAAATCAAACAGCTCCAGAAGGGTTAGGGTAAACTTGTTCATGGCTGTTTACCACTCTATTTGAAATGGTCAGAGATTAAATTCATTCTTTCCACTGCCACCTCCTCCTGGTAGGCAGATAGGAAGGAAAGAAAGTTCCCCTTTCTGGGGTAGTGTTAAGAATGGGACATCATAGCCCTAGCTTCATGTATGACTGCATATATGATGTGATTCTACATCATGTACAACCAGAGAAATGAAAAGTTGTGCTCCATCTGTGTCCAATGAATCAAAATGTATTCTGCTATCGTGTATACCTAAGTAGAATCAATATTTTTTTAAAAAAATTATGCCAACTGAAAATAAACTACATGAAGAACATTTTACTCTCACTTTTCAGCATTAGTCTTTAAAAGAATTCTAGTTTTTTTCAGCTTTATTAAAGTATAATTGACAAATTTTTTTAAAAAAGAATGGGTTTATAAGCATATCTTAACAATAGTTTGGTTGGTTTGATGAACAGGATTGTACCAAGAATATGACAAGAAGTGTTGGTAGATATTCTAAATAGAAAAATAAAGATTCCAAGACTGAAGCCTAGGACGTGAAGAAGGAAGGAAGCTGAGAAATGGAGGAAGGAGAAGGTTCTGAGCCTGGAAGAGTAAGCAGACATTCAGATTCATGGTTCATAGCCTCAGAGATTTGTATTCAGCATTCTTGAACAGCAAGGGCATTAGGATCATGGGATCTACTTGGTTTAATTTTCCAAGTAATGATCATGTAATTCTGATATCTAAATCCCAGGTCAAAATCCCCAGCTTCTGTATGATGAGGATACATTAAAGAATGTAAAGCAAATCTAAAAGCAAGAATATAAAGCAAGGATTACAGTGGAAAAGAAAAGAACCTAATGCCATCCTCATTATACCTTGCCAATTGAAGAACTCGATCTTCATTTGGAAGCTCTGAGAAGTTCTCCTGGAACAAATGATTGAGTGCTGCACAGGAGAAGATTGGGCACTGACAGAGTTCATGCTCTCTATAGATGGATTTCTCATTAGGTGCAAAGGAAGCACACAAGACCAACACTCACAGTTGTGCAAGTCAGGTAGGCTACACACAAGCACTCAAAGGAAACAGCATGCAGAAGCTGAAGTCCAGCCTCATTTTGCCCCTCCCTGGCATGAGACTACATCCAAAGGGGTGCCTCTTTCTTATTTGTCCATAGTTACATCTGGCCTAGAGGTGGCCCTAAAGCACCACACATCCAGGTGAGCCTTACCTACTGTGGAGGGCTTTACTCATTCTGGACCCTATCTTACATAAAAACAGTTACATTGGTGGTAAATTGCTTTCATTTAGTCTTGAGCATCCACTTCTGTCAGATCAACAGTTTGGGGATAAGGAGGAAGAATTTACTATTTTCTGCTACAGATAAATAAAAGATGGTTTTGTCATTAAAGGAGCTTATAATCTAGCAGGTCACAAAAGGGATACACAAATAACTAATCAAGACAGTGTAATGAAGGAAGCACAAAGTCTTTTATAAGGACTAGAAGGAGATTCCTTCTGACAGAGGAAACTAAAATCTTCCAGGAGATAGTAATATTTAAGCAGCTGTTGCAAGGTGGACAGAATTTTAACAGCAGATGAGAAGGCTCTGTGTACACCACAAACTCAGCCCAGAGGCAAGACGGTCAGCAGGCATGGAGATAGAGGGAAATCATTGTGCTTTCAGGGAGAGTGGAAAATGTTCAAGTAGAATGGATAAAAGCAATGAGAAATAATATCATAAAGCTATAATTAAAGGAGAAGGGCTCTGTACTTCACACAATATAGTCTTTTGCGGAACTGGCTACATGTCCACTCTGGCCTCTTCCAGGAAATGAGCTCCACATTTGTCTGTTTTACATGATCATGTCAGAAGCTAAAAAGAAATATAAAATGAAGTCCACTCATCTAATATGAGTTCATTATTCAGATGGGTAAATGGTGCCAAGAAAGATACACAAGGTCCAGCCAGTATGACAAAACAAATTAATGGCAGGACTGGAATAGAACCCAACGCTTTAGCTCCTTACCAGCTCCTCATACTGGAATGCTAATATACCCACACACACAAGATAGCATACTAGAAAATAAGTGCAGTACAGAGTTAGCGTGGCACTAATCTTAGGGCATGGATTTAATTCAATAGTGAGCAAGTGAAAGTATTTTCTTCTATAAAAACAAAATGCATAAATTTTTAAAGGTGCAAGCTATTACATTAGGTATTCCAGATTCCTGGAATATAGCATGACTCTTGCTGGCAATGGAGGAATTTGGATGGAACATTTTAAGAAGCACTTCATTATAATGAGCCAGGAAAAGGAGGTTGTTGCCAAATTTGGAGGTCCTTAAACATCACTTTCAGCAGTTGGATTCAATTCAATAGGCAGTGCATAACTTTCTAGCTTTTTAAACTGTGGAATGAAATTATTTGACCTAATTTATGTTTTAATTGCCTTACTTTAATGCTCCTATTGTTTATATCTTTTAATTGTGGTGCGAGATTTCTCTTTGTCTTTGTGATTGATACTGTAGACCTGGAGCCAAATTATCAGTTTAGGTAGCTGGCTTGGTTCTGTTTTGCTTCGTGTGTTTTCCTAATTTATAGGTTCTTTGAAATTCTGTGGATTTGATCTGAGACCCAAGTCCTAGAACAGCACAGCATCTCCAAAGACTTCACCCCACTGAGTATGAGAAGCAGAAAATATGATGCCTGAGGGAGGCCTTCCTATTGAACAGGTCTCTTGATTCCAGCTCTTTTACTAGTGGTGGTTTACAGAGTCAAGAGGCCCTGAGAATCAATGACCCTGACTTGCCTTGGAAGGTTTAATAATTGTGTACGGTACATTGTCCAGCACAATGGATACATTCCCACATTGGAATTTAAGTTAAAAATTGTTTTAGTCTCTGCTTCTGTGTGTAGGGAAACTTCCAAATTAATGGTCTTCTTTACTTCAAAAGAATAAAACCCTACATTAAAAAAATTTTTAAAATATCATTAAGTTTTCTGTTTATAAGTTAATAATGTAAGAATGCACACTAGATCAAAGAAGTCAACACAATTCAATGCTACCTTTATTGCATTTCAATAGCCCTTTGGCCACCTGGATGATCTATCTTGTGTATTTTCTCAGGAAGAAGGATCTAACCAATAAATTAGCTGGAATTGAAAGTGATTTTTTCTTCTTTTTAAAAAATTATATTTTAAATTATCATTGTTCTAGTTATCTTTTTCATCCCTGTGAACAAAACACCTGACAAGAACAACTTATAAGAGAGAAAGCTTATTGGGGGCTTAAGGTTTTAAAAGTTTCAGGCAATGGATAACTGACTTCATTGCTGTAGGCCCAAGGTGATGCAGCACCTCATGGGAGAAAGACCCAGCAGAGCAAAGCTGATCCCCTCATGGCAACCAAAAAACAGGGAGAGACAGAGAGAGGGAGAGATGAAGGGGCCACAGGAAGAATAACTCCTCCAGGGAATACCCTGGAGACCCATCTCCCCCAACCATGCCCCCACCAGCCTACAGTTACCACTCAATCATTCCATTCAAACTAGTTGGATGGATTAAGTTACAGCTTTCATAATCTAACCAGTGTATCTCTGAATATTCCTGCATTAAAAGGAGTTTTGGGGGACATCTCATATCCAAACAATAATATTTTGAGCCTGGCCCCCAAAACTCACATCCACCTCATAATACAAAATACATTTAATCTCCAAAAGTCCAATAGTCAGTATTTCTAACATTGCATAAAGAATCAAGTCTAAGCTTTCTTCTTAGAAGGCAAATTTTTAGTTGTGAGCCCTTATAAAAATCAAAAGCAACTTACATATATCTAATATACAATGGCACAGAGAAAACATTCCCATTCCAAAAAGGAGGAATAGGGGAATAGAAAGAAGGATGGGACCAAAACAAGACCAAAACCCAGCTAGGCTAACAGGTCCCATAATTCTGCTTGTAACCCCACATACAATATCTAGAACACATGGCAAGAAGATGTACTCTCCAAAGGGCTTAGGCAGTCCTGCCCCTTTGGTTTCACCAGTTGTAGTGCACATAGGCTCTCTTTTAACCCAGCTATCTCCACATACAGCAGCTTTTCTTGGCATTTAGTTCACATTACTGGCATCTATTAATTCCTAGGGTCTTCCTTACAGCTATGGCTTCACCTTTACAACTTCACATATTGTTTTCTCAGGGATATCCCACAGGGATTCCAACCCTGCTACACTTTCCTTGGCCCTCTATATACTCCTATGAAACCTTTGTGGAAGCCTACATGATCCCTATCTACAGCATCCTCCATTCCTGCAGAACCAGCACTATGTGGATAATTCCAAGATTTGCTGCCAGCAACACAATACCTGGGACCACTAGAATTATGACTGTGGGGGCCTCTGAGTGCCTACCTTGCTAACAATGGTGAGACAACTTCCTTGGCCCCCCTGTACAAGCAGAGTACTCCCACAATCTCTTCTCAAAGGAAATTTTCCTTCTACATCCTTGAGTCTGCAATGGATTTGGTCTTGCAAATTTCTGAGATGCCCTCAAGGCATCTTTCCTCTTGTTTCTGTACAAAGTGCTTAGCATCTCTTTAGAGGCTATAATCTCTTTAAAAAGCACAGCTTTCTTGGCCCCAGTTTTACAAGCACTTTTCTGGTCAAACTGCAAGTTTTTCAAATCCTTTAACTCTACTTACTGCTCCCAGGTTTCACAATAAACGTGGTTAAAAGTTGCCAGCAATATCTATGCCACTGCCTGAATGCTCTGCTGCCTTGAATTTCCTCCATTAGATCCATCTTTATATTCAGCCTCACACAAAGTCTCAGAACATGGGCAAAATGTAGCCACATTCTTTTTCAGAATGTAACATCAGTGGCCTCTAGTTTAATTCCCAAGAGAATCTTCATTTCCCTTGAAACATCATGAATATGACCTGCATTCCTATCATTCTGATTTTCTGAGCTTCTACTAGAATTGCCCATGAAGCACCATTTATAACATTCTAAAGATTTTACAGCTTGCATTTCTAAACTTTTCAAAATTCCTTGTGCAAACCAGCTCAAAAGGCCTCTGAACCACATGCTCAGTGTAGTCAAAGCAATGATTCCATTTCTAAAACCAACTTCTGTTTTAGTTAGCTTTTTCTTCAGTGGGACCAAAATACCTGAGAAGAACAACTTAGAAGGGGGAAAGTTTACTGGAGGTTCATGGTTTCAGTGGTCCATAGACCGTTGACTTCATTGCTCTGGACCCAAGATGAGGCAGAAGATCATGTCAAAGGGCACAACAGAGGAAAGCTGCTCTCTTCATGGCAGCCAGGAAGCAGAGACAGGAAATAAAGGGTTGCAGGAGGAACAACCCTTGCAGGGAACACCCCTAGTGACCCATCTCCTTCAGGAATGCTCAACTTGCCTATAGTTACCACCCAGTCATTCCAAACTCAGGCTAACAGATTAGATTATAGCTCTCATAATATAACCATTGTACCTCTGAACATTCCTGCATTAACAGGAGCTTTTATAGGATACCTCATATTTAAACCATAACAATTATTGTATTTATATTAGGACTATGAACACCAAGAAGGAACTTTTAAGGTTAGATCAATGTTCAATATTAAATATTGTTGTGTGAGTGGAAGGAAATATAAGTTAAAATTGCCTTGTAGTATTGTTTTTGAAGTGCTCACAGTCTATAAACTTTACAATTTCTGGGAATCCATACAAATGGAATGAAAAAGTCCTTATTATAATGCCAAAATCCATGAGTTGGTTTTTTTTTAAATATAGTATATCCTTTATGGAATATGTCCTTTTGCATCACTCAGGGTGCCTTTCAATCAATGGATTTTTTAGACTTTATTAAAAAGTCTAAATTTTTATTTCTTTTACTTTTCAAATGCCATTCATATTTGTGGTGCTTCTTTATTAATGCAATTGTTTTAAAATGAGGTCCAGAGACTCCTGATCTCAGCAAATAACTTGATGAATATACTGTTGCTTTGGGGCAAGAATAACTTAATATTCATAACACTTGGAATTGCAGAAGCAGAAAGTGAAAAGACTCATTGCGATTCCCAAGCTTTAGGTATTGGGGCTAAATAGCTGATGTGAACAACTTATCAGGGGATTGGCAACATTATTAAAGTATCATGTAAAAGCCAAGATCACTCTGATTTTCAAAAATCTAGGGAAGGAAAAACTCCAGTGCTAGTTGACATTTCAATAAAATATGGCTAAAAAGAAAATGCCTTGTATCAAGAGATCTCTATGGGCTAGCTTTCAGCAAAACAATAAAGCAGAGGCAAAGCAGTAAGCTACAAATACATCCTCATGATAATACACAAAATCTGAAAATCAATTAAGGCCATTTCAAAATAATATAGAATTAAGCAATTTTATGAGAAATTTAAATGAGAACCAAGTCAGTGAAGTAACTGCATGTGCTAGTACCTGTGCTCACAGAGATGTACTGCTCTCTAGTCACAGCATTACAAAAGTAATTCCAAACCCCTCAAAATGTTCAAACTTACTTTTTTTATTTCATGCAATCAATATTATACAGAATGCATCCCAGTGTACAGCACAAATAGGAAATGTAAAAAATTGTTAGATTTTTAGGGATATGAGTAATTTTTCTTTTCCTGGAGAAATCCAAAACTTTCTCTACTTTTAAGTAAGAATGTTTCACTGAAAATTAAGAAATATAAAATGATATCATATATGCATATGTGTGTTTTTGCTTCTGATCATCTATTGGTTCTTGCTCTTTTTTTTAAAATTTTTTAGTTGTTGATGAACCTTTATTTATTCATTTATTCATATATGGTGCTGAGGATCGAACCCAGTGCCCCATACATGCAAAGCAAACGCTCTACCACTGAGCCACAGTCCCAGCTCCCTGGTTCTTTTTTTATTTAGCATTTTAGTTATCTTATCCAATGGCTGAGTACCATTTCATAAATTTATTCAGTAAATGAGAACATATGTCATTTGTAAATTTGCATATCAAGAATGGGACAAATAGATTGATTATGCTGGAAAAAATGAATTCTGAAATGGTTTTATCAGTATTAATGCAAAAAAGATGGCTTTAAATTTTCTAAGAATATTCCGTAGTACCGTACAGCCCACCCAAATTTTGAGAAATTTAGACTGAAAGTGAATAGGCAGACAACACCAGGCTTTAAACTGTAGCTTAGAAGAAAAAAATTACAAAGTCCCAGATAAAAGAGAAGTTAACAATAGAGAATAAAGGGTCTAACAGAGGTCCTTGTGTGAAGCTTGCAAAAAAGATAAGAAAAACCAGAAATAAGTGGCTTAGCAACTATTTTTTTAAAAAAACTGTATACAAGAAAAATGGTAGAAAAGAGTAAGGAAATTAAAAATATATGGTGGAAAGAAGCAATCTAAGATTAGAAGAAAATTCCCCAAGAAGAATTTATTTTCTTTTCTGAAGGAGATTCAAGGATTCCGACTTGTGGAGTAAAATCCACTATGGCAGAACTAATGACTTAGACACTGTCATACACAACAAGAGACAAAATAGACAGTATAAAAATATAAAACTACTAGGAAAAGGGGTATAAGGAGAAGAATACTGAGATTAGTGACTAGGGGATAATAGATAGAAATAAGCTTAAAAAAATGATCCAGAAAAAAAAATTGATGTACCTAATTTAGGATTGTGAACAAAGACAACAGAGAAAAGGCCACAAAGCTCAGGCAAAATAAAGAGTTTGACTACAGATCCAAAGGGTGTATTATTGTCTCAGAAAATATTTTACTGCAACCTACACTAAGAAAATTCTTGATGAAGTTTTAAACTTTGGAGGTAAGAGAATTCCTCAGAAAGAAAGAAAAAGTGAATAGCATGGATGTGTGCGCTTGAGCCAATGTATGCATATATAAATAGTAAATGATGAAATATCAGACTGGTGTCTCACACTTTTACTAGACCAGATTAAATGTCAGAGGACATCACAATACAGAGAACAAATGTTACAACATTAAGTTGGAAAGAGTGTAACTCAAGATTCCTGCATAAACCAAGTGGTAATAAATATGAGAGCAACAGGAAGATAGTTTATAGAAGATAAAGAGCAACACCAAAAAATACTCAGGGAAAATACAACTCATGATCCCTTCCTTAAAAAAATTAAAAAAAGAATTAAAAAGTAGTTGATGTTAAAAATCCACCAACAAATGATAACCTCATTGGAGATGTTGGAGAGAAAGAAGCAAGACACTTCAACACCCAAAGACAGTGAAGCAGTAACAGCAAAGCCGTAAGGTAAGGAGGCAAAAAGTATACTCAGCTACCTCACCATCTAATGGTAACAGCAACATAAAGCCATTCTCATGGAGGAAGCGTACCAGCTGTGGCCCCTTCCAGGGAAACACAAAACAAACAAACAAACAAACAAAACTACTTAATGAAATCCTGTCCCAAGAGATGAATTCTTTTTAGGTTCAGAATGGAGAAATAATGGTAAAAGAGCTGACAATGAGTTTTGAATCCACTAAAATAAAAGCAAATAAACAAAAATGTAGGACTCAGAGGAAATTCATATTATGAACTGGTATAACGTGTGTTCAACTATATGGCTTTAAAAATGCAGGGGGAATTGATGTTCTGGGAAACTGTGATCAGGCTAACCTGACAAGTGACTTAACATTTATGAAATAGGAATTTTCACTCACCATTCCCCAAAATATCTTCTTATGCAAAAGTCATCAACTCGGTATAGTTCAGCATAGGCAGTTGCTAGTTGTTCAGTAAGTTAGAGCCACAAAGGAAATGTGGGAACCCTTCTGGGTACTTATATCTCATCCTTTAGCACAAGTCACCCCAGAAGAGGAAAATGTTGAAACATACTTTAAAATTTATTTCATAATCTTACTTACTTTATTTCATAATCATATTTTTCTTAAGTTCAGGCAGATCATTTGGAGAATTATATCAATGGTGAAAATAAGATTTACATAGAGTTCAGAAATTCCATCAGTTTCATTTCAGTTTTGAAATTCTCTTAAAAACAACCCAAATTAAAATCAATATTTTTAATTTAAAGATAGCATACTATTGTTATGAAATCATCTATTTATCCATCTTTCTACAAATACATATGCACTATCTAATAATATTTGATTTTACTAAGAATTACTTCTGATATATTTTTATTGAATGTTAATTTTAACTAATCGCTACATTTTTACTTTGTTCTACTTAGTTTTGAACCCAGTGGTGCCCTAGCACTGAGCTACATTCTTTGGCCCTTTTTATTTTTTATTTTGAGACAAGGACTCACTAAATTGCTGAGGATCTTCCTGAGTTACTCAGGCTGGCCTCCAATTTGTGATCCTCCTCTCTCAGCCTCCCAAGTCCCTGGGATTATAGGTGTGTGCTACCATGCATGGTTACTCTTTTCTATTTTGAATGAAAATTTATAATTTAAAATTTAAAATTATAAATTTTTTCATTTTAAAAATTTACTTAAGAGTGACATTATAGCACATGTCTGTAATTCCAGCAACTCTAAGAGGCTGAAGCAGAAGGATTGCAACTTCAAGACCAGTCTTAGCAATTTAGTGATCCTTGTCCCAAAACAGAATAAAACTGGGTTCAATGCTCAATACAAAAACAAAAACAAAACAAAACAAAATACAAGAAATAACATAATTTTAAAACATAAAAAAATTGGAGTTTAAAATGTAATATTACAAGTGGATAACATTGTAAATGATACCAAAATGCAAATTATTTTCATTCTATAAAATAAAATTGCTTAAAATTATTCACAATATATCCTCTCTTAATAACAATATCTACAATGAGACTTTTTTGGCTTCCTATATGTTTCAAGTCATATGTAGGATTTTAAAGTCTTAAACAAGAATATTTCATATTTGAATCAGAGGTGTGACATCTAAACATCTATCAGACAGTAATTTCATTTGTCTGACGCCAAATTCTTTTTCAACTAATAAAGTCACTCATGATTTATTCTTCTAATCTCACAACATTTATTATGTGTTATTGACCTGAAATTTCTTATTTTCAGCCTACTCTTTGAAAAATCAACAAATATTATGCTTCTAACATCAAAACAGTGTCCTAAAAAAAATCTCATCTAAGATGAAGATATTCTTGGCAGATAAATTATGCTTTAGAGCATGCCCCAAGTCCTCTGCCATTAGCATACAAATGTCAATTACCTAATAGTCCCTCAAACCATTGCACAGTCTACCCCATACCAGTCACCAGGTGGGAAAGAACCGTTAGACACATAGAATAAATTGCAGTCTGTGTGTGACACATGCAACTTGGTAGCCAAGGACATGGACTATGGAGACAGACTGTCTGAATTTGAACTCCAGCTGTGTATCCTTGGGCAAGTGTTTTAGTCACCTTTTTCACCACTATACCTAAGGGACCTGACTAGAACAACTATAAGGGAGGAAGAGTTTATTTGTGGGCTCACAGTTTCAGAGGTCTTAATTCATAGACAGCATATTCCATTCCTCAGGGATCATGGCAGAAGAGAGTGGCAGAGGGAAGCAGCTCACATGTTGATCAGTAAGCAGAGAGAAGTCTCCACTTGCCAGATACAAATATATACCCCCAAGCCATGCCCCCAATGCCCACCTCCTCCAGCCACATCCTACCACTTCAGTTACCACCTAGTTAATCCCTATGAGATTAATTCATGGATTGGATTAAGACTCTCACAACACCATCTTCCCATTTGAACCTTCTTGCCTTATCTCACATGTGAACTTTTGGGGGACATCTCACATCCAAACCATAACATCATGTTACTTAACTTCTCTGTGCCTTAGTTTTCTCACGTCTATAATGAGAATGCTAACAATGCCCACTTTATTGGCTCATTGTAAAGACTAAAGGAGTTAAAATAAATCGTTTAGATAGCACCCAACACAGAGAGAGCATATGTGTTAGTTTTCATCATTATCACAGTAGCAAGTATCAAAGTATCAATTATTCTTCTTTTTAAATTTTAAGAGCATACATGACAAATACAGTTATTGAAATACTGTATATTGGAAAGTCATTTTTGACATTTCAGATGCAACCTCTGTAACTAGAGAATATACTTTAGTAGCTAAGTATGCACTTGGATTGTACAGGACAATCTCAGTTTTCTGAAAATCAGTTTATGCTTATTGCCCCAGCACATGTTTAATACCATTCCTTTTACCCTCAGAAGTAAGCCAGTTTGGATTATAAAAGTTATGGTTTCCCTGTAATTAAGAGAACAGAACTATGTCACTTGGATGGGCTTGGTCAAGGATAGAACTTAAACTTAGCTTTAAAAATATGAGAAGTTGAAATAAAAAGTCTCTTTTAGGATTAAAAATACATTAGCAAGTCATAATTCATTCCACAAATACTTGTGGAATGCTTAGTTTGAGGAT
>CM053407.1:33526707-33597644 GCA_028644305.1 Xerus rutilus
GTGCAGTCTGACTGGAGCATGGAGGTTAATTTACAAAACAGCATGAGAGCTGACCTGACGCTGCTGCAGCTCATTAATCTTGTGTCTAAGTGGCAGATGCGGAAGACCTTGCCTCCTCCACCTTATGCAAACACTCTACATAAACAAACATGAGGTAAATTTTAAAAATTATATCCAACTGTCTGTACAGTGGTTAAGAACAGAGCTGGCAAGACCAAATTTTCAGAGGTCAAGTCTTCTCTCTGCCCTAAGTGGCCCTGGGACCTTGGGTAGTTTCTTTACCTCACTCTGCCTCAGTTTCTACATTTGTGCAGTGGGAATAATAATAACTACCTCATAAACTTATGAAGAAGACCAATTGAGTTCATGCATCCAAAGTTCTCTCAACCACGTCTGCCGTATTGTATTTCTTTCTAGAGAGGCACATCTATGTGTTATTTTTAACAGATAATTTGGGTCTCCATGAAGTTATAATATAAAATACCTGGATATTTAATGAATCCTGGGTCTTGAAAGGACATTCATATGCTGAAGCAAAAAGAAGCAAAAAAAAAAGTGTTAGACCTGTGAACTAGGCAACCCTTCCGTCTGTTGGTTCTATGGCATTCCGTTCATAGGAATGCATCAGAGATAACAGGGCCAAAGGTTTGGTGACTGGTCCCCCAGGTTTTCAAATTTTCTTAATCCTCTGTAGCTAGAGAAGGGGACTCCAAAAAGCAATAAGCAGAAGCACACAGAATGCAGTGATTCCTGTGGGACAAATCAGAAGCCCCGGAGGATATGACTTCCCGGTCCAAGACAGATTGCCGCACAGGCTGTGGGACTCTCAGAATCACTAATGTGAACTCCTGTCCTCTCCTGATTTCTAGTACCTTGATCCCAGAGCTCTGATGCTTTATGCCCTCAACATCAATCCCTGACCCTGCACCCTGGCTTCAGAGTGGCAGAACCAATCAGGCTAACCTTGTGTTTCCTTGCCCATAATGTGTGACAACCAACTTGAGACTGCAGCTCTGAAGAAGCATGCAACATAGTCCTGAACATGAAATTCCTCTCCACCTTGAGAGTAGAGAGTCCAAGATTTTTCCGAAAACATCCAGAAAGCAAGCCTAGGAGTTTCTATAGCATACTCTCTCTAGATATTATGTTTCTCTGCCAAAAACCCAAAAGTATCTGATTATAAAGAACCTCTCTTTTTTTTGGTACTAGGGATTGAACCCAGGGGTGCTTTACCTCTGAGCCGCATCCCCAACCCCACTTTTTAAAATATTATATTTACACACACAGTCTTGTCGAGTTGCTTAGGGCCTCACTAAGTTGCTGAGGCTGGCTTTGAGTTCATGATCCTCCTGCCTTAGCCTTCCCAGCTTACCAGGGTGCACCACCATGCCCAGGCAAAGACACTTCTTAAAGTCACAGTTCAATCTTAACCTTTAGATTAGAGAGCAGCAAAGCAGAGGCCAAAGGGTTAAGATATTGGCACATCGCCAGATAGGTGACCAGTCTTCCATAAATTCTAACTGTTGTTTTGTCATCATTATAATGATTGAACTGAAAGAGACAGACAGGAGAAAGTAATTGCAGAGAATTTTTAAAGTGTATTAGAGGAATCAAATATTAAAAATAGCAGTATATATTCTTGACAAAAATAGTTTGTACTTAAGGTGAAGGGAACAACTTCCATAAAAGTGGACCACTTTGCATAGCAAGGAAAGATTTTCACTGCCTAATCAAGTCCTTAGACTCAATCTCACTTTTGCTCTCAGTAGCTTGCTTGCTCCTTGACCTATGAGATTTCTCTGGTTGACAGATAGTCATAGTTCCAGTCCTACTTGGCTTAGAATCTTGACTCAAACACTCATCTTATTTCATTTGGACTTTTGAACAAGGATCCATATTGACACTTCATGAATAGCATATAAAGCACAAAGCACCCTACTATTAAGAATTGTCCCCAATATTGCCCCTACAGACCTAAGCAGGTCCTTAGAATTCCACCATAATAATCCAAAAATGGCCTGAGAAAAAGAAAGTTGCACTCTGCACTGCCAGTGTGAACATCCTAGCAAAGATTACCAATATCTGGACAATTTATAAGTTTGAGAATTCTATGTGGGCTCTTACAGAGTTTCTGCTCTAGGAACAATGGACTCTGTTTTTAGCAATCCCCAGTCAAGGAGATTTAGATATGTCACGAAAGCCTCATTGTACGGTATTAACAATTGATAATTTTGAGTTCACTCATTCTTGTTGATCTCAAAAGAGTATAGACAATGGCTTATATTTGACTACTTCATTATAACTTGTGTATATAAAGTAGAAAAATCAATGAAGCCAAATCCTTTACTTCATGCTACCAAACAAGAATTTTCACTCTGGGAGATAATACACACCAAATAACAAGCCCTTCAGGAATCTAAGGTTATCTTCTATTGGCCTGGCCTATTTTGTTGATTTTTACAAAATGGAGACCCAAATCATCTAGAAAGCAAGAATCATGACTTGTAATTACAGTAGTTCCCCTTTACTGTCAAGGGATATATTTCAAGACCCCCAGGAGGTACCTGAGACAGCAGCTAGCACTCAATTCTATAGTTACTGTGCTTTTGCATACACATATATACCTATGACAAAGTTGAATTTACAAATTAGACATAGTAAGAAATTTGCAAGAATGATAAAAAGAACAATTATAACAAGGTACTACAATAGAAGTCATAGAGGTCTGTCTGTCTCGCTCTTTCTCTCTCTCCCCCATGGTACTATGTTTATCCTTCTTTGTCTTGAAATGTTTGATGACACAATGCTGCAGTTGACTGGAGGTAACTGAAATGGAGGAAAGAGAAAGCACAGAAAAGGGAGGACAACTGTATTCTCTTTATTATAGTGCCCATACCCATCCCAAGGTTTTTAGTGCAATATTAATTATTTCCTTCATGGTTTTTATAGTAATTTTTAATTATTTTTTGTTGTTGTTAATTCATGCAATTTTTCTTGTGCTCCATAAAGTTGGTTAGAACATAGACTTAATTTTCAACTTTAAATGCAGAGTCAAGTATACAGAAAGTGCTGTGTTAACATTGGCTAAAAAATTAACCTGGTTCAATTCCTTCATGTTGCATTAACAGATGAGGAAATGAGGTTTCGTGGTCTTATTTGATGGACTGGAGACAATGCTTTTGTTCAACGGCAAAAAACCAGAAGTGAATACTAGCGTCCTCACTCTTAGGAATTGTTATTTCCCCTTCTACAACAATTTGTTTCTTTTAATAAGTTAAAAAAAAAAAAGTGGTTCTCAGCCTTAAGTGCACATTAGAATCACCCAGGGAAGTTTACAAAATCCCAATGCCCAGGCCACACTCTTCATCAATCATTCAGAATCCATATGCTTAGAATTCTCTGGCAAACTCCAAAGTGCACTAAAATTGGGAACTGTTGTATATTTATGTGTGCACGTATAGTTGTGCAAGAGAAGATCTACAATTTAAAATTCATTTAGGAGCAAATTAAGAAGCAAAACCATGTTTTGAGAAGGCTCATTTGGCAGTAGTGTGGTTTTTCCGAGAGGTTATTTGATAGTACAGAGACCAGTTCCTTGTCCAGTTTCCTAAATAAGAGATAAGAAAGACCTTAACTCAGGTGGTAGTAATGTAGTATCACTGGAAAAATATGAAGGATGTATGAGACACTTTCAGAAATAGCCCACAAGATTTGGGAACTGATTGGATGTGAATGATACAGAGAGAAAAACACCAGGGCCTTGACAAGTGTGCCTCGCCTGATTCCTGGAATAATTTGTTACCCACATGTGGTAAATTAACACTTTGAATGACAGTGTACCAATTTGCAAATTACTTCTTTCAGGGCATTAATGACTGAAGAGTATAATCACCATGGCATTATTTTTATTGGCATTAGCATTAATAAATATTTCATGAACAACCAAAAATTACAGTGCCTATACTTGGAAGAATAGATATTGTTCCAAAATATGAAATCCAGACCTTACACTATTACCAGTGCCAAAATTTCTCTAAATATTTATAAATAAAATAACAATTCTTTTGAGTAGCAGATTAATTGAGATGGGTTGCAATTATGTTTAATGTTAAGTCGTTTTGTTTATGTAATTATAAATTGGAAGGCTTGAAGAATTGAGCAGCATGAATTCTAGCAACAATTCAACTATAATATTGGGGATTTCATAAATTCTCAGGGTCTCAGTTGCCTTATCTGCAACCTGACAAAAATTGTGCTTTATCAACCTCACAGCAATGGTCTGAACCAGATATTTCCCCTTTACTATAGTCTTCATGTTAAAAACATACAGAAGATAATAGAGTTTAGAAAGGGTGCTGAACAGGGAGTCTAATGTCCTGTAACTATATTCCTCATGGTGTATATCATGGTCTGAATGTCGTGTCCACTAAAAACTTGTGCTAAAATCCTAACTTCCAATGTTAGGATACCATACACTATTAGGCTGTGGGGCCTTTGCCCTCATGAATGGGATTCATAAAATAGGCTGAAGAGAGCTCATTTATCATTTCCATCATGTGGGGATGCAGCAATAAGACATCATCTATGAAACTAGGAAACAAGCCTCGTCAGACAATCCTCCAGACTTCCCAGTCTTTAGAACTGATAGAAATGGATTTTGACCCAGTTTACAGTATTTTGTTATAACCTCACAATGTCAGAATTAAATTGATAGTTTCTGATTTTCTTTCCTGCTCTAAAGTTCAAAATTAAATATCATGGAATATAATGCTTTCAGGAGGATGGGTATAATGAGATATCAAAGAAAACTAACATGCTAAATTTCTAGCAAAATGAGAAGATGGTGGCCTGAATCTCAAAGAAAAGTAGAGGAGTCGTAGAATTGTCCTTAGGCCTTTCCTTACCCACTGATTGCGTGGAATTACCTGAAGCTTTGAAGTGGGAATACAAAGCCTTTCCATCATATTTTTAAAATATGTGTTGATATGAGTGATTTTGTTACCATTTTAAAATTTGGTAGTCCAGGCCTTTGTTTGATAGGAATATTTTAGAGAATTTATATGAGAAGTTGGCTTTACACAAATGTGAGGTATGCAGAGAAGAAGGCACTTTATTTTGTGGCATTTTGGCAGATCCCTTTCTCAACCTGCCTGCATAGGCATATACGTAAAATAAATTGATGATTTAGAAGGATTGAGTTGATGAAGTACAGCAATAAAGACTGCCAGGTATAGGAATAATTCAGTCTTTTGTTCTAAGCCCCGCAGATGTTGTAATCCCAGAGAAAAATAGTCACACCATCAGCAAACTCCTAGTGAATGTCTTCACACCCCTGGAAAAGGGACTGCCAGATTTCTCAAGGAATTATGAAGTAAACCAGACAAAATAAGCCCATTCACTGAGCATCAACAATACGAGTAGGAGGAGCTGGTGAGCACCATTTCCCAGACACATATCATTTAGGCAAGCAAGCCGAGGTTTATATAACATGCAAATGAAAATGATAAAATAGTAGTATCAGAACCACTGCCCCCAAAAGTTGCATTTAAGACAAAAAGAAAAAAAAAAAGAAAGAAAGAATTCCTAAGGGCATGATACCATGGTCTGGTAAAAATCACAAAGTTGTTTAATAGGACTAGTAGAAAGAACTGAAGTCATTCAATGTGCAGGAAATAAATAATTCCACAAATATTTATTGAGCCCCTACTATTTGCCTTGGTGGAGCTTACATCCTGGATAAAGAAAAACACTATTAACATAGTAAATTAGATAGTATGTTAGAAAGGAATATGCAGTGGATAAAAAAGAGAAATAGAAAGGTCCAAGGCCTTTATTTTACTTACAGCATGAAAGTGACATGTGAATAAGGATTTGAAAAATATGTGGGCATCCACCCAGGGATAATAGGGAGGCACATTCCAGGCAGAGGGAACAGCTAGAGCAAAGATGAGACGACAGTAAAGGGTTTGTTGAGTAATGACAAGGGGTATAGTGTGGATGCAGGACTGATGAGAGGAATCCTAAGCCTCCTGTGAGGTTGGAGACTGGAGTGCGCATGAGTTGGACTGGAAGCCATCTTGGAGAGGCCTTTGACTTTTACTGAGGTGACAGGAAGAGGAGTGACATTATTGGTACAGAAGAGTTAGGTGGCCCATATAGACAATAGACTGAAAGTGGAGAACACCAGCCTATCAGGAGGCTGTAGCACTATGGTTGAAATTCTGATTTCACTACTTTCAAAGGGAAATGGGTATTGTGGTATGTTATCTAGATTTGCTTCCCCAGGTTGAGTCATATCCAAGTGGTGGGTTTGGGAAGAGAAAGTGAACACCCAAACCTTGAGATTTAATCCATTTTTTAAACTCAGGTATTTTCTTTCCCCTCTGAAACCAAAGCCATATTGCTATTCCCTTCCTCTAGCTTGAGCTGACATTCCTTGCCTCTAACTACCTGCCAGTTTCCACTTGGTCATGTGTTATTTCCCCAAATCGGTATTTCCAAAATTTATCCTGTCACCACCCAATTTAATTGTCTCAGTCATGAGTCCAGAAGTCTGTCAACCACTCTGGCTTGAAACCAGAAGCCTCTCTGATGCATAGCTCTTAATCCCATATATATTGGCAATCTTTGAAAGGTTTTAATGATTCCTTCAAAACATCTCTTGTGTAAATTATGTCCTCTCTTTCTTGCATCTACCATCTAAACAAAGTACCTCTCACCCTTATAGTACTGGAATAGTTTACCAAGAATTTCCACCCCCACATCGAATTCCATCTCATCTAAGACCCATAAACACTATTTTTATTGACATGTAAAACATTTCAAAGGTCCATGGTGTATTAACTACTATCTAAAGAAAACTGATCATTAAGCATGCTAATATTATTTACACTGTTCAAAACAAAAAGAAAAAAATTCAATAGTTTTGATTGTAAGAAAATTGACATTATATTTATTAAAATATAATGACTTAAAGGATAAACAAACCTGGAAGAAGTTACAATTGTTGTTTTCAGATAAAGGTCCTTGTTGCTATAAGCCAGTTGGAAAAATCAGCAGTGAGGACATTTATTGTCTATGAGGTATTGATTGAATTTCCAATGAATTGCCTTTTTGCAAGGCAATCTAAAACACTTATTAAGAGCCTTGAAAACATCCCATTGGCAATATAATTTAAGCTTTATTTGTTTTCTTCAGGAAGAATGAATGTAGTGTTTACAAAATGATCTTCAAAGAATTAGTAACAAAATAAAGCTTGGGAAATTACCCAAATACTCAACAATAGGTCTTTTATTTAAAACTATGATGCAACCAGTAATTGATTATTACAGAACCACTAAATGTAAGTTTTTGAAGAATATTTAAAGCCATAGAAAAATACTTGTTTAAGGTAATATTTATAAAATATAAAAGTAAAAGTAAAGTATATATTAGATTCCTGTTGATGCTATAATAAAATATCATATATAATCACTAAAAACAACATTAATTTATTATTCATTTGTTCTGGGAGTCAGAAGTGTGAAATGAGTCCCATTGACCTCAGTCAAGATGTTGGCAAGATTACATTTTTTTTTCTGGAAGATCTTAAGACGAGTATGATTTTTTGCCTTTTTGAGCTCCTTGAGACTAACTGCCTACATTCTTTTGCGCATGCCCTCCTTCCTTTTCAAAAGCAGCAATGGCTGATCTAGTTTCTACCACATTTTATTGTTCTCCTACTGACTTCTCTCTTTCAAATTTAAAGGGCCCTATGATGACATTGGGTAAATCCAAATAATCCAGGATAACCTAAATAATAACAATAACAATAAATAATCCAAATAATCCAGATAGGCATTTTATTTCCCATTCAGCTGGCTAGCAAGCAGTGCACTTGCATCCTTAGTTTCTCCATGCCCTGTACCGTAGCCACATACAACCCAACATATTCACAGGTTCCAGCGATTAGGAATGGATATCTTTAGGGCTCTATTTTTGCTTACCACAATATAATTTAAAATTTTATAATCTATAAATACATATAAAATTATTTAAAGTAACAAAATATCAACAGCCAGCCCCAGTGGTTGGATAATAAGTAATTTTTTAAAAAAATATTCTTTTGTACCTTCCAAATTTAAAGTAGTGAACATTATGATTATTAAAAAGAAGGATAAAAAGCTATTTAATGACTTTATTTATTTTTTTAAAGAAGTTTTTTCACAATGCCTTCAATTTATTTATTTGTTTCTATGTGGTGCTGAGGATGAACCCAGTGCCTCACACGTGCTGCGCAAGCGCTCTACCACTGAGCTATAGCCCCAGTCAAATGATGTAGGAGCACTCCCCATACCTTCAACCCCTCTCTTCCCTCTTTTCCCATTTTATGCTGATGAACCTCATGCCTGGCAGAGCATACCTCATTGTTTGTAATCTTGGAGCCATGATTGGTCTGAGGACCCTATATAAGCTTCTGTACCTTCTGGAATAAACGGTGTTTCTGCATCTCGCTCTGGCAGAACAGTTTACCTACCCCAGAGTCTGGGTGGAGTGACTCCACAGACCATCACCCCAAAACCTCATCCTGTGAGACCCCACTTCGTCCTTCCCCCGAAGACCCTCTTTTTTCATCTCTCGGGACCCCAACTCGTGGAGCAAACCTACCAGGCACGACTTCAAGCAATAAAATGACTTTAGTTTTGCTATTAGATCAGTCTAAACTCCTTTCCATGATTTTTCAAGGCCAATATTTTCCAAGTCATTTCAATCTGTCAGTGATACAGTTGCACCTCTGATCTCGCTCCCCTGTTGTTCTTTTACCAGTTTCCTTTTACAAATACTAGCCATCCTTCAAGGCCTACAGCCTTAACTGAAACTCTTCCTTAATTATGACATCTCTTCCTCATCTAAAGTTCTACAACACAGTCTGTGCCATGAAATTCAACCAACTGCTCACCACTCACTTTGGAACTAATATCTGATGCTGCTAATGAAATATGGCTTCTTATAAGCAAGTAACATCAAGTCCTGGGTTGCTCTCCTCTTCATTGTTCTTTGAGACTTGCTAAGAATATAGTGTGCACTTAAAAATACTTGTTGAATTATTCTTCTATCATTTTAGAGTGCTATTTCTTTGGTTTAAAATCTTTGCTCAAAGAAAATTATTTTGCATATTAAAAAAAAACACAGTTTTTTTTTTTCCTTCCTGGCCACTAAATTCTTACAGCTATTACTTCTGTCCCTTTAAACACTTTCTTGTAATTTCATTTCCCTCTTTATTCATCCTATTCCTCAGCCTATAAGTGGAGTTAAGTCTCCTACAATTAAAAAAAACAACAACACAATTCTTCATTCTCTTCCATCCATTACTCTCTATTGTTCTATTAACACGCAAGCATTTTAAAGTCCATTTTTCCCTTTTTGGCTTCTTCTGGTTTCTCCCAATTTTTTCTGTAGCCTCCAGCACTCCATGACACCTTTCTAACAGATGACTAATGTGCTCCTGAGAACCAATCAAATGGGCTCCTTTTAATCTTCACCATATGTAGTAGCCGCTCCGCAGCACTTAACAATGGTGGTTATTACCTGCTTTTGATCCTCTTCTTTGACCTCTAACACCTTCTCATTGGACTCTAGTCTTTTTCTCATACAATTGTCCTCCTTGTTTGTTGCTAGCACGATTTTTCTAAAACATGGTTCTCAATGGTACTTTCTACAATGGTGAGAAGGTCTTGCATCTGCATTAACACACGTACAACTAGACACATGATGGTTGGGAACATAAAATATGTCTAGAGCAACAGAGAAATCAAACTGGTAACTAATTTTAATTTAATAGCTACATGTGGCTAGCGGCTAAATCATGGACATTACATTTCTAAAGCAAGCTACATTTGATAGCCTCCCATTAACAAGTTTTCTCACAAGCCTAAGGATCATCTAAATAGCTTGTTAAAAATATTGATTCCAAGGCTGGGGCTGTAGCTCAGTGGTAGAGCGTTTGCCTCTCATACGTGAGTCACTGGGTTCGATCCTCAGCACCACATAAAAATAAATAAATAAAATAAAGATATTGCATCCATCAACAACTAAAAAAATATTTTAAAAAATATTGATTCCAGAGTTTTGTTTCATTTATTTATTTATAAAGTCAAGGACCTGCTGACTTGATAGTGGTTTTTCTCTCAGAGATGAAAAGGGCTAGATAGATGATCCCTTTTCTTCTTCTTTATAGAAGGACAGAGGTAAAAGAGGACAGTAATTGTCTTGACCTAAGCTCAGAAGACTAGTTGATACTTGGTAGAACCAACCCCCAAATTCAGAGGCTCATTGATTTATTTTAAAACAAAGTGTTTTCTGTACTTTCTTGTTTCTAAGGTTTTAGATGTTAAAAATCAGATCTAGGAATGAAGACCCTTCCCTAATAATTTCAAGAGTAGAACTCAATATGACATATAATACAAACAAAGAATCAGTTTATTTTGCATGAAAACATTCTTTTAAGTCACATGGGTAGGCTAGATCTCTGAGGTAAGGTCCAAGTATTATGTGAATTCTAAATCTCAAGTGATTTTGATGGCAACTATAGCCTAAAATTTAAAGTACAAATTCTCTGCCATGTTCTAGAAAAACTTGCTCCAATTTTCCAGTTTCACCTTCTGTGCTGCAACCACATTCTCACTACCATCCTTCATCTTATTTTGCCAAGCCATAATAAACTATTGATAATAGAAAGTGTTCCTATTCATTGAGAACTTTTAATTTATTCATTTATTCATTTATTTTTTTTATTTACAGTACTAAGAATTGAACCCAAGGGTACTCCACCATTGAGCTATATCTCCAGCCCTTTTCATTATTATTATTTTGTTTTTATTTTGAGATAGGGTCTGGCCAAGGTGCCCAGGTTGGTCTCAAACTTTCAATCTTCCTGTCTCTACCTTTCAAAGTGCTTTCAAATTTCACCTGGCCATTGAGAACTTCTTAGTTACCAGGCACTCATCATGTGTCATGTGTTCGTTAATTTCATTTTCACACAATTTTTTGAGGTGAGCAGATCATTCACTATTTTATTGAAAAAGAAATTGAATCTCAGTCTAAACAAATTCCTCATTATAATATAACCAGTAATTAGCATGTTAGTAAAAATTGTATGCAGGAGCTCTGGATTAGATATATACAAAGAAACACAAGGAGATACTAAAAATGTGGTGTAATCAGAAAAACCATAGGTAATTCAATATACAACATCATTCATTACATGAAAAAACATGCAAAAAATTCAATAAGACACATTTAACAGAATATACGCCAAGATCACTGGATGGGGAAGGGTATTGGAGTATATGCATAAAAGAATATAAATAAAGAGACAAGACAAAAGAGGAGCCTTGTTTGAGCCAATTATGTATTACAACCTGGAGAGACAAACACTAACATTGGAATATGTTAATAAGCAATTGCGAATTGCCCTTCTATGTTTTTAAATATAAACCTAAAACACTTTGTGTACATTACTGAATGAAGACAGGAAGTGCCAGAAGTTGTTCTCCTAAAACCTACTGGCTTGTTTGATCAATTTGTCTACCCTTGTAGAGGTATAGAGAGGTCTCGTTTTCACACACACTGCACATAAATGCACTCACGTTTCACCAGGGAGCTGGGAGGACAGTTAATTGTGTCAGATGACGGTTGGCTCAATGTTTATTTTCCAGTTGTCTTAGTCATCTCCTTTGTGCTTATTTTTAAGCCTCTTTTCTCTTAGAATCAAAATATCTGTAAAGGAAAGTTGTCAGTAATGAATTTGTTTGGTATATTACTTAATTTATTCATTGGAAAAAATCATATCTGTATCTTTGTGTCCTAGATGTGTGTCAGAAACTGTGTTAAGTTCTTTAATAAATATAAGGTATTTCTGATAATTATGAAGTAGATGGTCTCCTACAGTCTGATTATTTACCATCAAAGCTTATTGTGGTAGTATTGAATTTTTTCTTCATGCCCAGAACAATCAAATTTATGTGAGCACATGCAGATTGTTCTAATTATATAACCTCAGCCAGTCAGTCCAGGAAAAAGCATCAAAGAAATATTAAGCTGAAGTCCTGAATAGTAGCAAGTGACCACAGAATGATACTATATGCAAGATATTTTATCTATATTTGATTGTTCTTTAATATATTCGTCAACATTTTCCTTCCCTTGGTGTTCATCTCGATATATTTTTTCTCACCAAAATGACAGTCATGAGGAGAATATTTTAAAAGTAATATCTAGTCCAGAAAAACCCAACATTCTTTTTCTCTGTTGTTGTTGACTAAGTCTGGTTCTAATACTGAGTGGAATTTCCAAACATGACCCTAGGGCCAATCAAAAAGCATAAGTCAACATATTTCCCAAGGTATTAAAACTATCAGAAGAAAGTTCTAGTGTTTCCTTAAACACACACAATGCAAAATGAATCAAGATATGATGTCATGCTTTATTGAAGTATTTATTTTCATTACAATTCACACAGTTCTTCAAGGTCAGAATGACACTGGTCTTACCAGAAAATATGGGATTTGAGTTACATAAATCCTTCTCTACTGTTTAGAAAACAAACCATGAATTTTCATGAATTGGGAACACAATTCTATGGACCAAATGGTATCAAAATTCAAAGATAAGTGACAATATTTCTTTTTTAAAAGCTTCATTGGAAAAAAGTTAACTTTTGTGGTTATGTTGGAAAAAAAAATGCAAAGACCAGTACAGCCTATCCTTTTTTCTTTAGAAGTTGCAGAGGTCTTTTTTTCAGCAGTGTGATTCCCTGCCATCCCCCTACTCTGCCATTCTACTCAATTTCCTCTCACATCTTCTATACAACCCCCTCCCACATACACAGGACAGAAGTGGAACAAGTGGAGAAGAAAATGATGAGAGTAATGCCGAGGGAAGACAGCAGCGTGTTTAACATCACAAGATCAGAGGGAGCCCAGAAGCAGAACCTAGAAAAATCCTTTCACAGCATGCAATATAGAACAAAAATCCCCAGAAAACTCAAATACTACTATTATCATGTTTCAAAACAAGAAAGCTAAGAAAGGTGACAAAAGGACCCAAGAAAGGATAGCACATACTTTCAGCCACCTGTGTGTCAGGTGGAAAGTTTTCATCAGAAGGCTTTAATTCTTTCCTTTGATGTCTCAGCCCAATCAAGACAATAATATGTCCTTGAACCAAAATGATCCCTCTATGAGACTATACTCTGGGTGATAAACAAAGCTTTTAAAGACATAAACTAGCTCTGTAGGTGGCCTTCGCTCACTCCAAGAAAGCTTTTGATTAAAATAAAAATGTATGTAGGAGCAAAGTTGAATGAAGGCATACAGAAAGTTTTATTTCATTTGGAAAAAATAAACATGAAAATGAGACCTCTCTATACCTCTACAAGGGTAGACAAATTCATCAAACAAGCCAGTAGGAAAAAAGGAGAAAGAACATCTTCCCTTCAACGGCCTCTAGATTTTTACTTTAGGAGAATAATCATCAAGTGTTGAACTACTCCTAAATAATTCTTTTCTACAGTGTTCTCTACTTGCTCAACAACAAATATGAACATCCGTTCAATGGGCTTAGGTGAGGAGGCTGAAAAGCAAACTCCGTTAAAGGAAGCTTTGTGACTTCTGACCTAATGGAGATCTATTTTGAGGCAGCCTTCTCAGATGAAGAGATGAATGCTGGGGCAAACCAAGGGAAAGAAGTCAAAAAGCAGGTGAGAAATGGAAGAACAATGGAAAGTAAAGGGAAGAAATTGGGGCTGGATTTCAGAAGAAAAGATGTTCTAATAGAATGGAATTTCTTTTGGCTCATAACTGCAGTCAGCTATGATAAAAATGAAATCTTGCTACCCAGTAAAAATTGAAATATGAAAACATTAGTTATTGGGTAATTGACAAAGAAAACAAGTATTAAGAATTGCAAGTGTATTCACTTAGAATATTCTGTTGAGTATTTTATGTACTATGAACAAAATTTTTTCTGAAGACAACTCTCACAAAGAAATTCCATGGGCACAATCACTTGAAGCACAATTCTTGGTTAGACTTCAGGGCTGAAATTTCTCCACAAGAGAAATTCAGAATTGTATTATTTAATCTCTCAGAGTATCAGAGTACTAGAGATACAAGATAGTGCCAAACCAATCACTTCAGTTCTCACAAAGAATATCTTTCAAGCACCCTGTAACGTAAAATGGTAAAATTTGGTTGAGTATGGCTAGTTATTGTTTTTCTAGGAAAACTGAAAGGAATGAAAATCATACATTTTTAATCTGCCATATGTTCTGCTGGCAGATTTCATGGTTTGTAGAACAAAACATTTTTGTGGAATTCACTGAGGAAGAAATATAAAATAGGCTGTTTCCTTTTTCATTTTAAACTTAGCTTTTAAATTTTTAATTGTTAAAAATCACAGAAATGTTGCCATATAAATAAGACAGAATTTTTAAATTAATTTAAGTTTTCCCTTCTCGTTTATCACTAAAATAAAAATGAACATCATAAAAAATACACACAAAAATGAACTCAAATCCTTTTCTGATTCAAACCACTGGGTCAATCCCTCAAATCATGTGCAATCAGAAATTAACAATTTTTTATTTATAAAATTTATTTTTTAGTTGTAGGTGGACAGAATATCTTTATTTTATTTTATATGGTGCTGAGGATCAAACCCAGTGCCGCATGCGTGCTAGGCGAGCACGCTACCACTGCGCCATAACCCCAGCCCCAACAATTTTTTATTTATATTAATAATAGGGGACTGGGAAGGCAAGGATAACTTAAATCAATATTCATTTACACAAATTTATTTGAAACAATGTTTTTTATTTTTCTCATGTCAAATTTTACTTATTTTTAAAATCAGTCCCATTGCTTTAGTCAGTTTTTCATCACGGAGACAAAATACATGAGAAAAACAAAGGACAGAAAATTTATTTTGGCTAATGATTTCAGAGGTTTCAATCCAAGGTCAACTGGCTATATTGCTACAGGCCTGAGGTGAGACCAAACATCATGGTGGAAGGGCGTGGTGGAGGAAATCATGGTAGTCAGGAAAAAGGTGGGGTGGAGGATGGACCAGGGACAAGAAATATCCTTGCAGGGCATGTCTTCAGTAACCTCTTCCTCCAGTTGTAGCCCTACCTCCTACAGTTTCCACCACCTCCCAATAATGTCCTCAGGTTATGAATCCACCAGCAGATTAATCCACTGTTGAGGTCAAAGCCATCAGGATCCAACCACCCTCTCAAAGGCCCTGGTCTCAAAGGCCCACTGGTGCATTCCGGACCAATGCTTTTGACACATGAGCCTTTGGGAGGTATTCCAGATCCAAACCATAACACTTCTAAATGATCTTTTAGCTTTACATGTTTTTTTAACATCATTCACTAGTCTTTTGGGAAACTTGGTTCTCAGAGTAATACAGATCTTCCAAATGTTGACATATTTCATTATAAAATATTGTCTAAATTGCATTCATTGCTATCATTGCCAATTTTTTCAAAGAGGATTTTGAGTGATGTTTACAAGTTTTCAAAGATTCTAATTTTCACTTGAAAGCTCAATATTTATTATTTGCAATAAATACTGACAGTTGCTTTCCTTGAAGTGACAGACTTACTTAAGCCATTCTCAAGATAATGTCTGTCAAATAACCAAGTCTGAATAAGCATAGTTTGTCTATTAGCAGTTCTTTTAAGTAAAAACTATACACCATGAAAAAAGTAGCTTGGTCAACTCACAATTCAACCACACATGTGTTTCTTTTGAAAACAACCGATCAATTGCAGCATGCAGAAATGTTCTTTAAATCTGTACAATGGAAAGTTTTGTGCCTAAGAATCAAGGCCAGTATGCTGCTTCAACAAAGATATCCATAAGTGAAAATGGCACTTTCTTTCTATACCAGCTTGGGCCAGTGCCGAAGACAATAGCTACTTGTGCAGTTGTGGTCCAATGTCTGGCTCTGTGTTAAGAAGCAAATATTTTGATTCATGCTGCTACTCTGCTAAAAATCCAGTTGTTATCTATGTCACTCAAAGTTAAAGCGAAACTGCTTAAAATCCCTATGTAAACTGGCTGGACACAAACGTTTTAATGTCATTTTCTGGTAGCACTGCCTTCATTCACTTAACTCCAGCAATGCAGGGCTCTGGATTGCTTTTCTACTACATTAAAGCATGTGTCTAACTCTGAGCCTTTGCACTTACTTTTCCCTCTGCCTGGGACACTCTCCTCCCAGAGAGCAGAATGATATAGTTCCTCTCTTGCTTCAGGTTCCTCCTATTAGCAAGGCCTTCATTGACTACTATAAATAATCACCAACCATTTTACTCTCGTAGTCCTTATTCCATTGACTCAGCTTTATTTTTTTCCCCTATAATATCACCTGTTAACATGTCCACTCATTTGTTGTCTCTTCCTCCTGGAATGTAATCTGAAAAGTTGGGACTTGTTTCAACATCATGTCTTTTTTTAACATTATCTTTGATTAATTTTACATGTGCTTTAAAAAGTCTTTTAATAATATTAATTTAAACTAGGAGAGTTTTTTTTTTAAATGTCTTTTCTTAGCAAAACAAAACAGTTGCAAATTCTATGTACATCCTCAAAACTGTTTCTTGGAGTTTTATGATGTTCAGAAATCCAAAAGTTTGCTTTTCAACTTCTGTACAGTGTGAGGTTCTAGAGAGATTCAGGAAAAAATGGACTAAATAACTGAATTAAACTACATTTTAAGGGTCATCACCATTAATTGAAATATTACAAATATGAATTAGCAATTTGAGTATCTTATAAAATGTATATCATAAAAATTTCGGCCAATAATCTGTTATAAAAACTCTCAATAAATCTTATCATCTGAAGGACATTGTTTTTATGTATGTGTAAAACACAAAAACAGTCTGGGAAGAGATTCTAGGACTTTTTTTAATATAAAGATTTAGTTAAAGATGTTTAAAAAATTTTTATCTAGTTTTTCCACATCTGAGTGGAAAATGTGCCATTTTTAAATACACACAAAATACACACACACACACACAGACACACACACACTCCTTATTTTATTTCATATTACCTGGTGACAATCTAAGTAAAAAGTACACAATATTAGAAAAGAAAGTCCTTCACGGTCTGATTGCATTGTCCTTCACTAATTGTGCTTAACAATTTATTCAAACTTTGAAAGCTTTTTAAAAATCATGCTTTACATCACTTATAAATAAAAATAGAAAATTAAAGGCTATGTGTGGTATTTGAGTGACCATATTTCTTAAAAGACAAATGGTTTTTTCTATATGTTCCTAGAATTCTCAATGATAAAAATACCTTTCATTGAATTTTGAACTATATTTTAATGCTATTTTGTATTTTAGAATTTTTGAAATTGAGATACACAGATAGTTGTGATTAGCCTGAAAAATAATATTCATTTTTTAAATATTAACAGATTGGTATAATTAAAACTAACCTTACTGATTTCTATTCCTCCTGCCTCCACTGTCTAGGAATTGCATCTAGACTCTAATTATGACTTGGAGAACTTGACAATAATATTTGATATGTGACAAGTATGTAAGAATTTTAAAGTCATCAAATTGTTAGGGCATGAAAGAAAGTTCCGAGATTGGAAACACAGTGTACAGTTTCATAAAAGCAACATTACTTCCAAATAGAAATGAAGAACTCCATTGACTTAAACCAGCTCAAAACTAATTCTAAACTTTAGGTGTCATTATACTTCTTTGTGAAAGAATTTTATCCCACGTATTTCAACAGTTCTGTTTAAGTTTGCTTTATTATTATATTTTTGTTTCCTTTGGAAGTAGCGTTTTAAGTCCGTACCTTGAGGTCCTCCTCTGCCTTCAACACATAGCAATGTGGAAAACAAAACATGAAAGAGAGGGAGGAAGAGGAAAGAGTGAGATCTGATGTCAAAACAAGCTGAATGACCCTGGAAGAAACTGGAACCCAGATGCCAAATTCTAAGTGAAGGTGAGACTGTGGGTTCACTGTCTTAAGACCTAGGTCCCAGATGCAGGTGATTTTTAATTTGTTTTAAAGATTCCACACAATGTAGGGAACCTATCAGAGCCAACCTTAGTTCTTTATTTTCTTGATAGTGGGGATGGAACTGAGGGGCACTTGATCACTGAGCCACATTCCTAGCCTTTTTATTTTTTATTTTGAAACAAGGGCTCACTAAGTTTCTTAGGGCCTCACTAAATTACCGAGGCTGGTCTCAAACTTGCAATCCTACTGCCTTAGCCTCCTACCATTGCCCTCAGGAGCATAGGTCATGTTTGCCTCTCCACTATGATGAACGTAATATCTTCTTCAGGGCAGAAGTATATCATGCTTGATTACTGCCAACGGAAAAGTTTTGGGCTCCCTAAACTGGAGTAACAACTGGAGTAACAACATTCTGCATTAGCCTGTCTCTGTGTTGCCCTATGAGAACTAGGGCTCAGGGAACTGGTACAAATGCTCATACTCTGGATATTGCTATTGTTATTAGTTTATTAGTTATTAGTTATTGTTATTAGTAATTAAGTTTCTCCTAACACAGGAGCCTTTTGTCTTCTGCCAGCATCCATGAAATTGTGGTAGGTTAATTTTATTTTGCAAATGAGTAAACTCTTACACCCTTCACAGCTGTTAATATTGTTAAAAGACTGAGGTGAATCTCCATGAAATTATACAGAAATATCTTTAAGACATATACTATTAAGGAAAAGAAATCTCAAAACAATGTATGTATATATGAATACATACATATAATTATACTTATAATGTTTATATACATTCATATGTATGCGTAAAGATACATAGTATAACCCCATTTTTGAGCCCAGTGAACACAAATGAGTTTAGAATTATTTAAATAATAAGATTCTAGAAGGATATAGATCAAATAATTAGAGATGCTTACTTATGGATCCAAAAAGAAAGGTGATGGGACATTTGGGTTAGAGGCATGTGGGGCAGTTAATGGGCTATTGAGGAGAAAAGAGTAGAATCAGTTGGTTCATGACCCATTCAGTCTCTTTGTAGGTGGGGAGAACATCTGAGTGAAAGAAAATAAGGAAAAGTAAATTAGTCTAATCTCTTTGTCAGCTTCGTCAACTGGACTTTCATGCCCTGAGAAAGAAACCTTAATCACAGAATTCTCTTAGCAGGATTTCCCTGAGTAAAGGAATGCTAGTTGTAAGTAAATCCAGGATCTATTGATTTATGAGAAATGGATGCTTGGAGAATGTGTCCTAAATGGTAAATCTCTCCTGGGTTAAAAATGGAGATGTTTCATCACGTATATGTTCCCAATTTTGTAAGGCAAACTTGCAAGTCATTATTTGGAGGCCTTATATATGGGTTTGGGCCAGAGATAACATGCGTAATGTAGAAGGAAGACCTGGAGACCCAGATGGATGTCCCAGAGGCCTCTCCACTCCGTCTGTGCTTCTTGAATGAGGGTATCCTCAGCAGAGCTTTATGCTGAGTGTGACATCTGAGTATGAGTCTGCTTTGGCAATACAGCACTTCACACATCCATGCACTATTCTCCTGACCTTTGCTCCTCAACCACCACATGTTGATTATTATTGACGAAGTCATCAAAAATTGAACAAACTCGGTTCAACGTGTGTCTTCATTATTTGCCTACTTAGAACTATCCTTTTTCATGTATGTGTTTTTTCTTTTATTCCATTTCTCTGTTTCTGCATGGACAGCTTTCTTCCTTTTTGATAACTCTTCCCTTAATGAGCATGTACTTTATCTTAGATATTTTGCACACATTTCCTATTTTATACTCACAACCCCACTGTGATACGTGTTATTATCTCTGTTTTATTTTACAGAGGAAATTAATGAGGCTCAGTGGATAACTTGTTCAAATCACACAAACAAGTTAAGGAGTTCTTAGGAATCTTTTGTGTTCCAAAGCCTGAGCTCTTACTTCTCTCCCCATCTTCTCCTCTGACTCTTAAATGTTATTTTCCCCAAATTTCTTTTCTTATACTCCTATTCTTGCTCCAAAATTATATTTCTTAAACTTTTCTGGATCAAGATCTTCTTTGAGAGTTTGAGAAAAACTGTGGGCTTATTTCTCAGAAAAGCACATGAAGACGTAAATGCAAAGAAATTTATTTCATATTTTCTATGGATTTACATTGAAATCTGGCCATCTTCAAAGGTGCTGGTCTACATGTTTGCTCTAATGATCTCAAGTCTAGTGGCTTTCAACAAGCCCCTGTTTGTGGTTGCCTCTTAGAGAAAACACATCTGGTGCTGACTCATTTCTGCAAAGCACCAACTCTGAGATCACCTGTGAACAGGGTAGATGGTTCCACATGGGCTTCTGCCTATTTCATGCTGACCAGATCTACATCAAGTAAGGCCTGAATATTTTTTTTTTTTTTTTTTTTGCACCAGGGGTTCTAGTCCAAATTACTCTGAGAACTTCGTTGGCCAGATGAAGTACAGTTTGTTTGTGATAATTACACCTTTGGGGTAGTTTTGGCCAATGGGGTATGAATTAGTGAATTAAAACTGGCCTTACATCTTTCAAGGTGTAGATTTATGCAAAGTGTTATGTACCCTACGCAGCAGGTATTGGTAGAATTGAGACCCACTGCCCAGAGGGATACTTTCGATGATGCTCTTGGAAGAGCTGTCCCTCCCTGCTGCTCCCCTCAGTACTGCTCTCAGGAATTCTCTCAAATAACCTCAACATAAGGTTTTCCAAGTTGAAACAACTCTCAAGTCTGCTTTTCTAATCCTAATTTTTTTTGAGATCCCATCCTCTATGTCACATTATCTGAATAATTTAACTTCCACATTGAAAGAGGCCTGCATTCTTAGCACATTACATTTATCTAATGTCCTTTATCTTTGTTAATGACATTATCATGAGAAAATTATTCAAGATAAAAAAACTCTGGTGTCATCCTGGACTCTTTCCTTTCTCTTGCTCATATCTTATTACTAAGTCCTATTGATCATCACTCATCTTCTAACTGTCTCATCCCATTCCCACTGCCACCTCCTCCTCTCAAGCCCCACTGCCACATCCTTGGTAGCCTTGGGGTCTAGACCATTGCTTTGCTCTCTGCAGTGATAGCCATATCTGGTCTGACTTTCTCCCTTCTCTCTTCCTCATTTCTGATATCTTCCACTCTATTTGCCTAAATAATCCCTATGAAACACAAATCTGAAATGGTCACTTCTGCCTTTATGGTATATAGAATATAATTGAAATACTTGGTATAACATTAGAAAACCAACAAAAACAAAAATTAAACCTCCACTGTTCATACTTTCAGTCCCTTCTCCCACCTTCCATCTTCCCTCCTGAGTAGACAGTTTTCCCGCCACATGGAGCACTCTGTGGTCTTAGGATATACCATACTTGTGACCACTGTGTGGATTTTGTAGATGCTGTCCTTCTGCCTGACTTGCCCTCTCTCCTTTCTATTGTCCTCCTTAAATCATCTTTTAGGCATCTTCTCAAATGACATTTCCATCATAATTCTTGTTCTTCCAAAGCCTTGCTCTTCTGCAGTCCTATTCTGTTTCCCCTTTTCCCAAGTGGTATCAAGAAGTCTTTTAGTGATTCACTTCCTGATCTCCCTCAGTCCACTGTGTGCTCCATGAATACAGGAGCCAATTCTGATTTCATTTTCCCAGTGCTTAGAAAAGACTGGCCAATTACAACGTTTGTGCCAAGCTGAATTCATTGGTCCTGAGGATGTCAAAAGGTAAGCAGATGTTGAACAAAGGCATAGGGGAGAGAAGGCGATGGATGGAGGAAGTCATATTTATACACAGGTAATTCAGGAGAAGTTGAGTGATGAATAAAAAATGGAACTCAAGTCTAATGGCAAAGCCAGAAATCATAAGAAGAAAAATATTCATAGACAGAATGCAAAGAGAAGGGTAATGTAGATAATATAGAGAGATGTTCAAGTTCAGGAATGCTGCTAGGATTAAAAAACAAAAAAAATGTTCCATGGATGATTAGTGGTAAATTTCCAAAGGGCTGCTGTTGTTTCTGCAAACCACTCCATTCTCAAGATTAATTTAGTTCAATATTTCAATTTGTTCTTTAAAACTTATTGTGAAAAAAAAGGCAACATGTACACAATGCTGTTATGTGATTTAAGTGTTATTCTCTATTTTAGAAATGTTTTATAAATTACCATTTCCCTTTTGAGAACGTTAGTGCACTAGGTTTTTATCTCAGGAAGAGCATTCAACAGCAGTTTCTAAGTTTCTCATATTTTACCTGATTGAAAAGCCAGAGGTGGAGCTCCATGGATAGTGGCATTAGGCTGCCAAAAAGTCTCTGAAACTTTCGCAAATAAAAAACTCAACATGCTTCATTATACAAGTAACTTAAGAGAAAATAGTTTGATTTATAGTGTTAATTCCTTTTGCGAGACTATCCTAGGCAAATAGAAGATTTGAAATCCTTTTTCATTTTAATGTAAAAGGTATTTTGGAGAGGTACCAGGCTTGTTATGATGTCCCGGCTTCCTGAATTCGTATGAAAAAGGATTCCCATAGTTCTAATAAAAATAATATTTCCCCTGTGAGTGCAATCATCAGTGGTTTTTTTTTTTTTTTTTTTTTTTTTTTCTGCAGTGGTATGATAGTCTATTGTGCCACAATTTGATGTTCAATCTATACTTTTTTCTTCCTATACACTGCCCATGGTCTCGGCAAACGTTTGCTTATACAGTACAATTATATTTACCTGTTCTTTACCTGTCCGTGTTTTTTTGTTTATTTTGGGTTATTTTTCCATGGATCTCTTCCCTTGGGAGGAGACAACTAAAATTCTCATGTCAATAGCATAGTCAGATTTTGCTACAGAAATGTCAGCCAACTTCTCCAACATCAGTTATAGGTGGTTATAATCAAACATACATGCAAATACACAACTCCCCCCTCCACCAACACACACCTATAGATTACTAGAATTTTATAGAAATCTTCATCTCCAGCTGAGTTGTGAGCAACTAGAAGACACAAAATGCAAACTGGAAATTGACATGAACTTAATTTTTAGATTAAGTGAATCTAAATGTTGCCATGTTGCATATCTCTTAAGGAAGTGATTGTAGAATTTCTACTCTTATCCCTTGATGAAGTTTAATATAAGATATTAATATTACTTTTGTTAGTATATACATATGCTATATGGATACACACACATACCCATATCCATCACTTTCTCCCATTACCTTGTACAAGTTCCTGGACCATAAACTGTTTCTGAGAATTGATTCCACACTCTCTCAAATATAACTTTTTATAAGCCAAGTCCTTTAAAAATACAACATTTCATATATTTCTCAGACTACATGTCAAATCAGTCTCATGCAAACGTAATACTTTTACTACTTTCTTAGAGCAAGGTGTTGAGAGGGAAAAAATTTAATATATCTGTGCGACATCTACATTAATGCAATGGTGGAATATTGAAACTGCTTTTATCTGCCATATTTCTCAAATGAAAGCGGCAGCTAATTTTTATGGTAGTTAAACTGTGAACCCTGCTCACAATCTTGCCTATGTGGATGTGCCCCTTTGGTATTATTAAGGCAGTAGTCTTTATTCTGCATCTTAGACTTTAAAAGTTGCTATGGATATAAGAAGCCTATCATGTGGTCATGTCTACACCGTAAAATCTTTCCAAAGTGTGCAGCAAATTCTTGATAGAATTCACAGGCCTTTCAAGAAATTACAGTTAAATTTCCTGGCATTTCCAAGGCATACTATTGAGGCGACTCTGTTCTAGCTAGGCTCCCAAAGACACTGGAAACGAATATGTCAGTGGTTTCTGAGTGAGTTTGCAACAATCTTCCTCTTGTTTGCATCTCCTACTGTCTATATTATAATAACTTTGTACCTCAAACACAAGGAAAGCATAAATTTTACTATTTGAACAAAGGCTATAATTCAGCATTTTGAGGCAAATACCACAAAGAGACTAAATCTTTCAGAGAAGTTTACCATTAGCAGCAAAAGGGCTGCAGATAAGTAACTTCTTGTGTGAATATATTTAAGTGGCTTGGAAAGAGATTATGTTTTAAATATCCTTATACATTTATGTAAATTGAGTGTGCTAGGATCCTTGCTGTGATGCTGATAAACTCCTTGTATCACCCACAGTCAACAATATCTTTTCTTTAGCTGTCCTGATTAAATGAATGACATTCGCTATTGGTAAATCCCCTACAGAGTAACTTGAGCTCACATGTGCCTAGCCACAATACCAGTAATGACATGATCCTGAGGGGATTTGAAACCCTACCTCAACAAATTTATTTCTGTTTTTCAACATATATTCAAAGCAATACTTTGGCATTGTAATGTGATTCTTGACAGGGCTAAGGTAAATTCATCATGCTAAACTGAAATGTTTCTGGCAGATGTCTACTCTGTAACAATCAAATTGTGTATACTGTAATATAGGATAAGTATAGTGCTACTTCTAGTTGTAAAACTTACAAGTCTGATACTTTATTAATGTACACCTGGAATGTAATTATAATAATGGGTTACTCCACCATATTTATTTTTATTTAAGAAAATTTTTGAAGCCAATCTGCCAACAATGGAAAATTTTGATGAATATAGAAAAAAATATAAAGTTTTTTTTTTTACTACAAAGATATTCAGGCATTTTAATACTTTTCAAAATTTAAGAAAGCATAACAGTGAAATATTTTTTCTTATTAATTATTAACTTTCTTCCCTGTGGAAAAAGTCATTTGTCCCAGGTGAATGTTTCTTTAAAGAAGAAATGATTGAAATGCCAACAGTAAGCATTAAAATATTTTTTTAAATCATGTTTGTGATAACTTCTGCCTAAATATTTTCATCTGTACACTTTGGTACAATTTATCATATTTTAGGTCTAAATCTTTAAAAATGTTTTGCTTGAAAAAAAATGTAGTCCAAATGAATGGCAACTTCTTGACTTCCTGATAAATGGAAAACCACAGCACATGACTTCTATTCTATGATATGCTCACTGAAAAGCAAACACTCATGGAATCCAGACATAAAAGTCTTTAGGAATCAGGCAGATTTGAACTTTCATATTATGATGTGGATTCCCATTGCCTTGGCTCCCATACTTTCAATAATTATTTCAAAATAAATATTTGCAAGAACAAATAAAAGCCCTCAGCTTCTATGTGATGATCCAATTGCCAGATGCAAATGAAACTTCTGCCCAGGGATCAGCATTCCAATTGCCTTCAAGTCAGCTTCTTCCATTAGGGACAGAAAGAACCCAAGTGGCTGGGCTTTTGCCCTAGTGGCTCCCTTATTATTCTAAGTAACATTCTTTAAAGGCCTCCTTGAAATTTCATTGGCATTTTCAATGTGAATTTAAATATTTACATTTGAACGTAATTATTTTTTTAAAAAACAGAATTTCATTCTATGACTCTTTTTGCAATTTATAGTGAAAATAAAATAGTTAAAAGAGATTTGGGTTATTTTATTAGGACTAAGGAAACATGATGTGTGATGCACAAAACTAAAAGAAAATTACACAATCTCTCAGGGCCCGTAAACACCCTCCTGGACTAATGCAAAAATTGGAGCATGCCCAGTTGAAGATTTGAATCAGGTTGGCAAGAATGTAACTTTAGGAATTTTACTTACTAATTTCAGAGTTGCTGGATGCCAACTGAAGAGATTGAGTCATATAATACCTAAGACTTACAATTGAAATTAGATTTATTCATTAAGCCAGTTACAGAATTACTCATTCTGCTAACTGATCAGTTAGCAACCAGGAAATGATTACTGATTTGTTGATTTAGTTAAAAAAGATCAAGCCAAAGAGTTTCTATAACCCTGTAAAATTTTTTTCCTCTCTTCGTTATTATGCTTGTCTTGTCCTGTGTGGTCCTTAGTACTACATATCCCATTATTGATCCATCTGCATACATTCATTAATTCATACATTTAAAGATCAACAAACATGCACTTGAACATCTCTTACCTGCCAGGCACTCTATATATCTTTTTTCCATGTCTCCCTGCTCCTTGCCTTCCTTTCACTTCTCCCTGCTCACAACACCCTCACCACCCTGGCTCACATGCAGTACTAGCAGACTAGTGCTGGGAGTATTTTACAGGAGGATTTTACTCAGGCTCATCTACTTCACTGGTTCTCCCACCTGAAGACACATACTAACTTGCCACCATCTAAACTCAAGTAGAAATTATGATGAAGTTCCAAAATACTGGTGAAACTGCTTATAAAGTACTTTCAAAACTACTGTCATGATTAAGAAAAACAAGACAGTTGTGGCCTGAACCCTAAATGTTCTTTAAAACTCCTATGAACTTCACTTTTATTTTACATTTAACATTGGCATAGTTGCTTTTGTCTGCAAACCCTGGGCACATTTGGCATGTCCATTCATCTGGGACAATCTCTCATCTGTCTTCCAGAAATGTGTTCAACTCAGTTCCCTCTGTCCCATCCGTCCTTAGCCAATGGCTTAGCTCAGGCCCTCACCATGTTTTGCATATGTTATAGTTTATATGTGGTATGCCCCAAAAGCTCACGTGGGAGACAATGCAAGAAGATTTTGAGGAGAAATGATTGGGTTATAGCCCTAATATAATCAGTGAATTAATCCCTAGTGGGATTAATTAAATAGTAACGGGATACAGGTGGGGTGTGGATGGAGCAGTTCATTGGGGGCTTGGCTGTGGGGTATATATTTTGTATCTGGAGAGAGGAGTCTCTGTGCTTTCTGATCATCATGTGAGCTGCTTTCCTCTGCCATATGCTTCTACCATGAGGTTCAGCCTCAACTCAAACCCCAAGGAATGGAACCTGCTGTCTATGGATTGAGAACTCTGAAACCGTGAGCCCCTAACTCAACCTTTTCTCCTCTAGAGTTGTTATAGCCAGGTCCTTTCAGTACAGCAGCAAAAAAGCTGACTAAAACAATAGGTTAATGAATGCACCATCTTTCAACTAATTATTACATTCATTCTTCCTCCCCTCCAGTCTATCATCCATATAGCTACCCTGATGAAGTATAAATTTGCTTTCACTATGTTCTTTATTACAGTCTTAGAAGGCTTCATATTACCTGTAGAGCAAGACATTAAAGCAAGGCATTGACTCAGTTTCTGCTTCTTCTCATAAGCCCTTGCTCTCTATCCATTCCAAAATCACCACAACTTCACGACGTACCCATGTTTTCTGTCTCTAAGTTCCAGTTTGCATGCTTCCTTTTCCGCAAAAATTTTCTGATTTTCCAAGGAAACCTTATCACTTATCTCATGATGGTGATTCCGCTCTCCATTCTAACTCTAACTTTGCCAAATTAATGTACATTCTCTCTCTCAAAACTGAGACCTTGCTGACAAACACCATGTCATGTTTACTCACACCACAGGGTCTGGACACAAAGGTGACCGATAGATGTGCCTTGGCTAACTGGGTAAATATTTGAGGCATCAATTAAACTGTTACGGGTCAACTAACTTGGGGTTGAATTGATGCCTACGGCTTGATATGGACCTGGTTTACCTTAGAAGTGTTTGTCCCTAAAGGCATACAGATGTCATTAGTTCATTTCATTACTGCTGGGTACCAGTTATATAGCATCCATAATAGGACATTTCTGTGGAGATTAATTTCCAGGCTAGGATTTCTTCTGTGGATCTGCTTGTGTTGATGAAGATATTGAGTCATTTCAGGTTGTAGGGAACAAAGGAAAATATCATTGCCTCTGAGGATCTTACATCTTTCTATGTAAACTCAGTCATAATCTCTGAATCTTTCATAGCAATGACATACTCTTTATTTTCCTCTCCCACCCCTGCTTGTTGTGGTGTCAAATGATTTCAAGGGAGGTGGGTGATAATTGAAACAAAATCATTGAGGAAATTTCTGGAGTGTCTACTGTAGTGCTTGTTGTATGTGATTTGACTAACTGTCCATGTTAAAGTGACATAAACATTCAGGAGACCTGTAGTATTTACATTATTTTGATAACTCTTAGAAATACACAATAACAAGATTGGATACAGACAACCTGTGCATTTGCACACAGACTCACTCTTCCTTACTACCTCATTAGTCAGAGAACTGGCAGGAAACAGATGGCTCACTCAGAGGGCTTAATTGAAGGGAGTTTAATAAAAGAGACTGTTTGCAGAAGAACAATCAGTTGTAAGGAAACCAACAAGGGAGTCTGAAGTGTCAGGAACTAGCAACGGTGGGAAACCATTACTTGCCTGGGCCCAAATAGGCAGGGGAGAGAGCAGTGGCTGTGGGAGAGGAACTACCACACAAGAACCCCATATTTGGAGGAACAGGGCAACTGCTAAACCACTACATAGCATCCAGGGGACCACAGGGCAGGGTGGAAATTTATAGCTTGATGACTCTTTCCTCCCACCCTCTGAGTTCCCTACAGTGCCTACCATCTTGCAAAGGCCACTGAAAATCAGAAACAAAGCACAGGAAAGGTGGCAAAGGCAGGAAACAGATCTAAAGGGTAAGTGGTAAATGAGTAACATGTTGTCTTATAAAAAATTAAAGGGCATTAGTGATAAATAGTAACATGTTTTGGGTTGACTGAGTTTGGGATCAATGCATATAACGACAGATAAGTAGCAAAAGTAGCTGTGATTTTCAGTCTTCCTCAGAATCTAAGCCAGGACACCCATTCTAGGTAAGAAAGAAACAAGACAAGAAATGAGGCAGGCAAGATTTCATATTCCCATGTCCCCATCCCTGCTTCAAGTAGAACAGCTGTGATTAAACCAATTCATTATATTAAGTAATATATAAGATTTCATAAGAAATGGACCTATATGAAGGAAAGATCCAGGAATAGAAATTAGGTTTCCTAGTTCTATCAGTAACTAAAAGTGTTGCTTTAGTAAGTAAACTTAAGTAATTTGTCCCAGTTATTTCATCTGTAAAATGGAAGTGAAAAGTGAGAAGTATATCCTAGAAGAGTCATAGTGTTTGTGAAGATCAAATAAGAAAATGGATCCCTTTTGAAAAGTTAAACAAGCTCTATAAATATCAGGCCCTATCACTTTTGGATGATATCTTATAAAGCTTGTCCCTGGGTGTATGCTTGCCAATCATCACGTTCTTTCTTTTTGACTATCTTTCCTCTACACATGGAGCATTTCAGTCAACTTCAACTTAAACATCACATACAAAGGAAAGATAAGCAGTAAGAAAATCCAAATGCGTTGGCAACACCACTGCATGTTAAAAAGAAAGAACTAGATTCACGTTGAACTTCATTTTCGTGGTGCATAACTCTCCTTTCCATAGGTCCTATTAACTTCAAAGGGAGCTCTGTGCATGTAAATGATTATATTTATTGGATGCGCCAACTCCTTCTTATCCTCTGGGCACAATTAGAAATATCATAGAAAAATGAATGTCAGAGACTTGGATCCATATTTGATATTCTATGGGAAATTTCCCATAGTTACAGATGTTAAAAATCCTGCCCAATGGTCCTGCTGTAAATTTGTAGCATTTCCTCTTCTATATCCTTGGAATTATTTTATCTCTGATTTTAGAATATTCTTATATTAAAGGAAAAATATTCTCTTTAGGTCTAGCAAACTAGTGATAAAATCTAGGCTTCTGTACAAGTTGGTATAGTAATAAAAATCTAGACTATATAACCTCTCTCTTTGAAGAAACTCTTAGTACTTTCCTGAGATTATCCCATTAATACTTACATTGCAAACCTGTTCCTACTTCAAGTTCACTCCAGGAACCGCTATTAGAAACAATGTCTAGGAATTAAATTCCTGGATGCTCATTTTATTAATATATCCACTAAACCACACTGTAATTTCAGGATTCATTGTAGACTCAGGCCATTATCAATATTCTTTTTAGGTAGCTAGATTTTTCCAGATGAAATTACCACAATCGATGAAACACATGGTACGTATACAAAGCCATGAACTTTTATACCAATTTGTTGTTTTTTCACTTAGTAGTAACAGTAACAAACCACTTACTATCACCACTCTGTGCTGTCAGTATGTATAAAGACCTTGAAAGTGTTAGACATGGCACCTCAGCAATAGTGTGTGTGTGTGCACGTGCGTGTTCGCGCGCATTTGTGCATAAATCCATCCAACGGGGCATGTTAACCCTTTAACTGCATGTTTTTTGAAGTGACAATATGGGGCAAAAAGAAGGAAATCTCAAATTAAGTATTTAGAATTACTATGAAAGAGATGTTATAATTAAATGATAAAAACATTAACAAACATTCAGGAGACCTGTAGTATTTACATATGTACCAACAAGCAATGGGAGGTTTATAAAATACAAACATTTTCAATAATGTTGTGATAAGCAATACTTTTTAAAAAATATTCAGTCTAACTAGTATTATAGACAAAACCAAACCAAAGTAATTTGGATCTATTTTGAATTATTCGTAGGAGGTAAATTAGTAAGGCCATTTAATTTTGGTAAATATTTATAGAGCAAAACAAAGTATATATAAAAATCAAATTTCTAGTGAAAATGTGTGTAAGTAGGTTTATTTTGAAAGCAAAAGTCCTACTCCCAGTGTCATAACCAATTAAATTCTCCAGGTAATGACCCCATTTGCATAGTGAGCGGAACCCACAAGTGGGAATTTTAATGGGTACACCACCTGAGTACAGTAATTGAGAGTGACACAACTTGAACTGGTTTTGTGCTTACCCCACTGAAAATTCTACTCATATTATTTTTAATGTCAAGCTACAAGTCAAATTTCAAGATGATGGATTTGTTCTTTTTTAAGCACTGAGTTTGAATAAAAGAAATGCTTTAATTCTGTTATGCATTGCATATCTTTGCTTTAACTAATCTGTAGTTCCTATTCTCACCATTGCTTCATTTTCTTCAGTGATTGGAATTTAATTTTATTCATTAATTGAATAATTAGATAAAAAAATAATGTCCTCAGCAGCTAAATTGCTTTTGGATTGTAATTTAATGTACTTTTACCAGAATATGTATTATAGTTAGGCAGGGATAATAGTTTACTAAAATGTAATTGTGTAAATATGTCCAATTATTCTTTCTGATGATCTAATGAAGTCTAATATGTATTCTTTAGTATTTCACTCTTCCCTCATCTCAACACCAATAAAACAGTTTCTGCAGAGCTGATCAGAGATACCTTGTCATCTGAAGGTGTTACTTTTAAAAGATACTCTCCTTATCTCTCAGGCACTATTCATGTTCTTAAAAGAATCATGCATTCTGATTGAGGGATCATATGATGTCCACATTAAATTATATAATAAAAGTGATTTCAAAACTCTAAGAGTCAGACACACATGATGAACTGTGCTTTCTAGGTTTTGAGGTGACATTTCAAAACTTCTTTTGTTTCACTCTAAGATTGCTTGCGATACTAACTATTTGTAGGTGTTTGACACCACTCTGCCACATCTGTAATTGGCATAGCATCCAGCAGACAGGCTCTGTACATCTTTACGCTGCAACCTACCAAGTTAAGAAATGTATTGGTTCAATATAAAACAGCAGGCTGTTTTTAGACATAGTTACTAGTGCACAAGCTTTAATATGGCTTGGCTTCATCCTATAATGAGATCTTTTGGTTCCCTGCTCAACAGGCTTTTATTCCTTTGCAAAAGGCTATGAACTATGTCAAGTGGATCAGCTGCTTTTGTACACCCTCTTTCTTGGCTTTGGAATGTAATTCCTTTGCTTCTACCCCTTTATGCATCAGACAGAACTTAAGAACCTTTTCGGTTTTTCAAGCTAGACTTAGAATTTGTTTGAATTTGCTTTTCACCATTTTTTTTAATAATTACATTTTCAACTAAACCTCACAAAAAGACCTGCCTGCAAGTGAGCACCTAATTGCAGAGCTATTCTTTGTCTTTAACACATATATCTATACCCCATGTTGGCAATATGTCAAAAGACAGTTTCCTAAAGTGATTTCTTCACAGTCACCTCACAACTAAATTAATCACTCTTTTAGCAAGCCCTAAGTGGGACGAGGTGAAAGATCTAAGGTATAAGTAATAGACAAACAAACAATAGAACCAGAACAACTAGTCACAGTTCAATGTGAAGGCAGGAAACTACTTATATTGACGTCTGGCTGTTTAACAGCTATGCTCGTGGCCCTGGTGGAAAATGTCATGCTCTGTCCCAGCTGGATGGAGAATAGGGTGGTGCAGATTTCAGCTCCACTGGAGACTGCTTTCCAGGTGGGGCTTAGCCATGACTTTGCTTATAATACCTTTCACCTCTTGATTGCCTATTGCCTTCCTTAAAATCTGATTATATTTTGAATTGCAGTCTTTTAAAGTAAAGGGAGCAGTCAGTGTTCTTTGGGAATTTTGCAATGGAAAAATATATGGTGGATTCAGTTACCAATGACAGTTTTTGCAAACTGCCCCCCACACACACACACATTAGGGCTGCATCACAATGTTATGCCCTCTCCAGGACCCATGCCATCTTCAACAAAACTGCTGAAAGTTATCTTAACCAAGTGAACAACCGTAGCTCACTGTTGGAGCTAACAGTTTCTCATGGCGGGGGGCGGAGGCAGATATCTTGTCTTGGGTTAAAACTTTCCAAGGGCTATGTGACTTCCTGAAGGGGTCTACTAGTAAACCAAGCACAGAAAACACTCACTGTAAATTTATTGGTTATAAGGGCACACACGGAAGGGTGAAAGGACCTCCTTGAATCACGCAGGCCTTAAGGAAAAACACAAACAGAAAGCATGCAGTAAGCCTTATAGAAAGACGAACCAGTGTTTAAAACAAAATGGCGTGCTCTACTGCATTGGTGTAGTGGAAGAGAAAAATGGGCATTACAGTATTTGTTGAAATTTTATTTTGCCTCTCAGATTAGATGCATCATGCAGCAAATACATAGCCTACAAATCACAAGTGATTGGATGGACCATAAAGGTCTTGAATAATTTGAAAACTAATCTTAGTAATAAATAAACTATTCATTAGGAAGATGAGTAAACCTAAGCATTTAACTCACATTCAAGAAGGCAAGCTACAGAGTCCCTGGACTCAAATCACAGTTATGTTAGGCAGTGATGTTTAATGTTCATAACATCATAATCTAGGACACTGATAGTATTTGTATGGATGAAGAATGGAAAGTTATTATATAAGATTGCCTTGATTACTCCTTGAATCACTCAGAAAACACTGACTTCTCAGGTGAGGAAGATGGATACAGCTTATATGCTGTTAAGAACATAAAAATAAAATTATTATGATGTTAAATAAAAAGCCTTCTCTTACATGGTTATACTATCTTGTCTTAAATACTAACTCTAAAATATTTTTAAAAATTGTGTCACTAAAAATCCTAGATGAAATACTTTTGATGGTTTATTTTTGTGTGAAATTTATAAATCTAGTACCCAATTCCATAAATCTATTGAGTATCTTTAGTTTGCTGTTCAAACTCAGCATCTATTAAAAAATTCCTTAGTTTTATAGGTTGAGATATAATTCCTAAAGTAAACAAATGATATCAACCTACTAAGAAACTGGGCACAGTGGCGCAAGCCTGTCATTCCAGCACTTAGGGAGGCTGAGATGGGAGAATCGTGATTTCAAAGCCAGCCTCAGCAACGGTGAGGCGCTAAGCAACTCTGTGAGACCCTGTCTCTACATAAAATATAAAATAGGGCTGGGGATATTATTCAGTGGTTGGGTGCCCCCGAGTTCAATCCCCGGTACCAAAAAAACCAAAAACCTACTAAGAAAGTACAAATTTTTTTTTTGATGTGAATTTTGAAAAGAGTACTATTTTGATATTATAAATCTATGACTTGCACTATAAAATGTTCTGTATCTTCCATGGTTCATTTATGGGCATGAATCATGTGCTTTACATAAGGAGATGAGGCAGACTTCTGAAAGAAGTGTAACAAGATCAAGAGAAGCTTCAGGCTTAAATTATAATTGAATTCATTAAAAAATAAACCAATTAATACATTAATTAGACACGAAAGTATGCTAAAGAACAATAAAGAAGACATTTTTTAAATTTTAAAATATTATATTGAGGATAGTACAGGTCCAGTTTAAAAATGCTTAAGTTTCCACATTTAAAAAGAGACAAATCTATAAGTGTAAATGACAGCACTTAGTCATGATGGTCATACAATTAAACAAAACATTTTACATACAGAAATTCTAAAATATATTGAAACTATTTTCACATTTTCCTGCTATTATTTTTTATTTTTTTTCTTTTTAATTATACAAGATAATTTATGGAATGACTGCCTGGCATAGAGAACCAAGCAGAAGTATTAAACATATAGGGAGGAAAAAAGAAAAGTCTGGTATCCATTCATGTTCTCTGTTACAGAGAAACAGTATTTTAAATTTGCTAATATTCCATCACAAATAGTAGCAGGATATAGTTAAGTATCAGACAAACCACTTGTTTGAAAAATTTTGCAGGATAAAATAAAGTATTCTAACAATTCCAGATCATTAAGAGGCTTTATATATCTATAAACAGATGCTTTTCTTACATCCTAATATATAAGCCTAAATTAATTTGGGTATATGTAAATATTCAGATTCTGATTATATTTGATGTACCAAATGAAAGACACTCCGTAGAAGAGGAAGAAGACAGCTATTTACTAGAATTATATTTAAACCCCCCAGATTTCAAGGGTCGGTATTTGTGTGTGTAAACAGCACTAAAAGGAAGAGTTTGCTAATGCATTCTTTAAGCCCTTTAATAATAATATAATTAGAAATTAGATTTCATCTCAAAGGAAAACCATAGGTGACATTTCTGAGCTTCAGGTTAAAATATCTCTCATAAGTCCTAGGTTTGCTGAAAGCTTCCTAAAAATATGCTTTTGTTGTTACTATCAATTTGATATCCAGTCAGAGGTACTGACAATACGTGTTAATCTCAAAGTATACTTTCTAAAACTTCCCCAAGGAATTATATTGAATTAAACCAAAGTACAAGTTTGGGCAGATCAAGCTCAAAGGAAAGCACATAGTTTAAAAATTCACTCTCCCTCTCATCTGAGCTACTCAGAGTCCTCTGAGTTGATAACTGCAGAGTTGGTCTTTATTTCTTCACACTTAGGGATCTTTATAACCTGCCATAATGCCTTAAGTTAACTTAAAATTTTAATCCCAAAATGTGGTCACAGTCAGTAGTGTCTGTTCAATTTCTTCTCACATTGGAAAGAATGGTTTTGCATCTAACATTAGCTGTGAAATATAAAATTGGTTAAGAAATAAATGGAAAGAGATAACACCCTCCCCCCGAGACATAAGGCTCTCAAAACAAAAAAAAGCCTTTTAATAAATCAATGTCAGCATTTTGAGAGTTTAGTATTAAAAAAAACTCTTAATTTAAATGAAATTAGTTCAAGTGTTCCTTTTTTGTAAAATATTGCTATTTTAATAAGGTATTATTTTTGTCAAAATTTTATCATAACATTTTAATTGTGTGGGAAAATGCATACTTTTTGTGCATTTAAATTTTACAGTTTTAAAAAAAGTTATATTCCTACAACTCAAAAGAAAGTGCTATTGGCATTTTTCATTTAACTGATTAAGGGCACACACAGTTCAGACTGTCCACCTAAAATTTTATCCTCAATCCAAATAACTCATTCAAGTAGCAGAAGAATCCCTCCTCCATTGAGGCCTCCTCAAATTCCACATCCTCCTTGAAACTTTGCTCAATCTTCTGGTAGTTCTTTCCTGTTTATTCCTATGGCCTTTTGCATTTTCTCTCTCACAATCCCATCTTCAGTACACCTTATGGGAAGGCTTATTTCTTACAGTTCTTTTTCCTCTGTTATCCTGCACACTGCTGTGGGAGAGAGTGGAATAACATCCACCCTGTGAGGTCCAGACAAGAGCCGCCACTGCCAGCACTGGACATCTAAGGAACAAGTGGGGCCGGGGTACGGGGCTGAGCTTGGAAGTCAACACTGGGTCCCAGGTATTGTGTGGGTGTGTCTCTCAACGTTCACTATAAAGTAAAGATACTTACTTTTAATCTCTAAAGGATAAACATTAAAAAATAAGTGGTCCAGTTTAAGTAGCCGCTAAGAAATATTGAAACAATGGTTGGAAGAGACAGAAAAACTGACAAAAACAAGGAGACATTTAACATATGTGTGTGTGTGTTTCTCAAACTGTCCCTCTGTTATTGTAATATTAAGAATTTTCAAAAACTAGTTAGTTAAAATTTCACATATTAAACCATGTGGATTTGGTGAGAGAAAAGGCCTTTCAGAGAATACTTAAAATAAGAAGTTAACAGTGCAAGTACTGAGCTGTTTCATGAGAATCTTACCATGTGCTTTCCTTCTCCCCTCCAAAGAAACGTTTAAAAAGTTCTCCAGTTTTAACACAAACGAAAGATAAATATTTATGAAGGAAAACAAATTCCACAGCATTCCATACAGATTTCCAAACAGTCCGACGATTCACAACAGGCATCCATGATGCCACAATCCATGTCGCAAGGGCAGTTACAGTCCTCCCCCATTTCATCGCCACAGCAGCAGCAGCAGGCTTCTGAGGTGCAGATGCCACACGAAGCTTGTCCCAGGACAATGTTGCAGAGGGTCAGGAATTCACAGAACAAGCACGCCAGGATACAGTGGACACAGCAATCTTCATTTCCAGTTGTGAGGAGACCACATAGTGGGAAAAAGAGGAAACACAAAATAGATATGTCATGAACAGACTGAATAAGAATCCATCAAAGTTATAATCCAAATGACACGTAGCCTGTGATGTTTCTTGTGATCTGGAAGCTCATGAAGGGGCTGAAGTTAAATTCTAGATGAGTGGTCTTCAGCTGTAGATTCTGATCAGGAAACAACAACAGCAATACCAAAAACCTTGTTGTTGTGTGTATGTGTGTGTCACGTGTGTTAGATTATTACCATGGCACACTGTGCAATGGCTCTTGGTCTTACCTACCACTTCTCTACACTTTTCCCCATTGCCCCCACAGCCTGGTGCTCTATGGAATACTGGGCTGAAACTGTACCAAGACACTAAGCAGAAGTTTCCTTCAACTCCTCCACATATGTGCTTCAAAATTAGAAGAGAAGCTAGGCATGGTGGCTCACACCTATAATTCCAGAGTCGCAAGAGAACTGTAAGTTTGAGACCAGCCTCAGCAACTTAGTAAGGCACCCCCCTCCCTACACACAGAAAAGCAAAAATAAAAAACAAAAAAAAATTGGTTGATATTGGTGGTGTTATTAAATAATTTAATCAGTAAACCAAAATCCACTAGCCTGTATTAACATGTTTTACTTTCCAACAGACTGAATTCATAGCTTCAAAATTTTTTGATTACAAATGAATTTGAGGAAAATAGTGAGTATCTTGTTGGGCCTAACCATTGTTACTGAAATAGTTCTGCCTATTTCTAACAATGCATAAGTATGAATAATGACACAGTAACCTCTCCCATCTCATTGGATGGCAAAGTACTTTACAAATTTCTTATTTCCTGATGCCTCTCTGAATAACGTTTACCAGCTTTCATAAACTGATAAAAGTGAGAAATCAAACAAAACACAATCCAATAAGTTTACTATACCATATGCTAAAATTCTTTTCTTTAATATTTTTGGGGCAAGTGGGAGGAATAAGTGAAGAAAATTTCTATTTCTGGAGGACTTTAACCGAGATAATAAAATCAGTTAGGACCATTTCGGGACATTTGGCCAATATCAGAAACATTTGTGAATTTTTTCCCAGGATTATTTCCAGTTTATTTTGTGGATGTGTTTGCTGTTTGCTTTTATATTTTGTACAATGTAACTCTAAATATGGGAACCCCATGTCCTAAAACAGCAACAAAATGCAACCACCCTACCTTCATCACACTCTCAAAAGCCCTTTGTGTTTAAATCCCTTTGTGGGGGAATCCCTGCAGCATCACTGCTACATGTGTTTTAGGTAAGAAAAGCCATCATCGAAGCACCTGTGGTAGTTTCCTCCTCCACAGCCTGCCTCTAGTCATCCCTAATAAGCCCTCAACTCCTTGAACACCCCCGTTTCTATGCAGCCTCTACCTCTGTTGAAAATTCCGAGGGCAGAAGAAAGAAACATGTAAACATACATAGTCTCACTCTATGTTAAATGGTGAAAAGGGGAGTGTCAGGAGACAACTCAGAAGGGAAACTCCAGAGGTGCTTGTGGAATTACATGTGAAAGGAACAAAAGAATCTTTCCTTTCATTCTTCTTTGTGCCCCTCCCACTCTCGTATATAATGATCCATGCAGGTAAAAAGATCAGAGTTGTGAGAGTCTCTGGGTCTCTCCACCTTCCCCCAGTGTTGGTTTCCGGTAGTATCCAATCATTTCAGAAGAACCCTGAAATCCACTAACATGAAGCTAAAGTTCTTTGCTTTGCAAAGTTCTAGGTTTCTAGACAATGTCAGTGGTTTCTCTCTGACTACATCCTCTCTATAAATTTTTACCTTGATATCTGTTTGCTATTTCTCAGTTCCATTGAGCTTTTCCAGATTACATTATCATCATGGTTTGTAAAATATTTGAAATGTTATAAAGAACTACTCTATAATTATTAAGAAAATAGTGTTTAGCAGCGTGCCAGTTCTATTCAATGTGTCTTTAAACAAATACTCATATGAACTGATTCCAACAATAGTTCCTTGAGACTTTAACTTTCTATTTCACTGTAGTATGCTTAAATTGGAAGACCCAGAGAAAGAATCTATAGACATTCACTTGACATTCAAGAACCTTCAACTGAGTATTCTTAAAACACTAGGAATAGTTATTGAGCATGTAGAGTCTATATAGCAATCATAGAAGACACCATACAGAGAACTATATGTAATGAATTTATCAATTTAAAGTGGAAAGAATGTCCCACTCAACCTTAGAAATAAAGGGTTATAATATACATTTCTACACAATCTATCAAAATGGAAATCAAACTGTATGAATTCCTTGGAGTAGCAACTTTTCTCAATATCAGTGGTTGAGATTGACTCATGCTGATTCATGTGGCTGTAGTTCATTCATTTTCTAGGTATATGACATCTTATTGAATTAATATGTGCCAATTGATTTATGTTTTACTATTATGAATATTGTGACTGTTTTCAATCTTCTTGCTGTTCCAAACATTGCTTTTTGAAATGAAATTATACAAGTCTTCTAGAATACACTTGCTAAATAAATAGCAGAATTATTGGATCACACTACTGAAGAGGTTTAATCTCATTGGGTAATACCCCAAATTTTTCCCAAAGAGACTGGTCCAAAATTTACTCCCACCAAGTCTCAGATTGCTCATTACTCCACAGTCCTTGAAACCATCACATTTCAATATATTCCAATTCATTAAGTGTGAAATGGCATCTCATGGTAGTTTCACTCTGCAATTCCTTGTTTATTAATGCTGTGACTATGTAACATCTTTCCATGTTTGTTGGCCTTCTTGGCTACTCAAGTTTCCTCTCCTTTGAAATGAGCATGTTTTTTGTTTGTTTGTTTGTTTAAGACAGGACCTTGCTAAGTTGTGGAGGGCCTTGCTGAGTTGCTGAGGCTGGCTTTGAACTTGTGATCCTCCTGCCTCAATCTCCAGAGCCGCTGGGATTACAAGCATTGCCACCACACCAAGCAGTGTTATCCCTTCTTTATCAATGCCAAGACTGACCTACAGAAAAGGTGGGACATTTTATAAAGGTCACAGAGGCAGTAAGTAGCAGAGCCAGGATCAGCAGCCAGGCAATTCACCTTGGGTCAGTCGTCTAACTCAGCTTACTGTGGGTCACTTCAAACCTTGGGTGATATTCTTGGAGAAGGATCAATTATGAATCCGAAACTTCCTGCTGATTTTTTTCTTTATTATCTGTTTTTAGCCTTGATTCATGTTCCTTTTCCTTTCTAAAGATTATTCTGAATTTCAATTTTAATAAAGAATTGGTAGTATGTGTTAACCTTCAACAAGTTGGAGCAAAGTCATTGCTGAGCTGGAGAACTGATAAACTGCCACTCACACTCTTGAAATAGATGGAAGAGGTTAGGCAGCCTAGAGAGAGATGATGTCTCAACTAAAAGAAACAAATCTGGAACTCCAAAACATAGAAATTAAGACCCATTGTTATATGAAAAAGAGAAGTGTAGGCATTATATAGGAACTCTAGCAGTGAAACATATGACAGAGACCTTGAAAGATTAAGCTCTTTATGTAAATATTAAAATTTACAAAAATCAGATATCATCTCAAAACACAGATCCTGTATGATTTGCTAGAAAAACACTTTGGGCTACTCGGAAAAGCCAAATCTATTAAAAAGCATTTCAAGAAGCCACAAACCAAAATGCATTTTAAAGATTGTAGAGATAATAGACAAGATGTATCTACACACATTCATTTTTTTCTTTAAGTGATGAAATAAGAAACAAAATAATTAATCCCTAAGTATCTATCAAATCAATTACATCATATACCTATTCTTGATTTTTATTTTTTGTCAAGAAAGTTTTTTCTTTCTTTTTTCTTTTCAAAGTTGAGTTCCATAAAATGTGCTTAGATTGTGACTCAGGGTAATGATCATGCTAAAATAACTAAGAAATAGTTGTTACAGTTTCTACCCTCACGATAGCCAAGAGGCATCAAGGGTCATAAAAGCCATTAAAATGGTGATTTTATTTGAAGCAAAGAAAAATTATAAGAATTATCAAACTCAGGAAGATTTGAGTAGAGAAACAAACTTAAAAAGATGGGTCTGCTGTATCCATGTGGTTCACTGTACGAAACAATTCTTTTTCCCCCTGTTCTAGAGGCTTTCAGTTTTTATAGTTTTGTTTGGTCATGACTTGCCATTTTTGCCAAAAGTGTTTAACCTTTGAGAAGCCAAGTGGGTTCTGGGAAGGATGCCTGCCCTAAACTAGGCCAAGTAAGAATTGCACAATTCAGCCTACTGAGAGGAGAACTCCGCACAAGACTGATAGCTACTGTAAATTTAGGAAAAACAAAGGAGCACACCAACAACCAAGCAGCTAAAAGGAAGGTATAAAAGGAAATATTTAGCACAACAAAACAAAACAAAAAGGAACTGTTATGAATATTGCAGACACAATCCCAAACAGAACCTTGAAGCCCTATGAAAAGGTATTGCTGTTAAACCTACGCAGCTGGCATATCTGCAGAGCTGATCGCTCTCGATGCTGCTCAGGTGACAACCGAAACTGACTTACACAGCATCTTAGGTGACTGCTGAGAAAAGCTGTGGCTGATCTAAGGAGCTCTGTTCTGTTTAAAATGAGACTGAAGGCACGTTTTTGTAAGAACAGTCAGCTTATAATGAAATTGTCCAAAATTTATTTACCACTCACTATGTAGGCAAAAACACAGTAGGAAATTTTGTGAAGGCAAAAAAGTCCTTAAGAGCCATTAAGAAATGACTCTCATATATGATTTTGGACAAATTATATTGTTATATGGTATGCAAGTACAAATATGTAACAACAAATCCCATCACTAGGTACAACTATAATGCACCAATAAAAATGTGCAAGGAGAAGAAAAAAAGAAACTATTCATACAATAAACTCAGCGCTGATGTAAACAAGTCTTTTTAATTTCTTTAGTTTCTTTCTCTTCAGATGTGGTATGACAGGTGCTCTGAGTTTCTTGGAACAAAGATACCAAACAGCTGAAGTGGAATACATGAAAAGACAGGGCAGTGAATTCTGAGAACAACCCACAACCCATTTTCAAGCGAATGCAGATTTGTGTATGTCTTATCTTGACTCTAATAAACGTTTTTATGACTTAAAGTGCTTAAAATTACTTTCTTAATCCAGTTTCCAGTACTGAAGCTATATACTCAGAAATACAGGCTCCTTAACATTCAACAGGCCAAAAATATGCCAAAAAGCAAACATGGATTAGAACTTGAGCAGAGTTATGTGTGATTAGTAATTTAGAAAAGTGCACATCAGACCTGACTCTGTATCTTTACCATCAAAGATATAAGAGCACCCAGAGCTGTTCCTCACTCTTCAGCTGCTAAGACCCACATCTGCCCGGGGCGGTTAAGACACCACCAATTGTGCAGGGGGTCCCACCTGGGTGGGGGCATTCCTGTTCCCATATACTGCTTTACTGTTACTGTTGTTTTCCAATCAACAGTAACAGTAAAGCAGGATCAAAAGACAGGCTGCAAGTGGGTTTGGCTATTCACAATCACAGCCAAAATGGCTGAGTGTCTAGTCTCTGTGCAAATCCAGCTGTGAGAGAGGAGACACAGACATCTCTAGGGAGTCCTGCTCAAGTGTGTGGGGGCGGGAAATACTTACTAATGCTTTATGGTAGCTTAGTCTCAAGTAGCTCTAGGTCTCCAAGACAGGGGACATGCAGCATTTCTGGCTCATGGCCCTGGACTGACTTCTTGCCTGAATAAACTGGCCTGAAGTGCGCCTCCTACACAACTGTTCCCAGAGACCATGAGCTGTCACCACAACATTTTCCTAGCGGGGAGGAAACCGAGGTAGGTCAGGAGGTAAAAAGAAAGCTAAGGAAGAACTACATTTTCCACTGAAGCACAAAGAAGACCATACTTTGGCACACCGAACAATGATCTTTATGATTATCTTTCCTCTCAACGAATTCAAAAGAACCTTGGAAAAAAAACAGTCCCATTTTTCCTGCCACACCCTGTGAAGGGATTTCTCAATAACTTTCCTACTACAAGTCCAAATCCTGAATCCATCCGCATCCTATGGGGGTGCATTTGCATTTTAAATTACAGCAAGTGAATGGCCCAGATTTTTTGTTTCTTTTTCTCATTTGTCCTGATGCCGGATCCGGAGTCCTGTCTAAAGAAGTGCATTTTACAAAGTCTAGGATGATACCATATATCAGAAGAGGTTTTGTTTCTCTGAAACTTTAATGCAGAAACCCAAAGAGGAGTTAACAGTTTTGTTTGTTTGTACCAGGGATTGAACCCAGAGGCACATTCTCAGCCCTTTTTAATTTAGAGACAGGGTCTCACTAAGTTGTTTAGGACCTCACTAAGTTGCTGAGGCTGGCTTCAAACTTGTGATCTTCCTGCTTCAGCCTCCTGGGCCATCATGCTCAGCAACAGTTTAGTTATCAAAGGTGTTTACTTAAAATGTTTTCCAGATAAAGTAAATGGACAGAGAGGAGGGAAAGAAAGGCTAAATAATATCGATGATGCAAGTAATACTTGCATTTGTTTACTAAATTTTTGCAACCTTGTGAGATCACAAATTTGATAGCTAGAAAGAACAATACTATTCTCATAGAGTTATAATAAAAATTAAAAGATATAATGCAAAACAGGTGCTCAATAAAGGATTTATCAGGTAAGTGCTTGCTAAAGATTATTACTGTGATGGCACTGATGAACATGGCAAAGTATTCTGAGAAGAACACACCTCTACTCCTACCTATGTCCATTCACCTGATGACCAGAGCAACACAGGTTCGTTCTCCTCCAACTGCTGGTTTACACAAGTTTCTGTTTATAGCTTGAACATATGACAAGAGAAAGAAGCAAGAAGCAACTGTAAAAGACAGAATTAGCAGAAGAGTGAAGCAGAAATCTGCCAGGAAAGATTTAGTAATCTTGTATTTGGCTACAGCTAAAGACTTAAAAATAACAATCTATTTTTCCATATTTCAATTATTTTCCACTTATTTTCTTCAGAAGCTAGAAAGCAAAAACAGAATAAGACCATACTATACTTGAACCTATTCAGTGCTATTTTAAGTTGGCCAGTTGAAATATCTCTAGTGTAAGTATAATTAGTAACCAGGTTGAATATAAATTTTGGATAATAAAATTTACTTTAGATCTTAAGAGCTTTTTCCTAGAAAGAGTCGATGTCCAACAGTCTCATGTTGCTAACAATATCCTTTATGATGAGAGCAAAATATATGAAAGCAAAATCCTTTAGTTTTAATGACAATGTGTATTTGAATAAAAATGATTTAAAAAATCTTCACCAAATGCTTATTTAATATTTTTCCTAATTTTATTTTCCAAGCTGTGTTTATTTCGCCTTTTATTCGTCCTTGGTTTGAACATTGTGCAAGTTGTATTATGAAAAGAAATCATTCTTCTTTTAAAACCATAACACACCCACTGAGTGATTCTGTAAGAGAAGGGCAGGAAGACATTAATACTCTGGCCATATCAGATGCTTCTAGTCACTGATTTCAGCCTATCACGGACAGCTGGGGGTTGGCAGGGTCACCTATGACCCCAAATTCTTCATGGCAGTGTGGAGTAAGAGGAGGCTGACAGGCCTATGGGTGACAATTTCACAAGAATAGGATCCTGTGCCGCAATTCTCCAGGCACTTGACCAATCTGCCTCAGCAAGAGTCCAAAGGCACCTTTGAAATCCAAAAAGCTGAAAGGTCCCCAGCATGACTGTTCCAGCAGTCCCCAGAGGAGGCAGGGGCAGCATCCCTGCAGGAGGTCCAGGTCTGCAACCACAGGAGGATCCTCACCTAGAGACAGCCCAGGATGTGCTCCCTAGTCCTGACAGAAGAGACAGGCCCCAACCAAAGAAGCACAGCAGTCTCCCTCACACACCAGGCAAGATGAAGAGCAACAAGCAGAGTGAAATGTTACAGCGAAATGAGACACCAAAGCACCGTTCAAAGCAGAGCGCAGGAGGCAAATCCTATTATTTATGGAATTAATTTGTGAATCAAAGATGGCATTGTTACTCTTTCCACACTTCTCCCTCCCCATGCATGCTACCATTTGATTTTTTAAGGCACTATATCACAAGCCTCAAATGAACGGGCCAGCACGACATTGAAATTTTAAGGTATAAATATCTCTGCCTTAAGTTAGTATACAATCAAAGAACCAAAAATAAATTTGTAAGCATGCTTGCAAGTAATCTAAAAATGACCAAAGCAGATAAACGTGGCTTTCTTGTACAGTGAAAATTTTGCAAGCCTGTGTATTACTTTAAATTGTGGAAAAGGTAAAAATAAAACCCCTTTTCCTGAGCTGCTTCCCATCCTCTGCCATCATGCAGGCTACCCCCAGCTGAGATTCTCCTGAGTCACATGTAATGACATGCAATGACCTACCAAGACCACTTAGGCAGGCAAATGCCAAAGTTCAAAAGAAATGCTGCAAATGCCTGTGGTTCTTACCTCTGTCCATGTTGGGTTGAAATGCAGCTATTTGGCATCAGAGAAAACAGCACATTTGGAGCACAAAAACAAAGGAGTTTCAATTAATGATCACCTTTCCATCTTCATGAGTGGCACTGACAGCCAATTGCTACCCCAGTTTTGAGGACTGTGACACTGGGAAATTAAAACCGGTTTTCTAGTCTTGGCTCTGTCACTAAGTGGCTACGTAATCTTGAACAAGTCATTTCATTGAGTATTGATTTGCATACAACAGAGGGGAAAATGGTCTCTATGTTCTTTTCAAGCACCAAAATTCCAGAATGATATAATCTACTATTATTTATAGCCAGTAGGTTTTTAAGTCTAGCTCATGGTCTTGGACTTGAGGAAAGTCATTATTGGGCTCAATGCACTATTCAAAGCACATGGAAAGTTAATTAATGCTGAATGCAACTTGACTGTAAACTGGCTAAGCCCCAGGAGCAGATGGTCATACTGTGCAAGAACCATCAGGCCACAAGCCCAGAGAGCCTTGCTGCAGATATTGAACGTGGGCCCAGAAAGCAGGCTCTGTGTAAGTAATGGGCAACAGTTACAGTATGAATGGTGCACTCTGATCCCTAGGAGAGGTTAGAATCGCATGTATTAGCCACAGAAGACTTTCTGAAAATGGTGAAATAATAGGAAATGGGACAAAAAATTGAATGAATAAATACAATCTTCATTCTTGAGTATCACAAGGCCTAAATGTTTATTCATGAAAACTTTATTAAGCATTTGCCTACGTGACAGGCTTGGCCTTAGCTGCACAGATGAAAATCAAAGAACACGAAATGCTGCTAAATAAAATTGTACTTATAACACAGTGTGGTAACTTCAGGAATCTGATAAATCCAGGGTACCAGGGGAGTGGGAATGACCAGAGCAGACAAGCTGAGCTGACCTGCTCAGTATCTCTCAGGCAGCATCTCTTCATCACAGAGAACCTCATGAGATGCATTTTGATCATTTTCTAGATTAGGAAACTGAGGTTCAAAAAGTTTGTATAACTGGCTCAAGGTTGAAGCTGTTAAAAGGAAGATCCAGGATTTAAATATTAGATCTATGTGATTCCAAAGGCTGTTTCACTTTACCAAGATAAATTATCTCCACATTTTATTTTATTAATGTTTATCTTTGTCAACCCTTTATATAAGTGCTTGCTATTTTACAGGCATGATGTGAGTGCCTTATAACTACTTGTTCATTAAACTCTCCTAACAATTTTAGAAGATAGATGCTATTATTAACCCCATTCTATAGGTAAGGAAACAGAGGCACAAATGAATGGAATGTTCATTTTTCAATTGAGACTTATAAGATGGAGCTCCGAAGGGTGAAAGTAGGAAAAAGCAGAGGGGAGGAAGTCAGGGTAATCCCGGTGCTATGTCTTCAACAAGAAGTAGGTTAGGTGAGACAAATTAAAAAAAATAAAAAGGTTGTTCTGGCTAGTGGAAAGGCACGGAAATAATAATATGATAATTTTAGAGATGCAAGTGGCTCAGTATTGTTGGAACCATAGAAAAGAAAACACCTCTAATTTTTCCACATCAGAAATGAGAAGGCCGAGAGACAGCGTGCAGTGACAATCATATAGGGTCAGTGGGGTCAGGCAGGTGATTTTAAGGAACTATAGGGGTAGGGTTAGCTTGAGTTGACAAGACACAATTGAGGCAGGGAAGGGAAGAGAAGCGTCAAGTGTAAGTCCTGGCTTCTGGAACCATTACCTAGGACCAAATTTAGGGGGAAAAAAGCTAGTCTGGTTTAAAATTGTGCGATATATACATGTTGATGTTCACTGTGAGGTATGTGAAGTCTGAAGATACTCAAATGGAGATGATTAAGAAGTGCCTGGAGACTGTCCTGGAATGTAGGAGGTAGGTCAGTCTGGGATGGGGAGCGAGATCTGGCTGGTGCATTCATAGTGAGGAACAGTATTCAATTGCCCAGGGACCGTGTGCAGCAAGAAGGAGATGAAGAAAAACAACAGCATATGAGGAAAGGATGGGAGAAGAGCTGGCAAAAGAAATCGAGGCATTAGCAAGGGAGAAGAAACTGGAAAAGGGGGTTCCATGGAAGCAAGAGAAAAGTAAGTTCTTTGCCCAGAGAAATTTCAGTGATGTGGCAGAAACAGATGTGAAGAGTTGTGAGGCGAAGAGTGACCAGAGGCGAGGATGCAAAGACCACACATGCAGACATCCTTTCGAGAACTCTGTCAAAGGAAGGGAGAAACCTGAGGAAAACTACAAAGGCGTGCAGAATCCAGAAAGGGACACACACACACACACAGCATTCTGCACACTCAACACACGTACGTGTTTAGATAGGAAAGATGTGCATGTGTTTACCATTCCCTGGAAGAGAGTGTGAACACTATGGAAAGGGCTACTCAGTAGAGTGAGGGGATGGGGGAAGGTGCTGCCACAGGAAGACAGGCATCACCTCCATTTTTGAAATGGAAGTAAAAACAGGCCTGGGTCTGGGCTGGCCTGTACGTGGTGGGACCGAGGGTCAGAGACCCTGAGGAAAAGCTGAGGTTCTTTTCTACCTCCAGATAGCAAGGAAAGGCTGCAGAGGGCTCCTTTAATGTGAAAACAAACAAAATGCGATAGTGATTGTGGAAAATGGGAGTGAGCAGGCTTGTCTTTTGACTTCACTACTGGACTCTGGAACCTAGAAGAGTTTCTACCACAGAGCACATGCTCAGAATATTGTGTTGGGTTACTTGGGGGCACAGGGAAGCTCTGTTGAGGGATTCAGAGACTCCCGTTGAGACCCAAGAACACACAGTGTAGTGGTGGCAATTTTTACGGTTGTCAAGATTTCTTCAGTAGTGTCTTCACTTTCAGGTAGAGACAGAGATTAAAAGACAATATGAATTTCTGGTTCCAAAAGCAGGTATGCTGGAATGCCAGGGTCACAAGCAAGTCAGGAATTTCACTAAGAGATCCAAATCTGGATAAGAAAAAAATGTATACAGGAGGCCATTTTAGATAGACATATATATAGATATCTTTCATACTCAATTGGAGTTCAAAAACCAGTAGGCTCATACTTATTTCTAAAAGTGTGTTTTTTAAAAGCAATAGAAAAAAAAAAGATACATATTTAAAAGATAAAGCACGGAAAAAAAAATCCAGCTATACCACTCCTTGGTGAGCATACCACAGTATACATTATACATACATGCCCATGTTATGGCAGCCCAATTCACAATAGCCGAGTGATAGAATCAGCCGAGATGTCCATCAACAGACGAATAGATAAAGAAAATGTAGTATATATAATTTTATTCCGTTGTGAAGAAGAACAATTTATGTCATTTACAGGAAAATGAGTGGAAGTGGAAAGGATGTTATGTGAAATAAGCCAGACACACAAAGTCAAGTATCGTTATGTTTTCTCTTATCTATGGAAGCTACAGGGGAAAAGAGAGGTAAAAGGGAAGTGTCATGAAAGTAGAAGGGAAATCATTAGGATAGAAGAGGAGGAGGGAGAGGAAAAGGAGAGAGTAAAGGCAGGTATTGGGAGTAATATTGACCAAATCATATTATATGCATATATGAAGATGCCACAATGAAATCCATTATTCTGTATAATTAATATGTACAAATAAATAAATTTTAAAAAATAAAATAAGGTTTCTCCAGAGACTAGTACACAGGCCAGGATGTATGCCCAACAAATATCTGTTGACTTGATGAGATTCATTGTATGGCCTGAGGTAAAGAGATGGCTTGCCCCTTTACTTTGACGTTTCCTGTCACTCCATAAAACACATTTTCTAGGTGGTATCTACCATAGTTATTGAAATGTTCTTTCTAAAATAACTACTCTTCTGTTATTCCAAAATGCAAATTCTGCATCCTTCACTGAGCATAATTATTAGGGAAAAAATAAACTTCAACTTCTAGTGTCAACTTTAAATTATGTTATGCTATGGGGATATTATTCCCCAAGAGGTCCAGTTCCTCCCATTTGATTTCCCAAGAGAAGTCAGAGTAGAACTTTAGGCAGATTTAATATATCTTTGGGAAAGTAGTATATTAATCCATTTTGCTCTTTTCTTTCAATTAGCTTCGCATTTCCCTTAAACTCCGGGATTTCTCAATCTTCTAAAACACAACTACTATTTATGTGTATGAATATTTTTCTCCTTCAAAATGGGGAGGAGGATTAATTTCCCTGAGCAAACTGTTTTATAATTATTCTATTTTATTCTTTTAATTGCCTCCTACATCCACTTGGGAGGATGCCTACCACCTTCCATTTTCCCTTCGGTCAAGTTTACAAGAGGAATGGAAGCCAGTACAAATTACCAGAGCCCTGTGCTCGGAAGGGAGCCCCAGGCCACACTATGTTGCATATCAATTCAAATCCCGTCAGAAGATCTGCTCAAGAGCCCTGGGAAAAAAAATGTATCACCAGGTTGTTGATTTGAAGAGTTTGCTCTGTTTTCTTACACTTATTTATGGAGAGTTATATAAAGATAACTCAAATTGTGTCATACAAAAACCACCAAGTCAATTTTTTCCATTCTTCTATATATCTTAGCATTGCTAACTATATATTGGTAAAGGTACAGCGTTAAAATGTAAAGCTAAAATTGACACTTACGAATCTTATTTAATGTAGTTTTTGTAAAAGGTGGAAATTTAGATATTTCCTTTATTATCATTTCAACTTAAACAAAAAAAAGGCTATTCAACAAATAATCTGTGATCTATGCATTGTGAAAACTACACAGAAATGTAAATTTTTCAAAGAAGCATGTTATAAAAGGAATTATTTTCACTATAAAGAATGCTTAGGATGCAAAGGGACAAGAGTAGGAACTTTTGGACTTTTTGGTGTGCTGTGGACACAGATATTTTCAAATTAGCAAAATAAAATACACAAGATACTTAAGGTAATCAATTATGTCAAAAATAGTCTTAAGAGTTGAGATTCAATAAATACATGATTCTTTTTAAATACTGTAATAGCAAGATCTAATGGTAATCTGATAACTTATAAATTTAATGATTAACACAATATTTCATGTTTTCAATAACTGTAATATGATAGGAAAATATTAGAGACAAAGTCACAGGTACTACTAATGCTATTGTGGTTTACTGCCCGCAGGTATAATCAGTGGAAGTACTAAATTTCATTTAAGGTTTACTTGTTGGTGAAATCAAGCAGGTTTTTCCCCCAATTCAAGTCATAGACACCCTACCACCACCACCACCACCAACAACAACAACACCTAGACCCTTGAGCTAGAGAGTCATAAGTGAACCTTTGCAACAGTTTCCTACTATGTTCAACTTAAATCTTATATATAGAATATAAACACACACACGTGCGCGTGTAAATTCTCCTTGCTACTGTGAGTTCCCCTTTATCCTATTTCACACTATACCAGTTGAGAATTATATAGCTTAATTATAAGAGACTCTCAAAACCATAATAGTTTAACACTATGAGTATTTTAGAAAGTGAAAACATTTAAAAGAGAACCTTGTATTCCTAGTATTTCAAGATTTCTGTTACTTCAATTAGCTTTGGGAGTCAGGCAGGATCATTTGGGAATGTAATTAAAAAAAAAACCTAGAAATAGCTAAGTAACTATGTATTTTGAAAGAACAGAAATCAATTCAAAATGCCCTGGGAATCTAATTCAATAGAGAAAAAAAATTATTGTTGAAAAAGCCTTGAGTCTTAGGGATTTTTGGAGCTATTCTTTCAGGCTTTGTACCTATACCCAGAAACATACAAGCTAAGAATGAAAGTATCTGAAACCAGTATTAGCACATTATAATGGAAAATGTCAAGAATCACTACCTTTTTTGATTCCTACAAATTGTAATAAATAAATAAATACAATCATAAAAAAATTTCAACTGAAACGGGTAAAGAGAAAAGACGGATCAAAAGTAAGAAAAAGAAATGAGAAGAGAAGAAGGTGAGATGATGGAGAGAGGAGGGGTAAAGACAAACAGATCCAGAAGATACATCCTGGACTGAGAACCAGAACTGTGGCGTGGCAGACCAGGCCTCCATAGATGGATGCTCCTCCTACCACAGACCAAGACATTCTGCACACATGTTTGCTTCTCTTCTTTCAAAATCTTCTTTTTAAAAAACTCCATGATCAAAATTAATTATTGCTCAATATTAAATTCTCAATGTTTGAACATTTTAGTGTCTATTTAGCCAAGAAAATAGCAGGTCTTTTACAGAGAGAGACAGAGGTGTGGGGCGGGGGGACATAAAAAAAAAAGAATTCGAAGAATGTAGTAATAAAACTCTGGTGAAAAAAACAGGAAACTTAGAAAGATGCAAAAAACAATAATAATTCAAAAATATAGAATATAATAAATATAGTACCATAAAGAAAATTTTCAGTTAAAGAAAAAGGAACATGAGGAAGTTTATAAGTTACAATCTTCTTTTTCCTGCAAATTACCAATAGGCAGACCATATGGCCTTCAGACATGAATGAAGGTATGACTTACATACACATCAGTCTATTTCTTTACTTCAACAGATGTTTTAAACATACTTACTCCTCTACCCACAAAAATGCAACTCATCTTTTGAAAGGTAAAATACATTAGCTATAGTGATGAAATTTAAGCTAAAATAAAATACAAAATCCTTTTGATCCTAAGCATTTGAGAAAACATTTGACTATAGAGGGTTACCTCAAATATTTGAAGGCAAAATTTGTATTTAATGAACAATACTTCGACACTGTTTTTCTCTAGGTATAGGTATACTCTTTATAAGCTACAAGACACTCACGAGTCATCAGCCGGTTTTTGTCAGAAGATTCAAAACATCCCGTATCTTTTCCCAAAAGCTTCCTCCTTTGAATTGTGGTGTTACGCAGCGTCTACTATCATTGTTGTAACTAAGAAATACCTTTCTGAAATCCTTCTACAGTGAATGGAAACTTTTAGCATGTTCAACATCATTCCAAATGCTACAATATTTGCTTGGGGAGAGGGTCTCTGAAGTTTAAATTAACCTTGACAAATTCCGCCAATTATTTGAAAGATTTTCTTTTCAATTAAATAAATGGGAAGTGCCTCATCTGTGCTGTACTAAGGTAGGCACAGTAGGAGATAATGTTCTCAAAACATGGCCCCTTTCTTGTAGTGATATAAACCAAGAAGGATGACACCCGCCCCGCCTGCTTTCTCTCTCTCACACACACAGTGCTTTGTAATAAATACCCTCCCCTCTCACCTACTCAGTGTCATCATTCTGCATCCTCCGCTTTACTAGTTCATTACCAACAACATTCAATCAGTAAATCCCATTTCTAAATTTAAATCCCATTCCTCTTTTACCTCCTAGCCCTTCTACTATTCCCCTGCAGGAACACCTTGAATGGAGTAACCTAGGCTTGCCACTTTCAATTTTTCTCTTCTCATTTTTTTTTTCTAGAATCTACTTTAATTAGATTCTGTCCTCATCACCAAAAGTATGAATGTCACCAGTGACCTCCACATTTTGACTTCAGTAACCACTTATGGTTCATCTCCTTGAACTTTCCACTGTATTTGATCCATGATCTCTCTCTCCACTTGAAAACTTTCTTCACTTGGTTTCCAAGCTGCCCCCCTCTACTCCTTTTTGATCACTGCCTATTTTCATGATTCCTCTTCATTTGCTGACTTCCACATAATGAAGTGTCACAGGCTCAGTTCTTGGAATCCTTCTATACTTTATTGAGTTCCTTGGCAATAATTCTTAACTATGCACTCATATTAGAATTACATGAGGAACTTCCTAAGGGTGTGATTCCTTGGACAGTCTCCATTCCAAGAAAATCAAAATCATAATCTCTGAAGACCAAGATCACAATTTTACTTTACTCTCTACTCCCTTTTCCCTAAAGCAATTATCCCCAGCACTCAGAAGCCAGGGTTGAGAACCCTAGCCCCAGGTGATCCTAGCCCCTATGCATTCTGTACCCTGATGACTCACAAGACACGTCAGACTGCAGAACTTTACTGTGAACTCCAGGCTCCCTAGCCACTTATCCCACATCACCATCCATATAGGTCAAGGTAACCTAAATCCAACATGTTCAAAACCAAACCTGATCTTCCCCCTAGAACCAAACCCTGTTCTACCCATAGTCTAACATCTTAGTTAATGGCAACTCAAGCCTTTCTCAGTCCCCAAAAATGAGAATCATTCTTTTTGCCTCTGTTTCTCTCATAATAAAATCCCCTTCTTCAGCAAATCCTGTTGCACCTTCAATAAATACTCATATGTAGCAGCATCTTATCACCTTCACCACTGCCACACTGACCCAGTCCTGTCACCTCCCTCCTGAATCGTTACTTTACTCTCAGAGTAGGTCACACTTCTTCGACCCTCAGGTACCTATAACCTACTCTCAGCACAAATGACAAGAGGATGTTTAAAACTGGTGAGCCAGTGTGCCAGCCATGTACTCAATACCTATACCAGCCTTCTTATCTCAAGATCAAAACCCTTGCAGAGGTCCATTAGGCACTACATTAACTGATCACTTCTTACAAACATTTGATTCCTTGGACTGGAACGCGTCCAAACTCATAAGTTACTTCTAAAAATAAAACAAGTACTAACATCATTTTCTTTCCTTTCTTAAAAATTTGGGAAACGGGACTGGGGCTGTAGCTCAGTGGTAGCGCGCTTGCCTAGCACGCGTGAAGCACTGGGTTCGAGCCTCAGCACCACATATAAACAATAAATGAATAAAATAAAGATCCATCAACAACTAAAAAAAAAATTAAGAAAAAAAATTTGGGGAAACGGCATGATCCCCAATGCAACCAGGCTCAGAGATGGGGCTTTTCGGCAATGATTGGGGCTCTGACCTTATCAATGCATTAATCCATTTATAGGATTAATCTATTGATAGCTGAATGAACTGTGGGTGATAACTGTAGGTAAGTGGGACATGGCTACAGGAAGTAGTGGTATGCCCTTGGGGACTATATCTTGCTTCTGGCTCCTTGCATAGTCCCCCCCCCCTTCTTCCTGTCCATCATGAATTCAGAAGTTTTCCTCTGCCATGCCCTTCCATGATGATATTCTGCCTCACCTCAGGCCCAGAAAATGGACTTGGTCAGTCAGACTGAGGCCTCTGAAACTGTGAGCCGAAGTAAATCTTTCTTCCTCTAAGTTGCTCTTATTATATATTTTGACCACAGCAAGAAAAAGCTGGCTAAAATAGGTTCCTTACTCATTGTTCCTATACTTTCATAATGCTATAACTATGTGTTTACCTATTTATGTTTTATTTCTGATACTACATTATGTACAAAAGCTCCGAGTGAATTCATTTGAGGACCTTATGACTGTAAAGTATAAAAAGCTATCAACTTCCATTAATTTGTGTTGCAAAACACAAAAGTCAGAAATAAGGAACTTGAGAATCCTAAGGCGCTGTCGCTGCCTTCCACTCAAAGGCAATTAATGTTCCTGGAATGAGGTGGGAGTAGAGATTTGAAAGTAGCTTTTTAATCCCCAAAGGTTACATTTTCTCATACCAAGTCATTCCATAGAAGTTACTCAGAAGTTACTCAGACATCTTCTAAGATTAATCAACCATACAACCCATGCAGAGCAGAGCCACTGAGGTCAACAATTCAGCAAATGCTTCTCTCATTGCTCAGTTCTGCTTTCAAGTCTGTGCAATCACTATAGTTCAATGTGCGAAACTCAAGGTGTAAACTCTAAAGGAACTGTAGGCTGGCTTGTCAAAAAGGTCTCATTATTCCCTTCCAACTTTTTATCTCTCCTAGATCTTTTCCATCCAAATGAAAACACACTCAAATCTTTCCCATGTTGAAACAAAGTAATATAAACAAACAACAACAACAACAACATCAAAAAAAAAAAAACCCTAAACACAAGCTCCTTCACTTCTGCCCTGGAATCTGGCATTTCCAGAGTGTTATCCTCAACGTGTTTCCTTACATTCAATAACTCACGTCATTCTGTCTTCTCCAAGAAAATGGTTCTTAATAAGCACACTAAGTGAAGGCCATGATGTTAAATAAAACAGAATTATTTCAGAGCTAATCTTACTGATCCTGTCAACAATATCTGGTGCACTTTAGTACACTGTCCCCTTCCTTTTCTTAAAACCTCTTTCCTGAGCCTCCCTGATGTCATGTCTTTTTACCTTTCTTATTGTTTCCTCTCAGCCAGATAATCATCCTCCTCTCTTTGCACCCTGACTTCTGGAGGCTACCTTGTCAGTGTGGCCTTACTGTGACTTACTTTCTATCTCATCTCACCTCCTGAGAAAAGCCTGAACTTTCCATGGGATTGCCTTCCAAGCCTGCATGTGGAGCCCAGACTCCTATCCCACCAAATTGGCTGCCCTCTAGCGATCCCTGAGTCACTCAGATCTCAGCCACTTGACCTTTTCTCTTAAATCTCTACTTAAGAAATCTTTTTTTTTTTTTTGGTACTAGAAATTGAACCCAGGGGTGCTCGACCACTGAGTCACATCCCTAGCCCTATTTTGTGTTTTATGTAGAGACAGGGTTACTTAAGAAATCTTAAGATGTATCATTTAACATATTTCCTCTGTGAGAACAAATATTGATAAGTATGCTTGGTTCTGAACCTTCTATCAAGGTCTAACAGTATATTTCCAAATATATTTTGGAGCTCTCTTCTTAGAATGTGTATCATTTCAAATTGAATGTTTCTAAAGCAACTCATGATCAGCTACCAATTTCCTTCAGCTATTCCTCCTGATTTCTTAATTTCCAGTAACTTTCCCAGCTAATTTAACTGGAATATTAATGAAAGTCTTACTCAATATGCATATCTGACTGCTATTCCAGTTTTATCTGGAATTCATGCTGGGCCAAGACCCCTCATTCAATTCTGAACCCCTAAAGACAACTTTCAGGTCTGCTACTGGAGCATGTAGAAAAACTTTTGGGACTAAAAGCCAACTTCCTGCTGTGCCTACATAGTGCTGTTTCACATTAAAAAAAAAAATGGTTACAGTTTCCAATTTCTATCATCACTGCATTAAAAAATAGGGTCATAGATTTACTCAGTTCTTTCCATTTAGCTTATTATTATTCCCTGATTCTAAACAGTCTCTTCACTGAAGCACCCCACACCCTAAAGCTTCCCAGCCAATCTATCTGTATCTCCATTGTTTTATTTCCTCCCCACCCATCCCCTGAGTGAATGTTAAGTTAATTGAAATTGTTAGAGCAATAGGCTAAGACAACTTGGCTACAAAACCAAAAATTAGAAGTGTGGGAGATGAAGTCCATATACATCTGGCAGCTTCAGTCTCTTCCTTAAGATGGTCGACAAAGCCCTCGGTTATTATAAGACAGGACCTCTAAGAGTTGAAGTATACTTTGAATATCTTTGTTTTAACATTAAATTATATATATTCAGAATCTTGTAAATCATTTCTTTGCTTTTCATCAAATGGATGAGTATGAGAGTCCAAATTACATTATTAAGCTATTTTCCTAAACTCTAAAGAAAGTGTATTTAAATGTTTACTTTCGGCTCTACAGAAACACTTGCGATTTGTAAATACTCCTGATAATTGCTTTAATTTTTTTAAGAAATCTAATTAAATATTTCAAGCAAACAAAAAGCAAAGACTTACATGTGCAGAATGATTTATACTTTGACATTGTCTACTCTGCTCATGTGTACTTCTACACACAAACACACACACACACATACACACTACACAACCTTGTTGTATTTCTGTTGTTTCATTTAGTGTGTTGGCTGAACAGTGAAATTTGTTAAAATCTTATTTTCCACAGGACTGGCAAATATTGCATTGGAAAGTGCAATTCTCAGCCTTTCTCCCACACCATTATTCTCACATGGAATGGAAGACACTGTGCCTGAGAAAAAGAACAGAACAGAACAAAACACCATCCAGACAAATGAACTATTTGGAAGAATGCATTGACGTATCTTGCCAAAATCACTGAAAATTTGTTTCTGGAAGCTCTGATGATAATACTGTGGTCGTAGCATGTACTTCCAGTAAAAAACTGGCACTCCTGCAATCATAGGCAAAAACTGAGGCTGCTGCTTCTTTTTTTTTTTTTTTTAATGGGGAAAAATGAATATAAGATTCTGTTGAAACTAAGAACAGACAACTCAATTTTATGCCTTTCTAGCTTTGTTTCCCTTAATTTTATGACTCACGAATATGTAGTTGTCTGAAAACCAGCTGAATAAAGAGAAAACCTAACTGATCGGTGACAGTCTCTAGAGGATCATGGCCACACCTCTCCTACTGGCTCTACTCAATGGTTCACTGTAGAAAACTGTCTGAATGCAAGGGTCATACACTAAGAGGGGAGGAGGAGGGTCCTAAAAGGGAAATGGAAATAGGAGAAAGGTCATAGAGGTCAGATATAAGAACAGTGAAAAGACAGCAGAAAGAACCAGTAGAGCAAGGACTGGGCCTCAGTCCACCCATAGTTCCATATGCTTCCAGAAGAGCTTGTTAGCACCCCAAGTTCAGCAAGTCCTCATTTTACTTATGGTAACAGTTCATTACTAAAGTATAAGAAGACTGTCAAGGCCATCAGAGTGCACGTGTTCATATACTGCAGTTTTTGCTACAAGTAAGAAGGCACCTGGGGACCTGAGGTTCTATGTAATTGAAGCCATGAAATTGTTGTAATTTGGAGGACAACATAATTTCTCATACCAGTGTATAAGGATATAAAATGATGTGCTCTAGAGAAGTCATGTAGACCTTGGCTGTAGCTTCAAAACAACAAGGCTTCACAGGCTGCTTATGGACTGACTTTCCCTTCCCTTCCAAGTCTCATCTCTCCTCATTCCATTTTTCAGCCATAGCAAACTATTGAATGGTTTTCTAAAACAAAACATTAATTCTTGAAGCTCTTGTACCCTTGGACACTTCTCTCTATCCTCCACTCTCTAACACAAGTCCATCTTCTCTTTCAGGTCCCCAGCCAGGCACTGCCTTTTCCAGGAAGCTCACACTTTTGCCCGCTTTGTGCTCCTTAATAATGATGATTCTAACAGCAGCCAAGACTTACTACATACTTCAGCTGGACAAGCATGTGTTCCAAGCACTGCACAGCCTCAACCCAACTCTTCCTCCTAACAATGCTATGAGGGAGGTAGGGAAGATATCTCCATTTTACAGATAAGATACTACTGAAGCACAGAGAGGTGAAGCAGCCTTCCCAGGGACACATCACAGAAAGTCAATATGTGAATCCAAGCAGATTGGTTCCAGAGTCTGTGTTTTGTGGACTAGACCACTGCCTCTATGGGACTAAAAATAAGATGACCTAGACACTGCTACAAAACCAGAGCTCTTCACTGTCCTGTTCAGAATTTATGCTCAATCATATGTTAAAATTTGATATGTATTTCTCTATAAATACTAAGTCTAGAATATCAAGTGTGGAGAATAAAACTACCAGGGATTCCTGGAAAGTATAAAATCTCTTTGAAAAATATTTTCATTGAAAGCTAATTTTTACAAAACTATATAGCTATAAATGGCACACCTAAAATATATTAGAATTTACCATTTCTATGATAAGAAAAATGTCTTAGAGTCTAATGAAAACCATTGGCAATTTGAATATTATATGATACTAAATTATGCTATAATTATTTCAAAGGTCAAGAATCTTACACATTTAGTCTTAAAAATCTCCACCTGGGTGATGTAATCAGAAAATTTAAGAATGTATGAAAATATTTAATTATACAAAACAAGTAGAAATCTACTAATTTAATAACTTTTAAGTCAAATGTGCAATATTTTCCCACATGAGTATTTTTTTCCTCTAGTGCAGAAAAGAAACTTTTTAAAAGATTTTTTAAATTTTTTAAAATATTTTTAGTGAATATGAGCACATATTTTATTTTCCAGTGCTGGTTTCAAGGAAGAGCAGGATAAAGTGGTTTGGAATAAAGTATTATATTACTTAGTAACTCATGGGAAACTCTGGGAAGCTATTCTACTTGGTGCCCTTTTGAAATTAAAAAAAAAAAAAAAGGACCCAATTCAACATTTTCAGGAATACACTGTCTAGAAGGGAAGAAAAACAAATACAGAGTGCAGGTATAAGAGTTGTTTTTAAAGTATTCACAGGAAGGGCTTCAAGAAGGCAAAGATATATTTGCAGCAGCACCCTCCCTGGCCTACAGTTGTATCATCACTAACACCTGATGTCACCCTGTCATGGCCACTACTTTACATTTACTCCGAGAACTTTAGTAAAGCAAATAGCATAATCTTTAGGAGCATGGACTGTAGTGACAGAATGTCTGCTTTCAAATCCCAGTTTCACTTTGTACCAGTTGACTTCAGTAGCTTCCATGAAGCCCTCTGTATCTCAGTTTCCTCACTTAAACTTTGATAATCACATATAATTCACAGAATGGCAGTGTTGTTGGGAGGATTAAGTGATTTCAAATAAGCAAGGCAGGTGGAAGAGTTTCTGGTACATAGACTCCATTCTCTAACTACATGAACCAACACAGCTTCCAGAGTCTGACCAAGGGCAAGCATGTTGGCACTCAGGTCTCAGGTAACCACAAAGACATGTTAAAATATCTCACCAATGCACACAATCAATTATGTGGCTTGCTCAACCCTTCTCTGTATACAAACAATAGGCCCACACCCTAACAGGGCTTTCCGTACTTAGGGAGGCTACTCTGCTCTTAATGAATCACTATAAAAGAGTTAAATAAGTTAATTCCATCCTCTGAACCAGAAGGATGCCCCTCAAGTGGTCAATATATTTTTTATATGCAACACAAAACTTACAAGCACCATGTGACCAAAAATAACATACATTGTCAAAGTGAATCTGATTAGTGGGCTGCGCTTGACATTTTCAGTTAATATTATTTTGCAATTTGTTTGCTCACTTGCTTTAGAAGAGCAGGAACAGATGATGAAGACTTAAGGAAAAAGTGAAACAGGAAACAGTTTTTCTAAAACACAAAACTGGGAAATGTCTAGCCATTAAATCCTCCCATTGTCATCACTTTTTGGTTTTTTTTTTTTGGTATTGGGGATGCATGTAGAGACAGGGTCTCACTCAGTTGTGTAGCACCTCGCTGTTGCTGAGGCTGGCTTTGAACTTGCAATTCTCCAGTCTCAGCCTGCCAACATGTTGGGATTACAGGTGTGTGCCACCGCACCCATCTGTCATTACATTTCAAAAAAATCAATTCCTATCCATTTTTATTCATGCAAACAATTGAGCCTGTTCACATCATCCTGTTCAGACCCACAGGCCTCCTGAAGTCAGATACCATTCCAGTTCACCAAAACTGACTCTGCCATTGCCCTGATCTGCACCACAGGTCTTACTTAAGCGGCTTCTCATCTAGCCACTGAATATTCTGTAGAGCAAGAGACATGTTCCAAGAGCGAAGCAGCTTTGTTGTAAAAAAAAAAAAAAAAAAATCACAAAATCCCCAAGCCAAACTTAATTTTTAAAATTATCTAATTGAAACACTTTGTTTTGTAGAAAAAGTAGGCCCTGAGGAACTAAGTCCCCCCAGCTAGTTGGTGATATTTTTCCTTTAAATATGTCCTCTATCAGCTCAGCAAATTATTTATTTGATTACTTTCTTATTATAGCACCTTGACAGAGAATAAATTTAACTTCAAAACTGAAAGTCAAAAAATTTTTTTAAAGTATAATGGCAAAAATCATGAAGACATTTAACTTTGAGAAAATAGGAAACAGGCCAATAGAATTTTAGTTGAGATTCAAGTGATCACAAAAGAAACTGACAATTGGCTAAATTCTATACCCTAACAGTGAAGCCCCTGGATTGGACTTTATACAATATATTTAGACACCTTCATTTTTTTTTCATACGCCTTATGTCTTAACTCAATCTGGAATGTTCTTTTGTCATAAGAGTAGATCACAAGGGACTCTCCCTAACCAGATCTTTGTAGTCAGTCATAAGTAAGAGTGGGGGTCAGGGAAAAAGGGGAAGAGGGCAAGATGGACAGTGGAGGACAAAAGAGGGAGACAGAGAGAAAGAGTAGAACTGTATTTCATTCCTATTATATTGATTTTCATTCTCCTTAATGTGTTACTTATGAAGCTGCATTCTTACATTAGAAATAAATTCACACATGATATTAAAAGCAAGCAATAATGAAAAATTCCATAAGCTATTTCAAATATATGCAAATGTTATCATTCTTTAATACTAAAATAAGTAAATATCGAATGGAAAATAAGAGGCTAGAGAGGTAATAAGTAAATTCAAATGTATAAAACAAGTAGATTTCAATTGCATTCAATTATTTCACCCAATCACCGAGAAGTGAAGATCCTCTAAAGAAAATTGCATTGCCTTCCCAACTCCTTGGAGAGCCAGTTTAGTTAACAGCCTACCTATACTTCAGAGATGACCATGCGGCTTACATGTCAAACTCATTTTAAAATGTCAATCATGTCCCTTTCAATCTAATTAGTTTGGAAAGTAGTGTCACTGACCTGGAACTATGCAGACCATTTATTATCATATCATTTGATCAATCTAACACTTTGCCTCAGTTGAGTTTAAGACACCTGTAGCCAAAATGTAATATCCTTTTCTCCCACTTATTACAGGTAACTCTCAATACAATTTTCTATTTACAACTCAATTTATCTCCATGAAAAGGTATGGCCAACTTTATGAAGGTATCCCATAGAATTCTCTTTATTTAGAATTTCATGGCAATTAAAATAAAAAGGTGTAGGGAATAAGCATGAACACACACACACACACACACACAGGTGCACATGCACACACGTGCAGACACATACACACATACACACATATGCCAAATATATATAACAGATTCAAGGTTTTAGATTCCCAAGGACCACTAAGAGGAGAAGGAAGAAAAGTACAGGACCATGAATAACCTAAGAGAAATTTGGTATCTTAAATATGGAGATCTTGCTTTCTTTGATATGATATAATGAACCATGTAAAAAATGTATGTAGGTTAATTGTTATCATATGAATTTGTTTTATAGTAAAGAAAAACTTTCACAGGTTCACAGTATTTAACCTGACTTTAATTTGGCCAAGGGCAGGATGAAGTAAAACCGGAGATATAACAACTAGCTCCCCAGAGGTCAAAGAGCAGAGCACAGGGCTGGGATTGTGGCTCAGTGGCAGAGCACTTGCCTTGCATGCGTGAGGCCCTGGGTTCTATTCTCAGCACTACATATAAATAAATGAATAAAATAAAGATCCATCAACAACTAAGAAAATATTAAAAAAGAAAAGAGCACAGGGAGGCTGAATGGGGCAAGGTGGGGGGAGGGATGTAGGTAGGGTAATGGCAGCAGGGAGACCAAGACTGTCAGCCAGGGACACAGATCACCTGGTCTACTCCCTGACAAGAGCAAGAAAATTACCCAATCTTTTTCTCATTTGAGCTTTGCATATTTAAGAACTGATTTGCAAGACAAAAATACAGGCAGGTAATCTTATCTCTGCAGTACAGAATAACATATTGCATCGAGAACGGAAAAAATACTCACACATGCTTATATATGCCACCAAAATGTTATATTCATATTTTTAAATGTGGCATTAAAAAAAAGATAGCAGTTATAGTTAAAGTAATGACTACTCGCTCTAGAAGATGATAGTCTAAAAGCAAGGTGTCAGCTTTCAATTCTTCCTTCTATCCTGTACTTTCCTTTGAAGAACTAAAGTAGCATTTTACCAAACTTCTTGTTTGAGGGATAAACAAGAATTTTCAATCACGACTGCTTGATCAAATCAGTACCAATGAATATGGTTTACATCAGGTCAAATGCAATACACATCTTTCTCACACTTACCTTCAGGTGAAGAACCCGTCTTTTGGGAAAAGACAGCATTTACTTTACTCTTCTTACTGATATCATTGTTCACAGACAAGCTGGACTGAATTTTTCTATGCACTTTTTGGGAAACAGGAGCTGAGAGTTTGCGATTATCTGAAGATGCATGTTTGGCCCCATGGTGGATTCCATTTCCGTTGCTCAGACTAGTGTGGCCCCCATTCTTCATATTGACTATTTCCTCCTCGCTGGGTTCCTGTGCTGAAGTCTGCAGCTGCGGCAAGCGCTGGGGTTGGGCTAAATAAGAACACAGGAAAAGTGTATCTATATTAGAAAAGAAATTACTACTTTATAATCATAAACATGCATTCACTAATCAAGATTTGAAGTTTTACTCATGATACTGAAACTGAAAAAAATATATATACAAAGAGAGAGAGAGAGGGAGAAGGAAGGAAGATCAATAAAAGGAAAAGTGGGAGCAAGGTCATCAAATGCCACTTTATGCAAAGACATAAAACATCAAGTAGCGAGGTGCTAAGCAACTCAGTGAGACCCTGACTCTACATAAAACACAAAATAGGGCTGGGGATGTGGCTCAGTGGTCGAGTGCCCCTGAATTCAATCCCCAGTACCAAAAAAAAAAAAGAACATCAAGTAGAAAAATTATATTGTTGTTGGTATTTCTAGAAGATATTGAAGAAGTCAGAAATATGCAAAAGTAATTCAGGATTCATTCAGCAAAAGTTGATTCTTTTCTAAACACAGGACTCTCTTTGGGCACCATAGACACCGCGGTATTATCCATATACTCCTAATAATGATAAACTATTCAATAATCTTTTGAAATGAAAGGAACAATGAATTCAGGCATGTGAATCTGAACAATAAAGAGAGAAATATATTCTTTATTTTACAACTCTAAAACCTTGAGAAGAAAATCTTTTCTATATTTATTCATTAATTTGATTTTAAAATAAACAGTTTATGAAAAGTAAGGAAAACAAAAGAAGTCCTTTAAATTAAAACAACATTTGCAGTTAGAATTACTGCCATTCAGGTCAGCACTCAGCTAAGAATGTCCACTCACCCCTCTTAGGCAACAGGATACTGAAGTCCCTGTGTAAGCAATCAATGGGGAGGGGGGGTTAGGTGTGCATTCTGGAAAGGAAGAAAAGATATTGTGGAGGGGCTGGGATTGCAGCTCAGCGGTAGAGCGCTTGCCTCGCATCCATGAGGCCCTGGGTTCGATCCTCAGCACCACATACAAAGCAATAAAATAAAGACATTATGTCCATCTACAGCTAAAAAAATATTAAAAAAAAATTTAAAAAAAAAGATATTGTGGGGATGTGTATAGGCTCAAATGTTTCAATATGCCAACAGTAGCCAAATCAAGAAATACACAAGAAAAATTACTCATTACCCTGACAACAGGAAAAGGAAAAAAAAAAAAGACCCTCTCCAAAAACAAAAAAGTAAACCCATTAAGTATCTAGAATTAAAATAAAAAAAAACAAAAGTGGGCTGAGATTTCTGAGGTTAAAAAAAGAAAAAAATTACTGAAAAGCATAAAGTATACCCAAATAAATGGAGAGAGTATAAATATATTAATTCTATTGATATGCTAATTCTTTCCAGTTTATTTAGTTTAATGCAATACCCATTAACATTCCCAACAGGTTTGTTTATGGAACTGGAAAAGCTGATCCAAAAATAAGGAAGAGGAGTTAAGAACCACCAAGGAAATTTTAAGAAAGACAAAAAGGGTGGTAGAACTTGATTATTAGATAAGAAATCTTAGTATGAAATCCTAGTGTGGTATTTGACCAGGCACAGAGAAGCCAATGGAACATCAAGTCCAAACATGCAGATGGACACACATTCATGCGCAGGCATGCCTCATACACAAAAATTCCAGATACAGTAAATGCCAACATATAAAAAGAAAAACATTGAAAGTGAAAATATCAGAGACCATTTTAATAACATAATGCTAAAAATGACAAGTGAATTTGCTTCTTTGATTACCAAATAATACAACAATATGGTGAATATCCATTTGTGCTGCCAGCATTACTGAACATAGAGATTTTGGTAAATTCCTGTATCCCATCCCGTCAGTCCTCTGCAGCTACAGAGCAGGTATATGAGTTCGATTCTGCCACCAGAAAGTGACCAATGTGTCAGTCACACTAGGGAGGTGGAGCCCCTCCAGTCACTGGAGAGGCAGAGTTTGTTGGCTTTGGCAGTAGGGTACAGCCTCTGGTGTTCACTTCCTAAGAGACCAATGCAACTACTAGAAGAAAATGTAAGCTCAACACTCCAACATGTCAACTCAGGAAAGGACTTCCTTAACAAGACTCATAAAGTACAAGAAGTAAAATAGAAAATGAATAAGTGATATGGCATCAAATTAAAAATTTCTTCATAACAAAGGAAATAATCAAGAGCTTTGAAGAGAGAGCTTACAGAATGAAAGAATGTCTTTACCATCTGCTTCTCAAATAGGGCATTAATATCCAGGATATAAAAAAGAAATCAAAAACCTTAACACCCCCAAAACAAATAACCCACTCAATAAATGGGCAAAGAAACTAAATTGACACTTTTCAAAGAAAATACAAATGGTCAACAAATGTATGACAAAATGTTCACCATCTCTAGCAATTAGAGAAATGCAAATTAAAACTACACTGGGATTTAATATCACTCTAGGCAGAATGGCAATTATCAAGAATACAAGTAACAATAAATGTCAGCAAGGACGTGGGGAAAAAGGTACACTCATCATTGCTAGTAGGACTGCAAATCAGTGCAATCACTCTAGAAAGCACTATAGATATTCCTCAGAAAACTAGGAATGGAACCACCATTTGACCCAGTTATCCCAATCCTTGGTATATATTCAAAAGATTTAAAATAAGCATACTACAATGATGCAGTAACATCAACGTTTCTAGCAATGTAATTCATAAAAACTAATCTGTGGAGCTATCCTCAGTGCTCTTCAACAGATGAATAGATAAAAAAAATGAGATATATGTACACAATGGAGTATTACTGAGCCATAAAGAAAAATGACATTATGACATTTGCAGATAAATGGACAGAACTGTAGTCTATCATGCTAACTGAAATAAGCCAGTCCCAAAATGTCAAAGTTCAAATGTTTTCTCTGATATGCATAAGCTAATACAAAATAAGACTGGGAGAGGGGATAAAAAAGAGAATAGACGAAAGATCAGTGGAATAGACAAAGGGGAATTAAGAGAAGGGAGGAAGGATGGAATGGAGAAAGACAATGGATGAATCTGATCTAATTTCCTGTGTACATAGATGAATATACCATAGGAAATCTCACCACCATGTACATCCACAAGACACTAATTTTTAAAAAACTATAAGTAAATAGTAGAAAGATCAGTAAAGTAGAGGAAAAGGGACTGGGGAAGGGAGGATAGAAGGGAAAGAGGATATACTGGGGAATGATATTGATCCAATTATATTATGTTGTGTGCATATACAAATATGTAGCAGTGAATGCCACCATTACATAAAATTGCAATGCACTAATTAAAAATATGGAAAAAAAATTAACCTGTACCTTGATTGAGTAGATCTTAAGCAAATCCATAAATCATACCTTTTCAACAACAGTAACAAAAATCAGCAAGAACAAAAAACATTCCATGTCAAAATTTTATTATTCCATAATTTCTGGGTATTTCAAAATCCAAAGCTGCTTTTTGAATTAGACTGCTTATGAAAATGAACAACTATGAAATGTAAATCACATACGACAACTAGGACTTGTTCAAGTTAGAAAAAGTTATCGCATGCAAAGCTGTCTGATTATCTATTGTCTGGGGACTAGCTAAGATGTTACATATTTTTGATACACAAAAAAAGTATGTACTTGAGTAAGTCTTTGGCACACCATTTTTTCTTTCAGTACTTATTCACATATCCTAAGTTTTCATCCTACTCTGAAGAAAAATATTTGAACATATCAAAATATTCTACTCACAAATGTGCGATACTTCAAGAAAAAAATCATTTTTGTTTAACCAGAAAAAGTACATTTTCATACCAAGCCTATTAACATTAATACCTATTTATAAAACTATTATATTGAATCCTCTTAGAGTTTCTCAGTTCTATACTGATAAACAAGGGGAATAATTGTCTAAAAAAGTCAATATTTGAGAATGTTCAAAGTAATGGTCATTAAAAGATATCAAAAATACTTTTGTCCTAAAATGGAATAAAAAGGAAACAAAAAAAGCTTGCTTCTCTGTTAAGCAGCTGAATGATCCTTCTCATGACCAAAATCTGCAATCAAGGCTTCTAAAATAGGAGCTCTGTTTCTTATGGATGTGCAATTGTTTGATTTAGAGATTAATTTGCTGCTGCTGTAACTTCTTATATCAACCAGAATGACATCCTAATGACTGCTATTGAACCTAAAGCTAGTTATGCATATGTATTTAAAAGGATGCCAAAGAAGACATTTAAACCTCATTCAATGTTCTTTTCAGAGCACTTTCTAGTAATCTCCCCAAATATATGAAATGTTTTGGGCCCTTTTTTTTTCTCTCAGAATAATTTAAGAAATCTGAGAGCTTGGTTAAGTTGAAATGTCAATGGTCAATGCTGGGGAGACTCCTCATCAATCAAAAATTTTCCATCATATTCCATAATCCAAGATAACTCAGAATTATTAGTATAAGAGTTAAACATTCTCCATAAATAAAAATAAAAGTGATAAAGGCAACTGTGTCCTGCCACCAAATTTTAAAATTGACAAATTTGATCTTTTTCTACTATCAAAATAGACTTCTTGCAAAGTACTGGGTATGGCTGAAATAATAGGTAACATGTCCTTAATTGTTTATCTATATTTCAATCTTGAAAACCACCTCTATTTCTGTTGGCAGATAAATGATAGTACATAATTTCTGTTTTGTTGTCACCTAATTATTTTTGCTGTGGTTTATCTTATGGTCAGGTACCCAATATTATCTCTTTACTCCAGTTTTTTAACATTAAAACAAGTTTTTAGTTGAATAATTTTGCCAGATGTGTGCCTTAAGTCAAATCAAAACCGGATAAATCCTAGATATATTATTTATCTCAATAGGCATTAAACTAACTTTGTTGATCATTTTTCATGGTATGATTTCAATGTAACAGTAACATTACAATTAAAACCATGTAGGAAACATGCTTTCATTTTCAAATAAAGAACAAAACCGTCTGACTGATTAAACCACAACTATTTGGTTTGAAACAGATTTCTTTATTTGTGTAGAAGTTGTGTATGGCTTTAAAAAAAAAAAAAGAAAAAGAAAAAGCACGTTAATATGAGAACGACACAATGCTTCTTAAAACACAAGTGATGCCTAGGGACCCTCGCTCTCCCTTTAATGATCCACTGCTCTCATTCAGCTGTCTTTCTTTTTTCAAATCTTTACATATGTGACAGCTCTCAAAAGTAGACCATAGACCATCTGGCATTTTCAGAGGTGTAACTTGTGCAAATTCAGCTCTATTGGGAGCGCACTGCTATCTTCTGCCTGCGTTATAAAGGGACAATAGAATGTAGAACTTATGAGTTGTTTTGAATTATTCATTTTTTTGCCTGTATATTCAAGAAATTTTACAAACTCTGCATTTTGTACTACATAATCACATGCGTTAAAGGTACAAAGAAACTTTTTGACACCTCTTTTCTACAGAAAGCCAGCATTTTGTTTGATATGTGAACATTCAGCATCTGTTATATCACTCTAAACAGGACGGGTGCTTCTACAAAAGACCCCATTTCAAATTTACTCTGTACGAGCAAAAAATGTATTCTTGATATTCAGTAACGAATGCAATACACATCAAAATTTCAAATACCAGTTTTAAGAACATTCAGCATCTTCAAACCTGGATAGCATTGGTCACCCGCTTCCCATATGTGTAAAGATTTAAAAAAAAAAAAAAATCATTGCTCACACAATGCAGCATGATTGTAATTTTAATATCCATGATGAATAGTTACAAATGTCTTAAGAAATGCTGTGCTTTCTAGGTTCAAATGTTTTCAATCAGGAAGGAAACCAATAGAATTAGGTCTGGTGATTCTCAATAAAAAGAATAAATACGAGAGTAAATGAGTCAATAGCATGAACTTCTTTTGATAATTTTTTTTAAAATACAGGTGATATTGTAACTAGTAATAACTATACTTGAAACTGCAGCCACTGGCATAGCAACACAAAGCAACATTTTGCTATAGCATAGAATCTATTAACCTGCGCAAATCATCTTCAGTCACTAGTCTCTTTATACGAGTCAGATTTAATAAAATTACAAAAGCATTCTCATGCCATTTTGTCAATTTAAGTGGTTGATGTACACATAAGAAAAATAAAACTAAATGCTTAGGATTTAAAATTTTCAGCAAGAAAATGGACAACGTAGAATATGGAGGGAGGGAATGAGTTTGAGTAAGTCTAAATTATTTTTCTCAGGGATAGTTACAGAGTTTTCACTGGGTGTCCAGTACTATGCTACTACATGATTGCTACAGGACAAACACACAAACACACATACACATACGTATGTACACATACACAACACACATAGAAAAAAGAAAGGCAGACATTATATATACATATATATGTATATATATCAAAATAGTATTTCAAATATACAATATGGCATATTAAATTTGATATACATTAAAATATGCATGTATACACAACTTTAAAAGAATGAAACATTACACCAATGTGACTCATATGATAAAACCACATTAGCTTTTTATTGCTCCATAATGTAAATTTAGGCTAAAATCAACTAATCTAAATGTGCTAAAACCCCACTTTTTTCATCAGCTGGATGCCAGGGGTGAACTTGTATGCTACTGCTTAACACAGTCTGCAGACACTTGGCATTTGCTATAATGTTCCCTTTGCTTCCCTCCCAGGGCCTGCTGAAATTTTTCATTTATCTCATGAGCTTGTGTACTCTTGTCAAATATCCCATTTTCCATCTTCATTTTACTTAATGGATATATTTAACATATCAAAATATATTTTGGAATTCTGCGATTTTTTGGAACATTGGCCAATTTGAGGATCTCCATCAAATTCTGAGATTCCAAGAATGGGATCCTTATAGAATTATAAGGATTATTGTAAAAGAAATCACAACGTGCCAATGGGAGGTACTACTATCTAAGACAAAAGGAGAGAATGTTAAAAGTTGTTTGGAGGGGCAATCATTTTTCTGCATTTCATAAAAAATAAATTTAGAAAATTCTTAAGCATATTTAAATAGTGCCTGCAGGAGGAGACTGGCAAGCTTTTCCCAAAATCCATTTCCCCAATTGTCCAGGGCAGATGGCTAATCCTATTTTCCAGCCTTCCCTTGACGTTAGCTTCATGTACCCACATTCCCTCTGAAGGAATGAGAGACTTATTTCTGCCACTTCTGGGCCTGGTCCTTGAGGCTCGGGTGTGCCTTCTTCATGGCTTTCTTTTTTGTACTTGGCAGCAACCCAGCTTTGACCACAGCTAAGGCACATTTCTTAAGGGAGGTTGGAGAGACCAAAGAGAAGGAATCTGCGTGACAGCAGGGAGCAGTGTCTCCCACTGACCCGGAATGCTCATCTCCCATGGTTACATAAGAAGTGAACTCTGATCCTCCTGAAGCCACAGTGAACACTGGGACATCTTATAAGACATCAGCAATTATCTCCTTATTG